>JAGFNQ010005631.1:166631-321172 GCA_024364735.1 Boesenbergia rotunda
AGAAGCAGAACCTTCGGTTGAGTTTATTGGAGACCCAAGGAGAAAGATAAATAGGTTCCTACCTACCTTACAAGCGCAGAGAATGTTAGAGAAGGGGTGCTCTGGTTTCTAGCTCATATAGTGGATGCGAGTCAAGGAGTAGGATTGAAGAGAGAAGAAGTGAGGGTAGTCTGTGACTATCCTGAGGTGTTTCCTGAAGAGTTACCAGGACTCCCTCCCAATCGGGAAATTGAGTTTGAAATTGAGTTGGCCCCAGGAACCAACCCAATTTCGAAGGCACCTTATCGTATGTCTCCAGCAGAGTTGAAGGAATTACAAGAGCAACTCCAGGAGCTACCAGACAAGGGCTTCATCCGCCCGAGTCATTCACCCTGGGGAGCTCCTGTACTTTTCGTCAAGAAGAAGGATGGGTCTATGTGTCTGTGCATGGACTACAGAGCTCTGAACAAGGTAACCATCAAGAACAAGTACCCCCTTCCTAGAATAGATGATTTATTTGATCAACTCAAAGGGGCTACAGTGTTCTCAAAGATAGACCTGCGTTCTGGGTATCATCAACTAAAGGTTAAAGAAAGTGACATTCCCAGGACGGCCTTCAGGACAAGATACGGCCACTACGAATTTGTAGTAATGCCTTTTGGAGTAACCAATGCTCCAGCAGTCTTCATGGAGCTGATGAACCACATTTTCAGGGAGTATCTCGATAAATTCGTCATTGTATTTATTGATGATATTCTCATATACTCGCAAACTCCAGAGGACCATGCTACACACTTGAGGATAGTGCTGCAGATCCTTCAGCAGGAGAAGCTCTATGCAAAATTCTCAAAGTGTGAGTTTTGGCTAGATCAGGTGACCTTCCTAGGTCACATTGTATCCAAAGAAGGCATTCAAGTTGATCCAGCCAAGATAGAGGCAGTCAGCAACTGGTGTAGACCCAAGAATGCCAGTGAAATCAGAAGCTTCTTAGGCCTGGCAGGATATTACAGAAAATTTGTGGAGGACTTTTCCAGAATAGCCTCTCCACTCACAGCCTTGACCAGAAAGAACAAGAAGTTTGAATGGTCAGATAAATGCGAGAACAGTTTTCTAGAGCTGAAGAAGAGATTGACTAGTGCTCCCATCCTGATTGTTCCAGAGAGTGACAAGGCCTTTGACATCTATAGTGATGCATCCAAGATGGGCCTTGGAGCTGTCCTCATGCAAGACGGTAAAGTAATAGCATATGCCTCCAGACAGCTCAAGGACTACGAGAAGAATTATCCTACGCATGACCTTGAGCTAGCAGCTGTGGTTTTTGCACTGAAGCTCTGGAGACACTACCTGTATGGAGTGCAGTGCAGAATCTTCACCGACCATCAGAGTTTGAAGTACTTCTTCACTCAGAAAGATCTGAATATGAGGCAGCGCAGGTGGCTAGAGTTGGTCAAAGATTATGACTGTGAAATCCTCTACCACCCGGGTAAAGCTAATAAAGTGGCAGATGCACTGAGCAGAAAATCCTGTGCGGCACTGATGTCCTTATCATCACTGTCTCTACCACTTCAGAAAGAAATAGAGAATTTTGGAGTCGAGGTAATAATTGGGCAACTTTCTGCATTGACTCTAGAGTCAACCCTGCTTGTGGAGATACAAAGAAAGCAAGGTCAAGACCCAGAGATCCAGAAGATCAAGCAGGGGATCCAAGAGGTAGGAAATTCAGAGTTTCGAGTATCAGACAGTGGCATCTTCTATTTTGGAGACCGCCTTTGCGTCCCCAATGATGAGGAACTAAGGAAGAATATTCTAGAAGAGGCCCACAGTACCCCATACTCTATGCATCCTGGTTCTACCAAGATGTATCAAGATTTAAAGAAAAGATTCTGGTGGTCTGGACTCAAGCGAGACGTGGCCAGATATATCAGTACCTGCTTAACCTGCCAGAGAGTCAAAGCAGAGCACCAGAGACCAGGAGGAGTTCTACAGCCACTTCCCATTCCAGAGTGGAAGTGGGAAGAAATATCCCTGGACTTTATCACAGGCCTTCCAAGAACCACCCATGGACACGATGCAATTTGGGTGATAGTGGATAGATTGACCAAGTCTGCCCACTTCCTAGCCATCAAGTTATCGCATTCGGTAGAGCAATTAGCACAGCTGTACGTGAAAGAAGTAATCAGGCTTCACGGGGTCCCGAAGTCGATCGTTTCTGACAGAGATGGGCGATTCATCTCCCATTTTTGGAGGTGTGTTCAGGACGCCCTAGGCACTAGACTTCAGTTCAGCACAGCTTTCCATCCCCAGACAGATGGACAAACAGAGAGAGTAAATCAGATTTTAGAAGACATGCTCAGGGCTTGTGCGTTGGACTTTAAAGGTAGTTGGTGCAAATTTCTGTGCTTAGCTGAGTTTGCCTACAACAATAGCTATCAGGCCACCATCAGGATGGCACCTTATGAGGCATTATATGGCAGGAAATGTAGATCACCCATATGTTGGCAAGCAGCTGGTGAGAAAAAAGAGATGGAGTCAGGACTAGACAGCCAGACTGAGCTTATAGATGAGACCACTCAGGCTATCCAGACGATCCGCCAGAGGATTGAGACTGCCCAGAGTAGACAGAAAAGTTATGCTGACACACGCCGTAGGCCACTTGAATTCCAAGTTGGAGATTCAGTATTTCTCAAGGTCGCTCCTATGAAGGGAGTGATGAGATTTGGTAAAAAGGGCAAGCTAAGTCCTCGCTACATAGGACCCTACAAGATCATAAAGAGGGTTGGTAAGGTAGCATATGAGTTGGACTTACCAGAGGATATGTCAGCTATCCACAGTACATTTCATGTCTCCATGCTAAAGAAGTGTATTCACGACCCTAGCCAAGTGATTCAGCCTCAGTCAGTACAGATCCAAGAGGATCTTAGCTATGAGAGCAGACCGACACAGATAGTGGACAAAGCAGTTAAAAGATTAAGAAACAAAGAAGTGCCACTAGTGAAGGTCATCTGGCAGAATCAAAAGCATGAAGAGGCTACTTGGGAACGTGAGGACAGCATGAGAGAAAGATATCCAGAATTATTCTAAGTTCGAGGACGAACTTTTTATAAGGTATGGGGGATTGTAACGCCCCAAAATTCCCATTTTTAGTTCTTAAAGTCCTTAGAATTATTTAAAAATGGTTTAGAAATATTCTAGATATTTTTAGGAATTTTTAGAATATTTTTATGGAATTTTCCGAGTCCGTTTGGTATTTTAAAAAAAGAAAGGGAGAAAAAAAAAAAGGAAAAACCACTTAAGGACAGCAGGAGGGTTCGAAGCCGCGACCTGCACGAAACCAGGCAAGCGCGCGACCAGCCAGGCTAGGGTATCAAGCACAACAAAGGGTGGAGAGACTTATATTTAAGGTGTAGTTAGGTCGATCCGCCCCCATAAGTATAAATAGATAAGTTAAGAGAGGAAATTAGAATTTTTGGTTTTCCTCTTCCTCACCCTAGCCGCGCGACATCCTTCCCCTCTCACGCACGCACGCCAACACCAAGCCCTTTCTCTCCTCTTCCAAGGGGCGCCGGCCAAGGAGGGATCAAGGAAAGCGGAGCGTTGCATTCGTCTCGACGAGGAGAACGCGTAGGCGCGAAGAATTCTCCGAGATCTCAAGTTTCTCCCGAGTCCTAGACGTCAATCTTGGTTGTAAGTCCAAGATATCAATGTAAGTATTGCTCACCTGCAGTAAGAGGCGGTTTTTCCGCGAGAATTTCCTTTAAAAGTTTTAAAAGAGATAGTTTCTTTAGTTTATGATTTTTGGCATGTGATATTAGTTCATTATATGTTTGTATAAGTTGATTAAGCACCCTATATGAGATTAGGGCTAAGAAAAGTTATGAGAAAAGAAAAGAGAAGATAAAGATAAGAAAAGAAAAGGCCAAGGCCTTAAGAAATCCCCAAAAGTCAAGACTTAGGGATTTTAGCACGCAAGGTGCTCGAGAAAATGCCAAGGCATTTACAGATAAGAAAGAAAAGAAAGAAAAGCTATTTTATTTTATAAGGCCAGTACCCGGCGTCCAAGGGCGTCGTTAAAGAAATCCAGGTGTCCAATTCCAAGGTCTTGGCCCTGGTAGACCAAGGTCTGCTCTATTAGGATTGGTGGCTCGCTACCCCAACCTTTTAGGGAACGCGCATCAGATGGTACTTACGTCTTCAGTGGATCCAAGTGATTATTATTTTCAAGTATATGCTTTAGCAAAGTTTCTAAAGTTTAAGAAAGTTTTCAAAAGTTAAAGAATAGCTAAAGTTTCAAGTTGAGCCAAGAAAAGTAAATTGAGATTTATTATTGCTTGAGTATGCATGTTTTGAGTTATACATGTTCTTAGTTTTCTTTCAAGCATATTAGTATCTCATATGATTTTCATATTGTTCAAGAAGCATGTTTGCACATTCGAGATTTTGTGAGCTAGATAGTACTTACTAAGTTTTTTGCTTACTAGTTGCATTTTCCTCTTACTGCAGATAAAGGTAAAGGCAAGCAATTCTGAAGGAAGGCGACGAGGCGGTGCTGAGCAAAGTGTGTGTGGTGGCTGATTTTGGAGAGATCCTTAAGACGAGACAATTTAGTTATTTGAATTACAATGTTTTAGTTTATTCAAATCCCAAGTTATTGCTTTATGGAGTTTAGCGAACTTTTAAGCTTTGGATAGTTTTACATGCTCAATTTCGTAGAATAAAGATTCCATGCCATTTCATTTAGCATACATATCCTTATGATTGCATTGGATGAGTAGAAGTGTGAGTAGTTTGAGATATTGATACTTTATTGGAGTTATTAATGCATGTGCCAAAGATAGGACTAGTTTCCCCTTTAAATCAAGTTTTATTGCTCAATTATGCTTAAAAAAGTCGCTTTCTCATTTCATGATGTTTTAGCAATGTTATAGAATCTTGCATGATGAGTTTAAATGGTTAGAAGTTAAGTTTGGTACAAACTCTAGCCTAAAGTTTAAATAGTTTTTCATAACTTGCTAAATCTTGCAAAAGTCCTAATTTCGAGTTTATGAATTCGTTTTGATTGGATAAATTGTTTAGAAAACTAGTATAGAGTATAGAAATGGTGTCATGACTTTGTATGGCTCAAAAGTATGTGTTTGGTGGAGTTTTGAAACTAAGTTTCGAATCTGAAAATTTCAGTTTCAGGCGTGCCAGTCGACTGGTTCAGAACCAGTCGACTGCCCTATCGAACAGTAGCTTCTGTCCAATACACCAGTCGACTGCCAAGAGGCCAGTCGACTGGTGCCGCGCCCAGAAACTTTCTGAGGCCGATACCAGTCGACTGATCAGATAGCAGTCGACTGGTACCATTGCAGAAAAGCCCTATAGATGTAAAGAAGTATGCCATTGTATCATGCATGACTATTAGAGTTAGTATATCATAGATAGATTTAAATTGAGAAGGAAAAAAAAAAGATTTCCGCATTCTTGGTCGTGCATTAGAGTCAAGAAGTAGATAAAGTAACGATCCGTCTAAGGCAGAGAAGGCGGGTCGCTACAACTACGCCTTGAGTTAGCTTTGGCTAAATCGCCCAAGACATAGTATGATCGGTAGGTACCAATTACCAATTACATCTCTATGCAACTCTTGTTTATAGGATCAAGAATTAACATTTATGAATAATCTTGAGTTAGCTTTGGCTAAATCGCCCAAGACTATTGATAAATGCGATCTTGTCCTACCTTTCCAACTATTGGAATATGCCTATAGTTAGGCTCGATCCAATTGAGCTAACTAGTTACTCAATCTAATTGAGCTCAATCTAACCCAAGCGTGATAGGCGGGACCAAGATTGTCCCTCCGCATCCCACCAAGATTAAATGCATTGCTCTGCTTTGGCAGATTCAACAATCGCATATGATCATGGTAGTGATGGGTATCAAGGCTCGTTAGGCATATACGAGTTGATTTCGATTTAGATCTAATCTAATCGATGATGTGCATCGTATCAAGGCATTTATTAAATCTAATTTAACCTAAATGTGTACTAGGTGCACATCAAAATGTGGTTCCCACATTACATGTGCATCACATACACTCATGTATATTCTATTCTATATTAACATGCATCACATACATATGAGCAAAATAAAATATACAAGAAAATTAAGTGTGATTAGTCATGGCCCTACTAAGATCTTCTCAAGCCAATGAGAAGATCTTTTGGTCAACCTAGGGTCTAGGCAGCAGCTTCTCCAAGCTCCTCCTTCCAGAACCCTATGTGTTGTCGGCTTGCTTTCCACGAGTCCGTCTTCTCCAGAATTTCCTTCATCTTTAATTTTGTACATTACAAAATTTATACTCGAGTTACATTCGAGTCTTAAACTAATTTTAACAGAAATAATTAAATAGAAGGCCGACACGCAGGTCGCAATCACAATACAACACTCACAGCACAAATAACGGCACGCAGGCCGTAATATGAATTACACACATATTTTAATCTAATTAAAATAGGGTTTTGGGCCATGATCATCACACTACTGTACATAATTCAAAATTATGTAATTTCACAAATTTTATATAATTTTTCTACTGATTTTTAGAATTTTTCCGAGTCACAACTCCGCGGCGGTCCCGGTAAGCGGGTTTCGGGCGTAATCGCGAGACAAGGCCCCTTGCGGGGTTAGGGGCAGCGCCCCTACTCGTGAAATAACCTTCACGAGTGTCTTCTTGCGATTATACAGTGCCTTAACCCGCTGTCCCAAAAACCATTTGGGCGAAACTTGCTGTTTCGGAGAAGTTTTTCTCGGTGGCCAAGTCTACAAGTGCTTCGCACTCGTCGCTTTGCCTCTACGAGAAAAATTACTCAAAAATCCTAAAATTTAGAAAAATCACAGAAGCATATATTTATCTAAATTTTGTATCTAATACAAAAAAAAAAATAAAAACAAAACGAGCACAAGCTTCGCTCGTGGCTCTGATACCACTGTAGGGTTTTTCGGGCCACGAAAATCGCTTTTTCGCGTCGCGGAAACCCCGAAAGCCCCAATAGCAAGGATCCGAGCGAAGAAAGCCATTTCAAAAAATTACGAGTGCTCGTTTACATGCTTCAAAAACCCGATCTACTCCTAGATCTAAAAAGGGATAAACATTTTACCTTTGATGCGTGCCCCGTTTAATCCCGTTCGCTCCTTTGGATGTCGAATCTCTAGGACGTCAAGTGCCGTCCCTCTAGAAGTATCCACGCGAACAAAAGTAGATGGATGAAATCCTTTAGGTGTGCTAGCACCTTGTAGGATTCGGCCAAGAGGAGAAGAGGAAGAAGAACTCCAACCATTGGAGAGGAAGAAGAGAAGACACCCTTAGAGGAAAAATGAAACAAAAACCCTTTTTGTTCTCCCATGGTGGCCGGCCACTTAATGGCCATTAATGGCCATTAAGTGGCCGGCCATAATGGCCACTAATGGCCATTAGGTGGCTTTCCTTAACCCCTTTCAATTTGAATTCAAATTCAAATGGGAGGGAAACCAAGCCAAGTCATCACTTGGTCAAGTCAAGGTGAGGTGGCCTTTTGGTCAAGTCAAACTTACCTTTTATGGACTTTCCATATTTAGTCAAGTCAAACTTGACTCCATTTCTTCTCCCATGTCAAGTCTAACTTGAAGTGGAACCAAGTCAAGTCAAACTTGATTTGGATTTGGGTCAAGTCAAACTTGCCTTTTATGGACTTTCCATATTTAGTCAAGTCAAACTTGACTCCATTTCTTCTCTCATGTCAAGTCTAACTTGAAGTGGAACCAAGTCAAGTCAAACTTGATTTGGATTTGGGTCAAGTCAAACTTGCCTTTTATGGACTTTCCATATTTAGCCAAGTCAAACTTGACTTCAATTTTTCTCCATCTATTTGTTCTTTGCGTGTGACCCTATAGGTTCTTGTAAAGTTGGCAATGCTTCTAACCTCTTAGAAACATAAGCAATGAGCGGTATCTAGCAACACATCATTGCTACCCAAGTTACAAGAATGTTGAGATCCAACATCACCAATGTGACTAATAATTGTGACCATCACAATATTTGACAACGTCCTTCTATCCTCGATATCTAGATCGATCTTTCATGAGGCATAGACCGTGTCATCCTCCAATCAATCTAGGCGTCTTGAACTCCAAGTAGACTCACTATAATCAAATAAGCTCAATATCTCATATTGCCTTATTTGGGCATGGCCATGCACTTAGTGATCTCACTCTATCAAGACTATGATATCTCTCCCGTCATACAGGAGGGATAGATCCCATCTACATCACTCACATCCCTCCGCATAATTTGTTACATACCCAGTAATCGCCTTTATAGTCCACCCAGTTACGGGTGACGTTTGACGAAACCAAAGTACATAACTCCTTATGTAGGGAACTATGGTGACTTCAGGTCTAAGGACTAATAGTCATACTAATAGTCACATGAGAAAGTATATGACACTCATATAACGATCCATGATACTTTCTCATGGCGGGCCATTCAGTATATATTCTCTAATGTATACCCATGTGTCAACTTGATATCTCATATCCATGACTTGTGAGATCAAGTCATCATGTTGACCTACATGCTAGTCTCTATGCATTAACATTGTCCTTGAATATTAATACTTGACTAGGAATAATTAAGAGTAGTGTTCTCTATATCATCTCACTATCGATTCAACTAATCGATTGATATAGATAAGAATCTTCTACTCAAGGACGTTATTATACTAAGTTATTTGGCACCAATACACATAAGTACAATAACCATAAGAAATGCCTTTATATATAAGAAATATATATACAAGAATATGATACAATGAGTCCAAAAAAGTAATCATCATATGATTGGCTCTAGGGCTCTCACTAACAAAGGGTTGTTTGTGATTTAATACTTTGATCCAAGTGTGCAGGAAAGCCCTAGTTGAGCTAGGTAATAAGTCCTTATCTAGAGGATTGGGCAACGAAGACCTGGTTAGGAGATTGGGCACTAAGATCTGGTCGTGAATTGGGCACTATGTCTTGGTCTGGAGGACTAGGGAACGAAGTCATGATTTGGAGGATTGAGTAGAAATCTTGGAAGAATGAGGACGACGGGCAAGAGTCGAGTTAAGTCGAGGATCGAACATCGAGAGCTCCAGAATCAAGATCAGATGTTGAGCGAAAGTCCAATAAGGAGTTGGCAGAAAGGTAAACTCTCTAGAGAGGAGTAGGAGAAGACGCGTTCCCCATTGAGGGAACAGTGGGTGTTGATCCTACCTAGGGTTTCGTTCGAAACCTAAAAGTCAAGACTAGACAGTCCCGAGGCTGTCAAACCTATTTTATATGTTTGTGTACTAACTCTACGTTGCAGATACATACATACATACATCTTCGAATTTTGAATGTGTCGTAACTAACGGAGGTTGGTTTCGAGTCCCGAGTCAAAAGATATGATCTCTAGAAGATTATTGTGTCAAATATGTGTTTGAAGGCACCCTGGTTGATTTGAAGGAGCCTCAGGTTCATTTAAGGATGCCTCAAGTTGGTTTAGATGTGCCTTGAACTAGAAAACTATCAAGTTGATAACACACACATGCATCAAAATGGATAAACTTTGTTGAGGGCACCCTGGGTCAATCTAAGGAACCTTGGATACCTTATAAAAATAGTCTAAGACCAGAAGCTTGATACAAATTCATTCTATGCTCAAACGACTTCCACACTACTCCAATATTCCACTACGATGTTGACACACTACACTGACAATAATGCCAAACTTTTTTACTTCTAATTGTTGGTAACCTTGCAATTTTCTTAAGCGTTATATTTCTTGTATTCGGCTTTTTGTAATCGTTCAGATTGATAACGATTGCCCAACAAAAGCGATCAATGATCGCGGGCCTTGGAGTAGGAGTCGTGGAAGGCTCCGAACAATGTAAAAGGAAAAAGTGTTAGCTATGTATGTTTTCATTCTCATTTCCGCTGCATATTTACTCTAGAATTATAAACCGTGAAAAAGTGTCACGCGCTATTCACCCCCCCCCCCCCACCCTCATCGCCCCTCTAGCACTTTTTTCGATCCTACACTATTCATGCATATATTTTTTTAATTCTGTGTTGTAGAGACATAAGTAGATCTTCAAATTCGTGTGGTCGGATAGAGCCTGATTCCAAGTTTAGAATAAAAAATTATGGCCGCTGGAAGATTGTTATATCAAACAATAGATTGGAGGTGCCTCATATTTGAATTGAGGTGCCTCAGATCGACTTAAGATGCCTCATATAGGATTGATGGTGCCTTTAAGAGATAAAATGTGTAGTTTATGCATCTGATTGATTTTGAGGATTAGAGTCACCATAGGTTGATTGAGAGCACCCTCAACACTCTTTAAAAGGACTGTTCGACCAGTTTGAAGAAACAACTTTACTACGAGCTACGATGATTATTTTGTGACGTATATCTACATGTATTTCATGAGCATGATCTACGTTATCACGCCCTATTTCTCTATGAATTTGCTACGTTTATAATTTTTGTTCGGAGAACTAATCTTGGTTGATTTTCATTAATAAAATGGGTTTCAGAGCAAATATAGAGCAATGGAGCAAGTTTAAAGAAAATTTAGAGTGGTTGTGCCTCTCTCAGTGCTCAACATAAAAATTATCCCGACGTGTTCGTGTTTCTTGAGCCAAATAGGGGTCTAATGATGTCAAAATGGAGTCAAATTTCATTCATATGACCAGGACGAGCTAAAGAACACAAACATGTTGTTTTTTCCATTTATTTACAGAATACTACAAGGCATGGCCATGCCTTTTAAGCACGGCATGGCCATGTTGAATTTCAGATAGCATTGCGGAGCAAAAGTAAACCGACCATAATTTGTCATTGGTTAGAGTTTCGGGTTATTTTTTATATAAAATTGAAGAGGACTTCAAGATCTATAATTTTTCTTCAGACCTCGTTCCATGAAAATTAAGTTTTGGGGAGGCTTAATCGTGCCTCTCTTAGACACGACCATGTGGAGTGGCACACCTAGGCTGTATTGCGGGCTGATTTTGAAATGACCATAACTTCTTGCTTAGTTGGAGTTTCGGACTGTTCATTATATCAAATTGA
This sequence comes from Boesenbergia rotunda, assembly GCA_024364735.1. Lineage (NCBI taxonomy): Eukaryota > Viridiplantae > Streptophyta > Magnoliopsida > Zingiberales > Zingiberaceae > Boesenbergia > Boesenbergia rotunda. Next base: position 177,718 of record JAGFNQ010005631.1, read on the forward strand.
AGAAAATTTCAAGATCTACAACTTTGATGAGGACCTCAGCTTGTGAAAACCAAGTTTTGGGGAGGGACGATCGTGCCTCTCCTAGACACGACCGTGTAAAGAGGCACACCCAGACTGCATTGTAGACCAATTTTGAAATGGTCATAACTTCTTGCTCAGTTAAAATTTTATTTACTTAAAAATTAAAGAGAACTTCAAGATTTATAATTTTCCTGAAGATACCAACTTGTGAAAATGGCGTATTGAGGTGCAAAAAGGGGGGGCATGGCTATGTCTCTCCTAGTTATGGCTGTGTCACACAACCATGTCTCATTCTTTTATAGCTTACATGCTCCGGCCATGTGATTTCACACGACCATGCCATTTTGGTCATGTGAAGCATGGCTGGGTCATGCGAAATCAGACGACCATGCCATTTTGACTTTGTCGAGCATGGTCAGGCCGTGCAATGTCATGCTGCTGGGCGTGTCTCCTTTTCCTTTTGACTCATCTTTGGCTTGGGGTTAGCCCCTTTTCCTTAGGAAAGGGTTCTCTAGGGGTGTCAAAAATAAACTCGACCTGACGACCCAACCCGAATCGACCCAAAAAAAATCGAGTTCAGGTTGAAAATTTTCAAGTTCGAGTCGGGTTCGGGTTGGAGGGTTTCGGGTTGAAAATTTTTGGGTCGGGTTCGGGTTGACCTGAATTTAATATTTAGTGGATTTTTGGGGTTAAATCAAATTTTATTTTGAAAATTAAGATATTTTTATGTATATTAATATCAATATTAGTATGATCATGATAGAGTATTGAGATAATAGTGAAGAATTATATGGAAAATAGCCAAAAAAAAGATGTTTTGAATCGGTTTTTTCAGGTTATTTGGGTTGGTCGATTTCGGGTTCATGTTTGGGCATTTTAGGTTGAATTCGGGTTCGGGTTGGGAGTTTAAATTTTTTCCCAACCCGACCCGACCCACCCAAATTAACACCGCAAGGGTTCTCCCCTCTAGGGGGACCCTAGAGCCGCCATTGTCGCTTCCCTCCATGATCCATCCACCTCTAGAGCAAGGAAATCCTCCAAGAAGACCGGTGACACATCGATAAACATTATCTTCCCTTTCCATCTTTGTTTAGGGTTGTAGAAGCTACTTTTCTTGTCTTCTTGTTGTATCTTCTTTGTAATAGAGTAGATTCTCTATATCCAGGATGTAGAGAGTAGCTGCAATGTGATGATATTGTATAAACTATGAATTTGGTTATTTCCTTATTTAATGAAGTATTTATGTCTTGTTCTATGTGCATTGATCCTTGTACGTGCTTGATGAAATGTGTGTATGGTGAATACATGTAGTTGTGAGGGTTTTGCCACCACGTAGAGGGAGTATTCGAGATCGTATGACCGGGAGCCTTAGTGACAGGGACTACCTTTAACCGGGCATCTCAGGCATTACCTCGAAATAGACCTGCCCATGGGTCGGGTCCATCCCGGACCCGGCCCGGGTCAATGGGTCGGGTGGCCCGTTGACTCAGTTCACCGGGCCGAACAGGATGCTGGGCCGGTTGCGGTTCTGGGCTGAAGAAAACCGCCAAACCGACGGTTAACCGCCAGTTCCAATGGCATTGAACCGGCAGTTAATCACCGGTTCAGTAACGTTGGAAGGGTTTTTTTTGTTTTTTTTCAATGGTTGAGATCATTTGACCATTTTTTTTAACAATGGCTATGATTTAGTGACCGTTATGATCCAAACTCTATAAATAGGGAGTTCATTTCATCATTTTCAAACACATCTTCTCTTCTCTCAATCTCTCATTCTCAAATCTCAAGTCTCAACTTCTCTCCGCCTTCTTCATTTTTCGACGATAATGGAAGGTGGTCACGGAGCTTCATCATCTCGATCTCGAAGGAGAAAAGAAATAGCGTACAAGGATCCCAATCTTCAAATTCATCCACCGATGATGAGACCGAGGCTCAACCCCAACGCCTCTGATGCCCGAAACGCAAGGAATTACCGATGCGATTACTTCTAAGGTTCGAGAAAATCCTCCTTTAAAATCATCTATTTTCACTAAACATTTTGAGAAGGTCATACTTCCGTCGGGAGAATTGCGTGCAAAATGTAGGCATTGCAATGCTTCCTACAAATTCCAAGCTGGCGGTGGCTATGGGTCGTTGAAACGACATGTAGAAATGAAGCACTCGATGAAATATGGGCTTGACCGCTCTCAAACACAATTATCAAGATTTTCTAATTGTAGTAGTACTGATTCTGGTTTATTTTTATATTCGGATAATAAATTAAGAGAATCATTAGCTAAATTTGTTTCCGTAGAACATCTTTCTTTTAGTTTTGGATCTAAATGCACACTTGAAGATTTTTGTAAAGAATCTCTTAATCCTGCTGCTAAATGTGTTCCTAGGACTACACTTACTCGTATAATTAAAAGATTAGTAAAACAAGGAAAAAAGAATTTAATTGATAAATTTAGTAAATTAAATAATAAAGTTTATTTATATTCTGATATTTGGAATGACCATTGGCAAACTCATTCTTATATGGGTGTGGCATGTCATTGGATTGATAACTCTTGGATCCTCCAAAAAAGATTGATAGCTTATAGAGTTTTTGATGAATCACATACTGCCCATAACATTGCACAATTATTATGTTTAATTTTAGAAGAATATGGATTGACTCATAAAATATTTTCAATATCATTAAACAATGCTAGTTCTAATACCGCTTCTATAGATGAACTGAAATTTGTTTGTCAACCTATTATTGGTGGTTTATTTTTTTCATATTCGTTGTGTATGCCATGTTTTAAATTTATGTGTTCGAGATGAATTAAAACTTTTAGAAAATTATATTCAACCAATTAGAATCGCAACTTCATATTTATGGTCGCATCCATCTATGATGAAACAATGAGGTAGATTTTGTAAAGCTAATGGAATGAGACCGAAAAAATTTCCACGTGATGGTCCAACACGTTGGAATTCAACATATCAATTATTACAAGATTCATTTCAATATAAAGATTTATTATGTTTATTTTTTGCACAAAATAGTAATACTAATATATATTTATTTTCATAACAATGGAATATTTGTAGTAATATTTGTGAAAATTTAAAAGTATTTAACAATGCAACTGAACAACTTTTCGGTGTTTATTATCCCACTGCTCATTTAATTTTAGTGAATTTTTGTAGTATAGTATTAATATTAAATGAACATGTCAATAATGAAGCTTTAACTTTATGCATATTAGCTATGAAAACTAAATGGGAAAAATATTTTTATTTTATTCCTGAAATTTATTTAATTGCATTTGCTTTAGATCCTAGATTTAAATTAGAAGTTTTACCAGAAATGTTAACTTTATATTATGACGCTTTAATTCCTGTTAAAGATTCTTCCTCTCCGGATCCAGTTAATATTATATATAATATTAGAAATTATTTATATAATCTTTATAATTAATATTATGTTAAATATGGAATGCAAACTAATATTTCTGAAACATAATAACCTACTAGTACTAATTTAAAATTTACAAAAGCACAACTTTTATTAAAAGAACGAACGAAACGTCCACAAGGATCCTCAAGTTCCACACAGGAACTTGAGAATTATTTTATGACTTTTTTTGATTTTAATGAAGCAGATAGCGAAGATTTCGATATCTTGAAGTGGTGGTCACAGAAGGCTCAAAGCCTTCCCGTTCTCTCCATGATCGCAAAAGAAATTTTAGCTTCTCCAGTGTCAACTGTTGCTGTGGAGCAGACGTTCAGTGTCGGCGGCAAGATATTAGATAACGACGATCAACTATGTCTCCCGACTCATTGGAAGCTCAAGCATTACTAGACGATTGGACCAGAGCCGAGAAAAGAATCCAAGGAATGTAACTTTCAGAAGACGAAGTCGAAGAATTTGATACCGAAGGAACGAATACAACGGGAACGGGAGGAAATGGAAGTGAGTGATTAAGAATGTAAAGGGTAAAAATGTAAAAGAACTACGTGGGCTTTGATTCCCCTACACCCTAAGGGGATACGTAGGCAACTTATATAAGTGCAAGCCCTTTTTTTAATAAAATTTATATTTTAAATTTAAATTTTATTTTTTTAATATAATAATCTTGAACCATGACGAACCATGGTGAACCGTGAACCGGCGGTTCTGAACCATGAACCGTAACCGGCTTGGGCGGTTAAGGTTAAGGGTTGACCTCCCATAAACCGTCAAACCGACGGTTCCGAACCGTGGTCGGGTCTACCTCGAAATGGAGGTAAATCCCCTATAAGAGATTAGCTAACACTATTTAATGAGTTTCTCTCTATCCTGTGTTAGTAAGTGTTTTGTATAATCTAGAAACGAATGATCGAGGGCCCTTAGTTACAAAGGATTACCTTTAATCAGACTCTCTAGATTTCATTCTCTACTTAATGGCATTGGATGTCCAAGGGGAAAACACTTAAGTGCACTTCTGCAGGGTTAACACTGGTACTTAGTTATGATGTCTACAAGAATAGAGACATTGAGATTAAGATATGAACAACCCATAGAGCATCAATTAGCATTGTAGAGAAATCAAAATCCTAGATTCTACTCTTTCCAACCGTCCCCAAAAATCAATTCCCTCCCTCTCTCTCTCTCTTCCTCTCTTTCTCTCTCTTCGTTAAGAAGCTCTCAAACAACCTTACGATCCTCTAGATAGCTTATTTTGTGGACTCGACTAGTGTTTAATCAACAGTCTCTGTGGATCGATATTTTTATTATTTGATGATATTTCTGTACACTTACGGATCCCATATCATGTTTTTGGCGCTGTTGCCGAGGACTATTCGCATTAACATTAGTTGATAAGCAATTTAGCTAATCTAGATACTTTTCTTTATTTTTTTGTTTATAACATGTTTTCCCATTTCTCTTCCTTTTATTTCTGAATTTCTTTTCTTATTTTTGGTTTTGCATTGTCTAACACAAAGTTTGCTGGGTGTCTTGGTTATATTGTATTTTCCATATCCATGAGCTATGTTATGATTAATCCCTGTGCCTGTTGATTTTGTATTGATATTTCGGATTAGACCAGAATTTTTTTTTCTATTTGTGTGATCATTGATCCCTATTCTATGTTATTTGAAGGCTTTGATGAGAACTATGATTCAGAGGCGGATCAATATGAGTTCCTCTGCAGAATTTATGGTAGCATGACTCATCCAACTACTATATGTCACTTATTTCACCAAGCTGCTAATGCTCTCATGGAACTTCATTGTTTATTTCAACCTAAATATCAGATTATGGATGATCCAACTTCTAGCACTAATAGCTACTATTGGGGAAACCAACAAACTCAGAACCTTCAATCCCAATAAATCCCCAACAGCATACTTCCAGCCATAGCAGCATAACCCTGACCCACCTCAAGATTGGATGGAATTTGAATATCTTGACTATAGAAGCATGCAAGATGTTGAGCAAACTTTTCAAACATGCTAGAGTCCGTCGAAATTTCAAGATGATTTAACACTTAACGGACCACATAATCTCAACACATTGAGATGACTTTCTGGGAAGATTTTCAAGGTGAAGAAACTTCTACTCTCAGTCAAATGGACACCACAACACAATAATTAGAAGATCTTATGGTGTACCAAGGGATCCTATTTCTCTGGTCTCCACAACAAATTGATGCACCTAGTCCTATTTTGGAGTCACAATCAAATCTTATGTCAAAGGAGATAAATTGTAAAGATGAAGGTGATTTTATTTATAATTCAGCAACTCTATAGAACTCTAGTGTTTTAGGTGATGAGGATGCATTCGTTGATACTCTAGATATTGATAGGACTATTGATGCACCGCCATCCATTCTTGTTGATGTTCTTGATGTAGCCCCTGGTATTGATACGAATATTGCATGCTTGATTGATGAGATTACAGAGGGGGCAGATATTAATGATGGTAATTTTATAGATAAGTATACATTAAGAACTTTTGAAGAGGTGGCTATCACATTGGGGATGGATGAGATCATTGATGCACAAATCCAATGAGTGGGAAGCGGTGGTTAGTTGAAACCCGCAAGATTGGACACTCTCACCTCCGCCAAAGTCTAGATTTGCAATGAGAAAGGCCCTATTATCTTTTATCATAGTCATATTCCTAGCCAGGGTGCTAGGACTGAACCGTCTATGACTTCTAGATAGTACATATAAGGAGATAATAAAGGAGAGAGCTTTGTTTCAACCTCTGCTTAAAGCTCTCTCCCAACCTTAAGGAATTGGAATGAAAGTTCAAAAATATCTCACTCTAGCCAAATTGAGATTTCGATGAATTTGCCAAAGTGGTCGAGCATATGACCTAAAACTAGCACTTCTTAGAAGGCAACTCAAGTTCCTTCTTGTTTTCATTTAAGCATGTAGTTCTGTTCTAGTTCATAATTCAATCCCTCTACTTAAATTTTCTTACCTATTTTCCTTTTATAGGATCCAAAGCCAACAAGGAGTGTGGATACAAGATAAAAGGGTGATTTAGAAGGATTCAAATATTTGAAAAGTACCACTTGGTACACTCTTCACTTTTGAACCTCCTCTATTTTAGCATTTTATTTTCATTTAGACAATGAAAAGCTTAAGTCTGGGGGTGCATGTATGCATTGAGTTGTAAGCTAGCTAGTTTTTGTTGTGTTTTCCCTTTCATAATAAAATTGTCATAGTTGTATTATTCATCACATTAATGTTGTCTTATTTTCGAGTAAAAATATTAGCACGTTTATTCTTCATTCATATTGTTAAAGTTTTGTGCTAGTATGTTTGGTGAATAATTTTTTTTATCTTTAGTAGCATGAAGTAAGCAAAGTTTTATTAAAATATTTGTGAGATGGTTTAGTTTTAGGATCTCTCTTCACTTTATCTAGTTTCGATAGTAGATAACTTAATAAATAGTCATGATTTATAGAGCTTATTAGTACTTGTGTTCCCTTGATGATCTCTTAAACTACATATTGGTTATTGGATGAGGCCCAAGTCATGTCAACTCGCTTAGAAAAATCAATATCTTCCCACTTGCATTTGTATATATGCATGTGTTAGTGCTACACTTCTAAAGCACCAAAAAAAACATACAAACAAAAAAAATCATGAGAATAAAGAATATAAAAAAGTGAAAACATTTAGGTATTAAGGGTAGATTGATTGTGTAAACATTGTTCTTCCTACTACCCTTAAGTGTAACTTCTGAGTCATGTAGATTCCTAATCAGGCAGTCAGAATTGGTGAAGGTAACAATATAACCAGTGTCACACAGTTGGCTAATGCTAAGTAAATTAATCTTAAAGTTTTCAACCAATAACACCTTTTTAATAATAAAATCTGAGTTTAGATCAATATTACCTGACCCAATTACTTTAAGTGTGGCATTGTTGTCAAATGCCACTGAGCCTAGGTTTTTGAACTTGATTTTGGTGAACCTCAATTTATCCCCAGTCATGTGTCTAGAGCATCCACTATCCAACATCCACTGGTCCAAATCTTTATGTGCCTACACATAAAGTATGTTCGATTTGGATCCATTTATGTAGAGGTAAGGATAGATTGAATTGGATCTCACTGCCTAATCTGTCTCACCCATATCTAAGTTTATCAAGCATGTTGACCTTATGAGTTCTTTACATGAAAATTGGAAAAGACTTCATGCTACAACTTTGTTGAAGACACCAGCTCAAGAAAATAGTCTCTAAAGGTGCAAAAGTGGGGGATACTATCATGCCTCTCCTAGGCACGACCATGTCTCATTTTTATGGCTTACACGTCCCGATTGTATGTTTCACATGGCCATGCCATTTTGGCAGTGTGGAGCAAGGTCGAGTCGTTCGAAATTGCACGACCGTGCCATTTTGGCTATGTGGAGCATGGTCGAGCCGTGCAAAATCACACGACTATTCCATTTTGGCCATGTGGATCATGCGCAGGCCATGCAAAATCACACGGTCATGTCGCCAGGCATGCCTCCTAGTTGTAAAAAGGGGTTTTCTCCCCTTTTGACTCATCTTTGGCTTGGGGTTAGCCCCTTTGCCTTGGAAAAAGGTTGTCCCCTCTAGGGGAGACCCTAGAGTCACTGTTGTCACCTTCCACCACGATCCATCTGTTAGTAATATGAGAGAAGTGTCCTAAGGCAATCGCCTTATGATTGTAATCATTTACTTTAATAAATGAATCTTCACTATTTGAGTGTACATGTTTGTGTATTTGATTGAGATCTTAAACTCATTCACTGAATGTCCGCAATACAATTCACAGCATGAGAGAATTTGTGATGAATTCACGACTAGTGATTATCTCTACATGTGCAATTGTGAAGTATTGAAATTGTCCCTAGTCGATGAATTGATAAATACGGACACTATCAATTCTGTTAAGACTAGCATGGGTTATTCTCTAATCAGCTGATTCTCACTGGCTGGTGACATTGGGATGTCCGGAGATAAACATGAATGCTAGTTAAGGGAACTAGTTCATTGGAGTTACTGGCTGTAAAACTTCATATGGTAATCTACATATAGATATGTCAATGAAGTTCTTACTGCAGCTTAAGTGCGATGTTCCTTTGACTTGCGGTGTTCAAGTCATCTTGGTCATGAAGACTTATACTTTGACATCTTAAACAAGCATCTCCAAGGAGGTGTGGACCCAGGATGATTGGGTATAAGCCGAAGTGCCCGAAGATGTTTGAACAACCTACAAAGGATTCACCACTCCTTGCGAGGAGATGTATACCCAAGGCCTATCGTCGAATTATTACTCGAAGCCTCTGGCCAGAGCATCACATGATCAGAGTATGAATATCTCAGATACATGAGAGTAATTAGAATCCGTTGGACGAGAAAGACATTGCTTGGGCTAGGTGTGACGTAGTCAGCCTAGTGGGGACTGACACACATAGACCATGTCCTAAACCAAGTGGGTATAAGATGGTGAAGGGAATGAGGCACGATTCATTAGAGCTGCTGAAGGGTTTCAAAATAATTTCTGAGGTCAACCGTTGATCTTTCGATTAATTGGGGATCATGATGTACTACTAGGTGTCACTCATGATCGTTCTATAATTGGTTAATTATAGACGGCCAACATAAATCGAAAGCCTATTTAGTCACACGCACTACGAGTAATCCGAGGGATTTAAAACGAGTTGAAAATTAGATTTTTCAATCAAGAGAGATAAGTCGAATCTGAATTTTTCAGAGACGCATCGGAAGCATAAAATGGCTAAGTCTTTTGAAGACTTATTGGATGAATTAAATGAGTTTAATTCGTATAATTTTAGCTTGGATTTGGCCGGCCAAAGAGGGTCCCCACCCTCTTTGTTTGGTCGGCCACAACAAAAGGGGAAAACCGAATTTTTGGTTCAAATTATAAAATAAACCGAGCGTGGTTTGTTTTATAAAATTATGGATAAAGAAATTTATATAAAGAAATTTTTATAAAGAGATTTATTTTTCATGGAAATTAAAATGAACCATGGATTGGTTTATTTTATAAAATCAATAATAGATTGATTTACCATGATAAAGAAATTTATATAAAGAAATTTATATAAAGAAATTTATATAAAAAAATTTATATAAAAAAATTTCTTTCCATAAGAAAAGGGAGACATGGTTGTTTTTATCATAAATTAAATTATGATAAAAACTTGGCATGATGGAATAATTTATAGAAAAATTTATATGATAAATTTCTTATGAAAATTTATTCCATAAAAAAGAGACTTGGCGATTGAGAGGCTACTATATAAAGGAACCAAGGCAAGGCTTGGAGAAAAATCTAAGAGATCTAGAAATAAGCCCTCTCTCTCTCTCTTCTTCTCTCCCTCTCCCTCCTCTAGTGTCGCCGGCCCTAAAAGGAGAACCTCTTTTGCCGTGAGCTTCAACCACCACCAAGAAGCTGCCGAAGAAGAAGAAGAAGCGGGCGCTACTCCTTCCTTCTTCTCGAAATTTTGATTCCGTTCTTCGTTTGGTGGTTAGTCTTTCCATCTCTCTCTTGGTATTCTTGTCGTGCCTTTGGAGAATCTAGCAGTTCTTGTCGGCACGAAACTCGTGGCTTTGCGAAGTCAACCCGAAGAAAACTCGGCGTGGACACGAATAGAGGCGGAGCTTCCAAGGGACACTACAGTTGGATCTCGTCCCTTTCTTTGAGTTACGTGAGGTAACAAGTAAATTAGTTTACATTTCTGCAAAATGTTAAATATATGATCATGTCTACACAACATAAGGTTGCATGCTAGATGTGTGGTTAAAAATAATTTGAGAAATTATTTATGCTAAATCTTCCGCTGCACGTAATTATTTTATAAAATTACGAACCCGCATCCATGTCAACATGCACTCGGTCCCAACACCATCCACCTCCAGAGCAAGGAGATCTTCCAAGAAGACCAACGACACATCGATAAACATTCTCTTCCCTTTCCATCTTTGTTTAGGGTTGTAGATGCTACTTTTCTTATCCTTTTATTATATCTTCTTTGCAATGGAGTAGATTCTCTATATCTAGGATGTAGTGAGAAATCGAATGACCGTGCCATTTTGGCCTTGTGGAGCAAGGCCGGGTCGTGCAAATGGCACGACAATGTCGCCAGGCGTGTCTCCTCACTACAAAAGGGGTTTTCTCACCTTTTGACTCATCTTTTACTTGATGTTAGCCCCTTTGGCTTGGAAAAGGATTCTCCCCTCAAGGGGACCCTAGAGTCACCATCACCAACTCCCTCCACGATCCGACCACCTTCAGAGCAAGGAGATCCACCAAGAAGACCGACGACACATCAATAAGCATTATCTTCCTTTTCTATCTTTGTTTAGAGTCGTAGATGCTACTTTTCTTATCTTCTTGTTGTATCTTCTTTGCAATGGAGTACATTCTCCATATCTAGGATGTAGGGAATAATTGCACTGTGATGATGTTGTATAAACTATGGATTTGGTTATTTCCTTATTCAATGAAGTGTTTATGTCTTGTTCTATGTGTATTGTGTCTTGTATGTGCTTGATGAAATTGTGTGGTGAATACATGTAGTTGTGAGGTTTGGCCGCCACGTAAAGGAAGTGTTCAAGATCTTATGATTGGGGGAACCTTAGTTGTTGGCGTTACTGGCATTAAACTTGTAGTTACGACCAGCAGCTTGAAACGTTGGCGTTACTAGCCAAACGTTAATACCTCCATTGATGGAGGTAAATGAAATGCATGCTTCACCCTATAAAGAGCGTCCAAATGCAATCCAAGATGAGATACGAAGAAGAGGAACAAGAGCATTGATCAAGAGGGATTTGGTTTGTGGCAGATTGTGATTAGTCCTTGGTGATTGATCTCGCGACAGCAATCAATCGGAGAAGAAACCAGAGCAAGAAGAAATCTCAAATCGATGTAAGTCCAAAAAATTTTTTTCAATTAGATCTCATGCTTAGAGAACAACAATGGTATCAGAGCGATTGTTAGAGCATGAAAAAAAATTTTACCTTTGTAATGAAATTCCCTGGCTGATGGATGAAATCGCCACTGAGTTCTCGGTGTTTTCAACCCCTGGCCGACGATCGCATCACGCGCGGAAGGCAGACATCGCCGTCGGCTGGATGCGTCGATGGAGGCGGCCATAGCGTTGGTGATGGCGGAAAAGAAAAAAAAGGTAGGCTGTGTGGGAAAGAAAGCTGCACGGAGAAATGAGAGGCGGCGATTAGGTTTTGCGGTTTTAAAGAAAAAAAACCTGCCGAAACCTATTCTGACTCGGCAAAATATTGCTGCCCAAAGGAGGTTCGAACTGCTGACCTCCCGAGTGCAGGCAAACAGGCCCAACCAGAAGTTGTATTCGGTAATTTGTTTAGATTTGGTTCAATTTATTTAAATTAGATTCTAGTTTGGTTGAAAAAGATTAAGTTGGTCAAATCGGTTTTGGTTCAAACCATTAGTTGGTTTAACCAAACCATTTTGATCAAATAATCTGAACTAAATAGAATGATTTGATTATTATGTTGAACCTCAAATTTAAATAGGCTTAATTGTAGCAACATACGTAAAGGAAACTTATATGCTTTTATCTATTTGTGTGCTTCTTTCTATGCATATGTGTGAATTGAAAAAAAACTGGTTTTGTCAGTTTTGTACTGACTATGTCGTTTTTCAATTCCAGATGTCGCATGAGATATGCACCACGATTCGTTGCTAAGAGCGAAGTCGTGAGATAATGGAGCAGATAGAAGAAGTTTACTATAGTCTTTTTCTCGGGATCCAAGGCAATATAGGAAAATTGGATCGATTATTTTGGAAACTCGAGCAGGAAGAGTTTTCAATCTTGGATGACTATAGGATTGGAGCATTGATTCGTTCATTGCCAAAGCGTGCGAGAGAAGTTGCACATCAGATATGGGGGCATCATGAATGTCGCATCTCATATACTGAGTTATGTAAGCAACTACTTCGCCGTGAGTTTCCAGAGGATCTAGGAGATTCTGAGGAGGACCCAGAGGAAGATCCCGAAATGTTCGAGGACGATCCTGAAATGTTCGAGGAAGATCCCGAAATGTTCAAGGACGATCCTGAAATGTTCGAGGAAGATCCCGAAATGTTCGAGGACGATCCCGAAATGTTCGAGGACGATCCCGAAATGTTCGAGGAAGATCCCGAAATGTTCGAGGAAGATCCCGAAATGCCTGAGGAAAACCCTGAAATATTTGAGGAAGATCCTGATATTGAAATGATCGAGGAAGATCCTGAAATATTTGATCTTCTTAATAGACTCCAGGAGGTCGACTTGATCAGATAGCTCCCCCATGCGAGCTCGGAGCTGCTCCCGCTCCTGTGATAGATTCTGCAATTCCTCTTCCAGTGCCTGGTTCCTCTTGGACCCCAGGCGTTCCCGGAGTTTGTACCCATGCAGGGTATCCTTGGCCGCTATTAAGGCGGACAGGTAATGATAAACTTTCTCTCGAAAGGCCCGGCTAACCTCCAGCTGCAGGAGGCCGGCCTCACGAGCCCGACCGGTTTCTGCCTCAGCATCCGCCATCCGCCGCAAGAGATCCTCAGTAACCCCTCCGGCATGCAGCAGGCGGCTCGTGGTCGCACAGTTAAAAGCAACCTGTGGGGTGAATACAAATAGCCAGTAAAAGGATGCTGAGATGAAGTGAAGAGCGCGTGTAAGATATTTACCGCCAGTAAGGATTGATGCAACATGCTCAGGTAGTGGGCTGATCCAGCTACCCGCCACGATGGAACGGGAGTCCCCTCAGTAGGGGGCTCGGACTGGCCGGGGATGTCACTAGGGGGAGGAACGTTCCCTTCTGAACTTGAAGTGCTCGGTGACGCCTCTGTGGTGACTCCCTTTATGCGGATAGACTAAGAACTGGCGATCGTTTTCTTCGTCGCTGAGGGAGCCTTCCGGTGAGAGCGGGGCAGTCCCGTGGACACCTCCTTGCCGCGTGGAAGGCCGGTCGTAGGGGCTGTGGCATCGGTAACGGGAAGGGACGTAATAATGACAGCGGAGGAAGATCCTGCCCCGACGATCGGAGACTGGGAGGCCGCATCCTCGGAGGTAGTCGTGCGCAAGTCTTTCTTCAATCGTTTCAAGGGGCGATCCCGTTGGGACCGCCGTTTCTTGCCAGGCACAGGGACGACAGAAGGCACGTTCGACGGAGAAGACACCTCTTCTTCCTGTGAAGCCTCCGAAATGGTGGCTGGTGGTCCCCCTTTAATGATCAGGGGCGACTCCAAGATGTCACTGCCATGGGGGACCTTCGGCACTGCTGGGCCCGCTGATAGCTCCCCCTCCCTTTCGCCACCCTCGGAGGGGATTCCAGCGGGGGTCAAAGATACCGACCCGGGGATCAGCGCTTGTTCATTAGCCTGGTCCCACTTTAGGAACTTATTCTTCACAAGACAAAACATGATGTCGCCTGCAGGGTAAAAGGTGGGAGGGCATCATCAAGCATTAACCGGGTACTGTACCAGGTGCAAAGCAACTCACGTAGGTTGGAGCTGAGGGGGGTAATCTTCGGACTAATCTCAGCCCGATAAAGGAGCTCCTCGCACTGCACCAACTGGAGCCCATGGAATTCCATCCCAGCCAGGATACTCTTAGCCCTCTGATATCCCACGTCCTGTTGAAAATCACCTAGGTCGGGGGTAGGGGGCAAGTTCTCCGTCCAATGGATGTCGCTGAAAGGATGCTCGGGAAGCCAAATGTAGAAAAATCTTTCCTTCCACCCATTGTGAGAGGAGGGAAGGCCCCCCAGAAATTTATGACCACCACGAGCAGTGAAGCCAAATGCCCCGTGAGATCCAACGGGGACGAAAAAGAAATGGAAAAATGGGGGGGGGGGGGGGGTTAGAGGAATATCGAAAAGCTTGAAGAGAACGAGAGCCCCGCTCATCTGGGTGAAAGCGTTTGGGGCCAGCTGTTGGAGCGGGATGCGGAAATAATGGGCAACATTCATGAAATAGGGATGGGCAGGGAAATGAAGCCCTAGTTCCAGTTGTCCCAGAAAAAGGTGTAAAATTCCTCACCGGTAGTTACCGGCAGTTGACCTGCGGTGGGGACCCTTACCTCCCAATCTACCGGAATGTCATATTTTTGATAAGCAGCCTGGAGGGATTCCGACTTAACCTTGAAAGAGATTGTCTCATACCACTCGGGATGAAATCCCAATTCTCTCAAAGAGCACTCATCATCGCCTGAAGATTTCTTTATCTTCTCCATCGGATCCAAGGGGAAGAAAGGAGGGACGGACAGAACAAAGGAGGAAGTACTCCCGTCGGAAGAACACTAATGAGAAGGACAAGTAAGTAAGGAGAACTCTTGACGGCAGCTAGGGTAAGGCTGCCATAGGGCGCCGTTGCACCCACTAGGGACACGACACCTCCCCCGAAGCAATCGAAGGCCAGCATGTTGAGGGTATTAACAGGCTGTCTAAGGGATCGGCTAGCCTTCAATCGTCGTCGCTTCGTATGACCCGCAATACGCCGCAAAGTGAGGAAAAAGACACGTGGCGCCGTTGTATGCGCTGGGCAATTGCGTCGCCTTGGCTACCGCAAAGCTCGCGGTAAGAGACACATTAAAAAAAATAGCCCGATTCGAGAGACTTGCGAGAATTGTCCGAAAGCCCGGTCGAAACTTAAAGAGAGTGAAAAAGGACAGGGCCCGACTTCTCCATCATCACCACAGTCCGATCAGTCAGCCACACTTCCTTCGATCAGACTTGAAGGAAGGGACTTGTGATAGGGTTAAATAAGCCCATGGCAGGCACGTGAGATGAAAAAGTCGTAGGACGAGACACTTCGATTCGGAAAGACTCTCCTGCCCGGGCCAAGGGATCTTCCTCGGGAGATTCGCCCGGAACAGTCGGCCAGAAGACCCCCCGCCCGCCCCCCCCCCCCCCCCCCCCCCCCGACCCCACCCCGAGAGATTGAGCCCCGAAAGCAGGATAGGATTGAATGAGTCTTGGCCAGGACGAAGGATGAAGAGGTTGCCCGACCCAATAACGGTAGGTTGAGACGACCCTCCTTCCCGAGTCCTGGGAATACCCGAGGGCGACGCGCCCGGGAAGGGCAGCTGGAGATCCCTCTCTGGAGCACCCCGGGAGGTTAGGTCCCTAGAGCACATCGGGAGTTGTGGAACATGAAAACCCCGAGCTCTCCTCGGGGGGTGGAGTCCTCGCAATAACCGACCTCAGACACTGACCCCCCCTCGAGGTACGAATAAGCACCCCCGTCATGAAAGGTCTTCATGCCCCCTGAATCTCGGAACGGGCAGAAGCCGATAACGGCGCAGATAGTTTCAAAGGATATCTCATAACCACCGAAAGGGAAGGGGGGTGTGGCTTATGTATCGGAGACGTGGCACCAATCGAGGGGCACGTCTATCCCGTTGTCATCGGTATAAAAGGTAGGTCAACCCCTCCGGTAAAGGGGTTACACTCTCTCATCCTACATACTATCTTTCTTTCTCGCTGTCATTCCTCTTCGGACAACCTACTAATTTGAGCGTTGGAGTGGACTCCGCCGGACCCCTTGTGTTAACTTCGCAGGACCCCAAGTTCCTCCTTGGCGCAACATTTCCCGGCGGACAGAACCTCGATAACTGACCATCGCCGACGACTCCTTCTGGAACATTGATATATATATATATATATATATATATATATATATATATATATATATATATATATAATTATTAAAAATGTTATTTGAATTATATAAGATTTTTTTTTTAATGTTATTTGAATTATATAAGATTTTCATATATCACACGGGTATTACACTAGTAGAGACTTAAGACAATTTACAGATTTTATAAAAACTTCTTTAAATTAGAAAAAAAGTTTTATTTTTAAACATTAAAATATTATTTTTTTTTAATTCACTTTTCACTTCTACCTTTATTATTGCATAGATAACAATATAAAATATGGAAGAAAAAAGAAAAATAAAAAAATAAAGATAAATTATATGAAAGCTAATATATTATATAAAGAAAAATAGATATCAAAATTTTATAAAATAATTTTTTATCCTAAATTCTAAAATATTAGAGCACTATTTAGAATGTTGCCACGATTACTAATTTTATACTATTAATATTTATTTTTAGTCACTACAATTATATTATGTTATACAGTGTTTAATTTATTAATATCTATAAAATATAATTTTACATACAGACGTGACATTCACAGAGAACTTAGGTTTCCCATCTAAACCGAATATAAATTTTCTAAATAAAAAATTTATAATTAAAAATATAAATTTAAAAGAAAATATATAATTACAAATCCTAAAAATAAAAATTCAGATCTTAATATAAAATTAAAATTTTAAAAAATAATTTATCAAATTTAAAAAAGATAATTCAAAAAATAATTTTAATGTAAGAAAAATAATAGTCTCACATCTGAAGTTACTAAGGCGAATTACACACAGAGGAATTATAAAAATGGAGAAAGAACGGTAAAACAACTCATACCTTTCTCGACCTTTTGGCTAAGATCAAGTATAGTATCTGTTCTTACCAGTTTAATATCTGATATGTGGATCATTGTCTCACTTTGATATTAAATTAATTTTTATATGTGGGATGACCCATCACAGTAGCTTATTACTAGGATTTTCATGTGTCGCCTGTATGTTGCACTATAACATAGGCCTGGCACACCACTATCAAAGCAAAGTAAATTTTAGATCGCATCCACATCTATCATCCTTATAAAACTTATGATCACCATTAATATTTTATATTATAAAAAATAATACTATATCTTATATTGACATGAATCCATGATGAAATAAAATTACTTTTTATTTAATAATAAAAATTGACATATATATTATTACTAAACATATTATTTGAATTATGTAAGATTCTCGTGGATCGCACGGGTATTATACTAGTTATTTTCTAAAAATTATAATTTATTAATATTTAAAACTTTACATTTTAAAATTATATATGGTATAATTCAATATAATTCATGAATTTTTAAAATTTAGAATCTAATTTTGCTACATGGAAGGTGAAGGCGGTAAAATAGTAACTCTTAAATTTATTTCCCGCCATCTCCTTGCACAGCCCGCGCATTTCACGATATCCCGCCTATTACTGGCGCCAACCTTTCCCGCCAAAGTCCGTAGCCGCGCCTATTTAGTTACAGATCCGAGTGCTTCTCATTGGCCACTTCCCCTTCCTCTTTCTCTCCGTTTGCTGGTGGCGATGGTGGTTGCTTTGGGTCCGGGGAGATTTTACGGGAGCAGCCTTCCGCGGCCCCGCTTCTACGCCGACGACGAGAGGGTCGATCCGCCTGTGGCCGTCTTGGATCCCCTCCTCTCGTGGGCCAGCGAGGCGCACTGGTCCATGGGCGGCCTCAGCTTCAGTCGTCACCGCCTCCAGGGCCGCATCGAGGGCTCCATCAAGAAGCTCCGCGCCCAGCAGGAGAAGATTCAGCGGCGGACTGCCTCTCCGCCCACCGCCACAAAGCCGACGACGATCTTGAAACCCACAGTCGCGGGCAAGGTCGCTCTAAATCTTTCGCGTCTTGACTCGAGCCCATCTGAGAGCGACGACGGAGGTGCGGCGGTCGAGAAGCCTCAGAAGGCGATCAAAGTTGTGAGTGACGTTCCGTCTCCGAGTGGATCTGCCGAGAAGAAGAGGAAAAGGGTGCGAAGGCTTCGGGAGGAGTTCGACAAGATCGCGGAAGAATTGCTGAAGGTTCCGAAGGAGCAATCAGGCAATATGGCGACAAGGACGCGTAGCCAGAGGTCAATTGGAGAGGAAACCGAACTGGATGGATCGGAGCCAACTTCTCCTTCCCTCCATAAGAAAGAGATTGCTGAGAAAAAGAAGTCGAAGGAGGCGGATAGTGAATTGCCTCGGAGGACTTCACCGAGGAACAAGCAATACTGCAATAGATCTGGTTGAATTCTCCCATCATCTAACCTTGTTTGCCTCACTATGATAATTAGATCGATCGATGCTTGCCCAAATCCTCGTCAGGAGCACTGTACATCACTGTAGTTTTTGATTGTCTGATTAATGGATGCTTCTAAGTTTGGATCTAGCTAGATCTAATGTTTGACTCCATTTTTAATTGAATCACCAGCAAAAATTGTCGCTTCAAGATGGTTGCGCTGAAATTGATATGGTTCTTTGTTGAGGCCATAGATTTAAAGAACTTGTCAGTTTGCTCTGTCACTTTACCTTAAGAAATGTTAATTTAGGCGGCCTTTTTGTTCGTCTTAATGTGCGAATGGATATATTGATTTTGTTAAAATTTAATTTTTAAATTTTAAGATTTTTTTTGAGAACTGAAAAAATATTAATTTAAATGATCAATCGGGTAATAGATGAACTTGAGACGATCGATTCGATCTCGTGTAAGTTTTTCATCGATAGTTAGGTTAAATCGGAAAGCATTCACGACGGTCGATTTAGAAATTCAGCGTCTCAGTGTTCGCGTCTTATTCAGAGAAATTTTTTTTACAAAATACATTGTAGTTGATCAAATCGTAGATGTCTTGGATAACGACTAGTCATCCTGCAACTGCACCATAGCTCCGAAGACAAAGAAATGCTAATCTAGGTGGTAAAAGACAATTGCTCGCCTTCAGCGTCCCCACCAACTCGTCTCAGGACTAACACGAATGAAATAAATCATAAAGGCTATTAGTTCAAATGTTGTAACTAGTGCATGGAGAGGACAAAGACACTGACTTTGCTAAGGTTTCAAAAAAATATTAATCTAAAATGATTAACAAAAATTAGGTAATGTCAAATCTCGGACGACTAGTTCGGTTCCATGAAAGTTTTTCACTGGCCGCTAGAATAAATCGGGAAGTACTTATGGCGAATGATCCAGAAGCTCAGTATCCCAGGGTTCGCATATTATTTGAAAAAAAATTCTTACAAAATATAACATAACTAGGGATTGAACCATGGATGTTTAAGATGACAATTAATCATCCTTCTGTTGCACCATAATCTCGGAGGCTAAAACAAATATTAATTTATGTGAGGCTAAAAAAACAATGTTAATCTAAGTGGCATAAAGTGATTCGTTCACCTCTAGTGCCCTGCCAACCAGTCCCAGAGCTAACACGGAAGAAGTAAATCACGGGAGCTACAAGTCCGGATGTTATGACTAGTACGTGAAGAGAACGGGTAATTGACTTTGCTAGATTTTGATTCTTAAATCTTAAGATGATAATACTCACACATTGATCATCAATTAATCCCATAGAGACAAATTTATTAGTCATTTCACACATCTATTGATCTAAATTTGGTTGGATTCTCTGGATCTTCGTACAAATATAAAGAAATATCTTTGCGTCTAAAAATGCAGATACTTAGTCTAAAACTTCATCCTTGTCTAAAATATATCTAAAGAGACTTAAATCAAGCTTGAGAAGATACTATTTAATATTATTCTAAAAATGCAGATCCAAATTGATTGAGTTAGGAATATCTAGCACGGGATATCAAGGTATTATTAAATTTTAAAGCAAATATGATTTTTGTATTACACTGAGACAGGGTGAAGAAACAACAGTAAATTGCATAAAACTCCACAATCCTCATTTGATCTTTGCTTTCACTCCTCATTTGATTAATTCTCTGAATTTACTCCATAATGGATTGAGTATAAAAGAGTGAAAATTGAGTACACAGTTTCTTGATGTGGTGGATGCAACCTTACATACTCAAATTTCTAACTTTTATACTCAACTTTATTTAAATAATATTCACAGAACTGTCTTGTCAATCCCATCAAGGACTACATGTAAAAAAAATTTTAAATGGGGACTGCATGCAAAATTGAGTTTGAAATTGAGGAGTTGAAGAAAATTTCCCCAAGAAACAATGTCTCTGCAGAAGTATTTTTGGTTTTGCCTAACCAATACATGTTTAGTTTTATGTAAATTATCTTTAAAATTCTCATTTACATCTTAAACTTTATCATCAGTCTCTATATCAAAAAAAAAAATCATTTTTACTCCATATATATAAAGTTTTATTTGCTTCAACTCTCTAATATATACTGATTTACCTAATTATTCTTATTATTTTTAGATATAAAAGGTTCAAAATGAGGTATAATTTCTCCTAAATTTAGTATCATGTAACTAAAATTTCATATATATTTTCTATTAAATTTAGTACGATTCTTTTTCAAACCCAGATGATTGAGAATCGATCGGACTTGTTCGGGTCAAGATGGACCAGCAAGAGGGGATGAATTGTCGTTGTAAAATGAAACTAAATTTTTTGTGCGGTCTTACAAAGAATTCAGATTAGTTACAATAATTGGTTAAAACAAGCATAAATAAATTAAACTAGTAAAAGGCTCAGACACAGAAATTTGCTTGGTTGCAACCTAGGTGGTTGCTAATCCAAGACGACTGAAACTCACTCTCAAAATCTCCTTCTGGCGGAGAAGCCTTTTACATACTTTGAACCACAAGACAGAAAGAAAACTAAGAAATGAATTGTATGTAATTGATAGATGAGTTGAAACTAAGCTCTAGGGGCCTATTTAGAGCCCTGGTCAAATTTATCTGTTTGCTGACGTGGCAGTGCTGGGGTACCCGAGTGCTCTAGGGCGCCTAACACATGGCCTGAGAGTTATCCGCAGCGTAACGGTCGTAAACAGTAGATTGACTGATAACTATGGACTCTCAGGCGCCTATATGCACACGAGCGCCCGGGTGCCCGAGATCCCGGGTGCTCAAGAAGCCTTTGGTCAGCAGCTTGCTGACCAAATTTCAGCGGGTCTTCTTTGGGTGATTTCTGGCTAACCGGAGTTAGGCTCACCCGAACCCAACTCCTGCCTTTTGCCCCTCGAGCATCCTTCCTTCCGGCTTCTCGTCCCTCAGACGTCGTGCACGTCCTTCTTGCTCCACCAGTGTACTTTTTCACAGCTTCCGCATCCCTCGGATGCACCGAGCCCATCGGCTCACTTCCCCGTGCAATCATTCTCATCCACTGAGTCTTACGCTCGACTTCCTCCGGTCCTAAGTTTCTGCACACTTAGACAGAGTGATCAAAAATCAACAAGACCTAACTTAATTTGGTTGAAAATAAAGTATTCTGATTTGGATCCATTTATGTAGAGGTGTAAGGATAGATTGATTGAATTTCACTTCCTAGTATGTCTCACCTAGTCTGGGTTATTGGTCATGTTATTCTTATGAGTAGTTTTGTGAGACATGTTTTTAACTTGATTTTGAAAATTGATAGATTGAAACATTAAGTTGCATTTTAAAAATATTAAGTTTGATTTTTGAAAAATGTTAAATTGAATTTATGAAAACATTGAGTTAAATCTTGAAAAAAATATTTTTGAAAATATTAAGTTGAATTTTGATAAATATTAAATTGAATTAAGTTAAAATTTGAAATTGTTAAATTGATTTAAGTTAAAATTTGAAATTGTTAAATTGAATTAAGTTAAATTTTGAAATTATTAAATTGAATTAAGTTAAAATTTTGAAAATATTAAGTTTGATTAAATTTGATTTATAAATTTGAATTTATTTAAGTTTAATTAAAGGTATATTAAAGGTAAAATTAATTGAGTTGGTTGAAAAGGACTACATTATTAGGCCCTAAACATCTCACCTATTTCTAAGTGACAAAACAGGTATCTTTATCTGTTTTGTGAGATATATTAATTTTATCTTTGATTTTATGCTAACTTTATGATTTAATTGTAACTTGTGTTAGCTTTAAGTTTAACAATTAGTAAGTTGAAAATTGATAATTGGCTTCTAGGTCTTGGCGAGGCACAGAGGCCTTCTTTGGTCGTAGCCTTATTGGATCATCAACCCTTTCCTAGACAAAACCTTTTAAAGAAATTTTATTCTCAAATTACTTATTGAGAAACTCTGGTCTAACTAGTTGAAGGATTTGACGAGGTAGCTTCGGTTAGTTCCACCTGACTAATAGGACCAAATATGGTACGCCTTACCCTACCTAACATTTTAGACAAGCTTTCTTAACGTACTATCATCTCGCCCTACCCTAATACTAGGTTGTGTAAGTTTCAATTAAGTCAGATCCTTGTCTAATTGTTCCTAAGTCTAAGCATAATATTTTGCAAAAACAAAATAAACAAGCATCTAACAGCAAGAAAAAATTAATTAACTATAAAAATGGTTTTTATACTGGCTCCTCCTGGACTGAAGCCTTGGTATGGGCTAGGCAAGATGTGAATATTGTCATTGAGAATCCAATATTAGTTTGGTCCAGCTTGATTTGTCAAGCATAATTTTGAGACACATGCTTGGACTCGGGTTCTACTTGGGTTCAAAATAGAGTAGTAAGATTTGTATCGTGAATTGGTTCGATAACCAAGTCCGGATCAATTTAGAACTGATTTTTGTTTTCCAAGAATCATGTCAAGACTCTTGAAACCCAAGGTAAATCGTTCTAACACAACTCTAAGTTCCTTTACCTGAGTTTTCAAGGAGGAATTCTCCTCTTCAAGTTTTTGGACTTGAGTGGAGGTTCCTTCCTGAACTTGCTTAGTTATGGAGCTAGAGTTGATTCCCTCTTTCAGGATTTTGACTTTCTGTCGAAGGGATTCAACTCGATCGTTGGCTTTGGCCAACTTACGAGACAGATAGGAAATTAGGTCGTAAAGCTGAGATTCAGGATAACCTCTTACCGTTATTTTCCCGTCTTCCAAAATTGAGAGCCTTCTGGTTCCGAAACTTTCTTCTGGTTCTGTTCCGATTCGGTGTCGAGATTTTTCAATGCTGTCAGTGCGAGGAGGTTGGCGTGTGGTACTTCTTCTTCTTCTTCTAAAGATGACTCGTCCCACGTAGCTTTGAGCGCCTTCTTCCTCCTATTCTTCTTGTTTTCCTTCAAGTTGGGATACTCCGATTTGTAGTGACCCTTCTTGTTACACCCATAACAGGTTACATCGCTTTTTTGCTTTTTGCTTTTTGACTGATAGAAGGTTCAGCTGGATCATCCTTTTGCTGGTTCGTCTTATTCTTCTTTTTTTGGCCCTTGATCATCTTATAGTGGCTCTGGGTCATCCAAACCAGATCCAGATAATCGATTCCGTCGTCGTCAGATTCTGAGTCGAAATCTGACTCGGGTATTGGTTGTGACTTTTTCTTCTTTTGCTTCCCAAGGACTTTTCCTGCAAAAAAGGCTATATACCCTTTTCGACCTGTGAAGCATTAGTTTGTTCATGGAGTTCTAACTCAGAAAAGAGTTCATCTAGTTTAATATCTGAAAGGTTCCTAGAAACTTTGTAAGCATCTACCATAGATGCCCATAAAGAATTTCTGAGGAACGAATTTAGTGTATACCTGATTAGGTCACGGTTTTCTACCTTATGACCTATCATGTGTTGTTCGTTCATCAGTTCTTAGATCCTCACGTGAAGCTGTGCGGCCGTTTCGCCGTCTTGCATCTTGATCGTGTACATCTTGTTGAGAAGGAGATCTCGTATACTGATCCTCGTGTCCGACGTCCCTTCATGCAGCTCAATCAGCTTGTTCCACAGTTCTTTAGCACTGCTGAACGGGCCGACGCGGTTGAGTTCTTCCTGTAGGACCGGTGCCGTCGATAGAGGGGGGGTGAATATCGATCGTGGAAGTCTTTCGGAAATCTTCGTAAAGCTTTCGTTCGAACAAAAATCTGAAACTTGGCCGATCTGGACCTCCGAAGTGCCGCGCACTTCCTCCTGGAGCCTCCCGGTCGTAGAGCCTTGTTTCTAGCGTGTTGTCGTTGGTCGGAATG
This sequence comes from Boesenbergia rotunda, assembly GCA_024364735.1. Taxonomy (NCBI): domain Eukaryota; kingdom Viridiplantae; phylum Streptophyta; class Magnoliopsida; order Zingiberales; family Zingiberaceae; genus Boesenbergia; species Boesenbergia rotunda. The sequence continues at coordinate 201,995 of JAGFNQ010005631.1, forward strand.
ATCAGAATCGTTCTGGTATGTTGTATTTGAAGCAGAGGGGTCGAAGCCCCTTATATAGGCCTCCTGGGGGCGCCCTGGACGTTGGGGGCGCCCCGATAAACCCGGTCAAACTTTATCCTTGCGCCGACCTCGCCTCAGCTGATAAAACCTTTGACCAGGGCGCCCCGGACGCTCAAGGCACCCTCATGATGGCTTATCTGTGTTTTGGGTTCGAAACTGCAAATACAGCTTTGAACCAAGGTGCCTCAGACGCTCAGGGCACCCTGCTTGACACCTGTTCTGCCTGCTTCACGTTTACTGCAATTTTACCTTTGGCTCAGGGCGCCCTGGCTGTTGAGGGCGCCCTCAACACTGGGGGCGCCCTCCTTAAGCCTGCAAACTGGTTACCTTGCTTTGTCTCCAGTTCTGGTTACCTGCAAGATAGACAAAGCATATATACATATAATATTAAGCTTAAGAACTTGGTTCGGACTTCGGATTTGTACGAAACCCTAGGTCGAACCGGCACGAGTTCCTATCCCCGAGAACTCGCCCTTCACCTACTCCTTTCAGGAGACGGTTGCCACCCAGTCCTTCGGATGGACTTTTGCTTAGCCTCCGATTACTCCGGATCTCGAGACGCCCAAACCCTGACCTGTCTCTACTCCTGTCCTTAGTCATCGCTCAGCTAAGTTGCTTAGTTCCTTGGACCAAGACTTTATTACCTAGCAGCCCTTAGCCAGGTGCCTAGCAGTCCTTCGCCAGGTCTTCAATCCCTAGCAACCCTTCGCTTATTACCTAGCAGCCCTTCGCTAGGTCTTCTATGCCTAGTAGTCCTTCACTAGGTGCCTAGCAGCCCTTCGCTAGGTCTTTTATGCCTAGTAGTCATTCACTAGGTGCCTAGCAGTCCTTCGCTAGGTCTTAGGGTTACAATACCTAGCAGCCCTTCGCTAGGTGCCTAGCAGTCCTTCGCTAGGTCTTAAGGTTTAGATGCCTAGATTAACTAGGACTTTTCTTCAGCTTAGGTTACTTCACTTTTGCCCCCCTTTGTCTATTTATTGTATCACTGACTTAAGTGAATTGTCAAACATTAAAACACTTAAAGAGGAACATCATTGATGCAACTTGCGCCAACACTTCCTTCATCAATCCACACTGGAGGGTCTGAGTGGCTTTGGCGTCCGCATCTATCTTCTTTTTGAGCGAAGCGTCCCACTCAGAGTATCCTTGAATTTCTCCTTGCGCGTTCTTCGGGATCTCCAGTCCAGACTGGATGATGATCCACATTTCCACCCGAGTCTTCAAGTGGACCTCCATTCTACTCTTCCAGTAGGAGAAATCCTCTCCGAAGAATATTGGAGGACGTGCGGAGCTATAACCTTCTTGCATGACCATTGAATATTCTAGAAAAAAAAACTTGTTCCAAGACTTTGTCTTGGATTAGTAGTGCGGTATAAAAAGAATAAAATAAAAATTTGAGCGGTGTTGCACCAACCTCGAAGTGCGAGAAAATTTTACGAAAAAGAACAAACGAAAGAAAGAAAAAAAATCCGAAAAAACTGCTCAGTTGGCGTTTTCACCAAGGTTGAGCAACCCGCTCTGATACCACTTGTGGGATCGTTGTAATCGATAGAGGGGGGTGAATGGCAATTACTGAAATTTTTTGAAAAAACTAGAAAACACAGTGGAAGAATAACGAAACCATGCTAACAAGTTTCTTCTTACTTGGTTCGGAGTCTTTAACGGCTCCTACGCTAAGGCCCATGATCCTTGACTATTTTCGTTAGGCAATTCTATAATTCGAATGAGTATTACAATTATATAATTCGAGTATAGAATTAAACGGCGAGTTTAAATTATGTCGATGACACAAGAAGGGTTGTAGAGTGTCTTGTCCAGCGTGTCATCGATCTTGATCGTTGGTGGCGCGGGAAACTCGAGCACAGAAGAGATTCGGAGAGCGTTGGAGTACTTGATTTGCAAGAACACAATTTTGAGTTGTTGTGAAAATTGTTTTGGAAAGCAAAGGGGTGAACCCCCTTATAGAGCCTGTTCTTGAGGGCCTGAGGCTTATCCCGCCTGCCACGTGTAGCGAATCGGGCGTGTGCTTATCCGCAGACTCGGTCAAACCTCTATCCTTTGGTCTTGGCCGCCTGGGACCTCTGAGGCGCCTGATGGCTCACGGACGCCTTCAGGCGCCTGGGATGCAGAGTTACTTCCTTTCACACCTGCAACCAAAGTTTAGTCCAAGAACAGTATAACATAGATAATAAGTGTATGAAAAACAGTTGGAGTTGTCTTGGTTCTGACTTTGGATTTCAAAATGAAACCCTAGGTCGAACCGACGCCTACTGTTCCCTTTTCTGGGGAATGCGTCCTCACCTACTCCTCTAAGGAGAAATTACCTTTTGCCAACCGGCTCCTCCGGTTAGACTTTTGCTCGACCTTCGAGACAGCTAGATCTCGAGAGGTCCGTACCTCGACCCGCCTCTACTTCTGTCCGTAATTCTCGCTCGACTAAGACTTCTGCCCAATCTTCCGGATTAGGACTTCAGTGCCCAGTCTATGACCAGGACTTCTTACCCAACCCTCGACCAGGTCTTCTTGCTCAACCATGCAGGTCAAGACTTCATTCCTCGATAAACAAGGACTTTCCTGCACACATGGTAAATCCATTAGATCACAATATAAACTTAACTTTGAACCCTTTGCTATTATCAAAACCATGTTCAATCTGGTGATTCCGGTACCAACAAAGTCAAGTCTGGGTCCTCGGGAAGGCATTTAAGACATTCATTTGTGCGTAGCGACTCGTTACCATTTTTCGAGGTTCTTAAGTCCCGTGATCAACTTTTTGATTTTGGCGTGCAGTTGGACAATTGATTCTCCTTCTTCCATTCGGAGGTTGCTGAGTTGGTTGTGGAGCATATCTCGTTTTGCTAGCTTTATTTCAGAGGTCTCTTCGTGAAGCTCCAGGAACTTTTCCCAAAGTTCCTTTACTGCTTTGTAGGTTCCGATGTGGTTGACTTCTTGCGCTGATAGAATGGTTAGCAGATGAAATTTTACTTTCATGTTTGCCATAAACTTCGCTTGCTCCCTCTTTGTCCACAGGTTTTCTTCTTTATCCTTACCGCCATTGTCTTTGGAAACTACAAAATAGTTTTTCATTATTAATAATAATTTGAAATCAGTTTTAAAGAATACCTGCATTTGCTTTTTCCACATAGCGAATTCTCCCTTTAATTTTGGCGGATAGATGGCTGATCTGACCATTTTCGTATTTATTTTAGTTGGCGGTTAGTTCTTCTGGAGCGTCCTCACTCTAATACCACTTGTAGGGGATCGTGCGGTCGATAAGAGGGGGGTGAATTACCCTTGAAAATAAAACCTTTTCTTTTATTTTGCTTAACAAAGATAGAAATTAGTTTACAAGCAAAACAATAACATAAAAAGAAATAACAAAAAAAACAAGAGGCAGAGACGAGTTACTTGCTTGCAACTTGGGTGGTTGCTAATCCAAGGCAAATGTAACGCAATCTCCTGAATACTCCTTGTGGGCGGAGAAACCTCTTACACAATTCAGAACTCAAAGAAAGAATGAAAAGAACAGTAGAAGTTTTCGTTACAAGTGAATTATATAAATGAATTGAGTTCGGGGGTCTATTTATAGCCCCTGTGAAACTTTATTGGAGTGTTGACGTGACGCTTCTTGGGCGCCCCGAGTGAACACGGGCACCTGACACGTGATCAAGACTTATCCATGTCGCACCAACCACGGAACGATTACTTTCTGGATGAACTGTGGTCACACGAGCGCTCGAGTCATTTCAGACGCCCGAGAACATGAGTGCTCGAGTCAATGGGGGCGCTCGAGTTAAGTCATCTCTAGCACCTCCACTATAAGGATATTGTTTGGGCTTCAAGAATATGCATATCTCAACAATGGCATGACATTGTCCACTTTAGACATAAACCCTCATGACTTTGCTCTTGGACTCTACCCAAAATGTCTCATTCCAATGGAGATACTTTCCATCCTTTTTAAACTCATGATATTTTTCATTTCTAACTAATGTGAGACTTTGATTGATTCCCAACAATCTTCTTCTCAAACAAAGAACTACTATTGGTTTGGGCCACTCCACAAGCATCCAATCACTCTTGACCTGCTTCAGGCCTCCCTGCTAGTATCTGATCACCCTTTGACCTATTCTGGGCCTCTAAGCCTAAATCCAATCACTTTTTGATATGCTCTAAGCCTCCTCGCATGCATCCGATCACAGTTGACCTTGCTTTGTGCCTCCCCTCAACTTCATTCAAAGACCCTCCAATATGACATATGGTCTGGATTATAACTTTGATACCACTTATTGGGGCCCCAAGGATATGAATATCTCCACAATGACATGATATCAACTTTGGGCCTAAGCCCTCATTACTTTGCTCTTGGGCTCTACCCAAAAGACATCATTCCAATGAAGATACTTTTCATCCTTTTTAAACCCATGATCTTTTCTATTTTTAACTAATGTGAGACTTTGATTGATCCCCAATAGACATGACTATTGAAATTCAAGGGACAACTCTTAACCTCCTGAATTGACATCAACACTCCACTTGATGGTGTCAATATTGTTAATTCATAAGATCGAGAAGGTTAGGACTGGTAGGAGAGCTAGAGGAGGGGGGGGGGGGTGATTAGCATCTCTTATGCTCGATATAGATCTGTCATTGTGGAAGACTTGAGCATTACTAACTTTTTTGATTTTACTTAGTATCCACCTCCTTGAGGTGACTAATCCAAGGATCTACTCTTCCTCACTCTCTCATCCACTATGAAAGACTCCTTCGTGGAGGTGGAGAAAACTCGTACAAGCTTACAAGAAGATACAATAAGAACTCAAGCAAACATGAAATAAATCTTACAAGATTTACACACTTAGATCCTTGTTTGTCTTTCTTTCTTCTTCTTCTTGCTCGAAATGCCTCTTGAAGTGTAGCAACACTTGCTCAAGATCTGCCGTCGAAGGAGGAGAAGAGATGTCATTTTAACCTGAGTGAAAAACCCTATATTATCGCAACCTAGGATTCCTTAATCGATTACCTAATCAATTACCATGTTAGATCTAGGCGTTCAATGATTAGTTTTTAAAGCTTAATCGATGACCCGATCTTAATCGATTGCTTAATCAATTTAGTACGTTTTTATGCTCTCACACAACACAACCACCAATTGATCACCTGATCGATTGCAAGCCATTAATCGATCACCCAATCAATTAAGAGGGCTTCTATTCTCGCAACAAAAGCTTATAAATCAATCACTTGATTGATTGGTGTTGCCCTTAATCGATCACCAAATCGATTAAGGGTCATTCTATTTCTCGCGAGACATAATGCTCTAATAGATCACCTGATTGATTGGGCCAATCGATCACTTGATTGATTGGGCCAATCGATTACATAATCGATTGCCCATGCCCTCACCTGCCTAAACCATGCCTAGGGTTCCTTTGGCCCAACCTTTGGTCAACCGTGACCTGTTAGGATTTTTCGTTGCCTAGTTCCCAATTAGGACTTCTCTCGTGCCAAGTGTTTAGCTACCAACAAACCCACCTTAGACTTCGCCTAGTTCCCAACTAGGTCTGCCTAGTCCTACTAGGGCTTCCCTTTGCCTAATTAGGTCTAGTCTCTTGGTAGAATTCCACCTTGCTAACGTGTGATCTCCTAGATCCACTTGAATTTCACCTAGTTTCCAACTAGGTCTACCTAGTCCCACTAGGACTTCCCTTTGCCTAACCCTCGAGTTAGGACTTTACTAGTCAAGTCTTCAGTCAACCTTGACCCACTTGACTTATTACACATATCTTGTCAAACATCGAAAATCAAACTCGAACCTAGTCGAGCTCAGTCAAATCAGTCAATCTTGACCCAAGGGTGATTGTACCAAAAGTCGAAACCCTCCCAATTTTACATATGAACTTAGGAGAAATAAAGGAATGCAAGCTACAATATCTATCAATAGATCTGCAGGAATACTATAAAATAAAATAATACTTCGGATAATAGATCCACCCTCTATCTCGTTGTGCCTCCTCACGAGTCAAAACATATACGTGTCTTGCCTCATGACCTAATTTTCAACCCCTATAGATAGAAGAAGGTAGTTGGCTCTAGTCCTACTATGGCTAGTAAGGTTGTGTCAAGGGCTAATAAAATAGTGTGGTTAATACTGCTAGGGAGGAGGTGGAAAATACTGTTGAGGTGGAGGTGATAGGTACTATTGAGGTGGAGGTGGTAAATGTTGTTGGAGTGGAGACATTAAGGGGTGATCTTGTGTCGTCTGAGACTGCTATGCGGACCACGAAGGTGGAGTACTCTGTTGCTAGAACGACTGAGATCTTTGTGGACCTCTCTGTTGTCGAGATTATGGAGGGTGTACTATAGGTCGACCTTGTTGAGCTTATAACCCTCCTACTTGATGTTGTGCTTTCAAAATGCAATCATTCTGCATATGCCCTTACAGTTTATAGTAGAAACATATACTTTGATCCAGTGAATATTCTGACGCTATGTGATTTGGTGCACCACACTAAAAACACTTCAAGGTTATTTGTCCTTGCTGTAATGGGAGGGGATGGCTAGATCCCTAGATACTTTGGGCACCTTATGTAATCGTGAAGACTGTCTAGTCGTACCCTGACCATGGGTTTAATGACCTTGACTCTACCGTCTAGAGTGTGAGGTTTGTGAGGTCTATCGACTAGCTTCCCTTTCCTGGGAGACTTTCTGCTGAGTTATCTCAATAAATATAGCTCGGTCAACAACCTCCTGATAATTAGTAACAGGGAATCCAGATATTCTAATTTGAATATTTGATGCAAGATTAATAATAGGGAATCTAGATGTTCTAATTTGAATATATGCTACAAGTCTCTGTGTAAAGTGAAACATGCGATCTAAATCTTGAGCTATATGTGGGTAAAACTTGGCAAGTTGGCTAAATTATGCACTGTAATCTAGTGCGCTTCAGTCACCTTGCTTGATTCATGAATTCTAGTCATTGAGAAATACAAAATACTACAAGGAAATAGTGTCTCTAGAATGCCTCTCTGAATAATTTTCAAGAGATAACCTGATCCCTAGAGATGGTCTTTTGCATCTTCCACCATGTGGATGTCTATCATTGAAAATGATAAGTAGGGATGACAATGGGACGGGGCGGACGAGGGTTTGCCATCTCCATCTTTGCCCCTATCCCTGCCCCAATACCCGATTTTGTTTAATTAGGGAATCCCCATCCTCGCCTTGATCCCTGCTTGAAATGTCTATTGACTTAGTCAAAAATATTTTCAATTTTAAACCCCTTTCATAAAAATATTAATACAATAAATCAATTATAGAAAATTATATTATATAATATAATATGATATTCTATTTTTTTTTATCATTATTGTTATCGAATTGGGTTTGGGGATGGGGATATCATTTCTATACTCACCCCGTATAACTTGTGGGGATTTTAAAAATCCTCGAACCTGCCCCCATTTTAGGTTTTCCCCATGGGGCATCGAACCCGTGGGAAAAATTGTCATCCGTAATGATAAGCAGCTAGCTCTACCAAGACATGTACCAAAAAGTGCACACAATATCCTCTAACCATGTAGGTGCCACCCAAAGGTCGGTGTCTCCATGAAATAGGGTAAAATGATCTTTTGCTAAACTAGCAAGCAAAGGAATATGAGTTCTTTTCATGATAATGGATGTTGTGGGAATGGTTGATCTTGCTACATGAGCTTCAACAAGATGAGGTTATCCCTTTGTGTGACCACCAACTCCAACACTGAGACCAACCTGAGCTTCTGGTATCATCTCAGGTAGGGAGAGAGGTGTCTCATCCAAACCATGATCAACCCTTTGAGTAGTTGGCGTGCATGACCACTACCTCGACCACTACCACCATCATAGCCATGCCTGCAACTACAAGCATGGCCACTGCCCAAACCACAACCACGGCTAAGTCTGCCTTGTGACATTGCCTACAAAATAAATAAAATTTTCAATAATCAAATTATAACAAAAAGATAGTTAAATCAATGAACTTCCTTTAAATCCTATAGCTTAGATATACAACTTGACTTGCATAACAATTCCTTTGCTCTGGAATCATATAAGTAGAAAACACAAATCTTGAAATAAGATCGAAACCCACAAACAAAAATCACAAATATAGCTTTGATACCAATAAAATTGTCATACCTCGAGGGTGTAATTCTCGGTACCCTACTCAATAACAATATAATAATAGCCAACCTAGGAACCATCTAAACAAAATAACCACAAAATTCATCAAATTTATATATATCATTTTTTTTTAAACAACAAAACTATACAGATAAAATGGCATATGAAACAAAAGTTAAATATAATGAAATGAAAGTAAAACAAACCAAGAATCAGCATATTGAGATTTCTAAATAAATTTATATAAGGTCGAAACCAAATATAATATCAAAAAAGTCCTTATGCTTGAAAAACTAGAGACCAAGGAAAGCAAAAGGTATGACAAATGGTTAAATGGGTAATCCAGAAAGATATACATAAATTTAAACTTATTTAAAAGGTTAATGAAATACAATTTATTATTACAACTTTTAATTATTCTTTAATTCTCAAATTATACATAAATGTATATTTATGATCATCTAATATTAATTAAGATAAATTCTTAAACCCTATTATTTAATCAATAGGTATACAAGTCACCCATGCTATAATATCAGCATAGGTAAATATCATAAACATATGAGTATCAACGATAATCTAAATCTGATAAATCAACTAAAAAGTGAATAACTCAAGCCAATATTATCATTGTGTAATAATGTCATATGTTATCTGATGTATGTGCTAAAAGCCCTTACCGATGCTTCCGGGGCTATGGTACAACGATAGGGCGACTATAGTCATCATCTCAAGTATCCGCGATTTGATTCTCAACTACAGCGTATTTTGCAAAAAAAATCCTCCAAATGGGGTTAATGAAAACTTCCGTAAGGCCAGGCCAGTCGCTCCAGGTTTGCTTGTTACCTAGTTCATCATTTAAAAAAAAACCTCACAGATGGATTACAATAATAAAGCGCCATTGTGCAAATAAATACTGACTATGGGCTACATCACGCCACCATGACTCAAGTGTGGGTCATGCACTCTATTATAAGGCTAGGTTCAGAGTTTTCACTTTAGAATTTCATTTTACCATTTTTGTTATTTCACTTTAATTCTTTTTGCCATCATTGTTTAATTCTAAGTTCATATCTTCAACCCAAGTCAATTTTTAATATTGGAGCAAGGTGATAAAGCTCACTCTAGGCATCCCAGTATCGCCAGCCTCTGACTAGATACAGACAGGTAAATCACAGGGGCATTTTGCCTAACCCTTTGGCTAAACTGATTAAACTTGGGTTTACCCTACCAAACATCAATTCCTGTTTGGCTTAACCCTTGATCACTCTGACCAGACCATGGTATATTGTCAAACATCGAAACATCAAAGATTTACTGTTCATGTCTGATGCTTTTTGCATCAACAATCTCCCCCTTTTGATGTTTGACAATTATCTTAAGTTGGATTTTGGTCTATGGGTTTTAGGTTAATACTTGGGAGATGAAGAAAAATATAAAAAAATCTAACTTAAGGTACTCTTTCCCCCTTTGACAGACATAAAAAAAAAATCAATAACAAAGATTATTTAAGTTTAAAATTTGCACCAACAATGTAATTTTTGAAAATACCTAAGATTTTTTTATTAAAAAACATGATTTTCAAAATCCTCTTTTTTATAAAAAAACTAAATGCCTTTTTTCTGAAAATATTTTAAGGACAACTTAGTACTTGAAGAAATTTTGAAAAAGATAAGTACTTCATTGATTTGGGTTGCCCTAAATCTAACACAATCCTAGGAATCTTGTTGACCATAAGAAAATTTCTTATGTGTCTAAGAGATTTTCCAATCAAAATAATGTATTTTCAATATGTAAAAAAAAAGTAGTTTGAATTCCTCCCCAATCTGACACAATCCTAGGAAACCTTGTTAACTGTTGAGGCAATCGGCTCTTAAATGATTGGAAGATCATGGTTTTGATGTGTGTGGGTGAATATGTTTAAGGTTAGAGTGTTATGTTGTATTTGATGTGTGTGATTGAGTTTGCAGGACTTTGAGAATTACACATGGTGGACATATCCGAGGGACGAGAGCCAAGGGAGGAGGACTCAAAGGGCAAGCGGGGAAGTGGACTTCAAGGGCACACGTGAAGGGTGGCATGGAGGCAAGCCAAGGGAGGCTTGTGTGCGCATCCGAGGGACGAGAGCCAGAGGAAGATGACTTCAAGGGGTGAGCCAAGGAGTGAACCTGAAGGCGTACGCGAAGGACTATGTGAAGACTAGTTGGGAGTGAGTGGGCAGTCGACTGGCCAGAGGGCAGACGGCTGCCAAAACTCACAGAAGGTTTTCAGCCTTCTACCAGTCGACTGGCCCAGAGGAAGTCGACTGGTATACACCCGAAAACTAGCCGTTGGCTAGCAATTAATGCTAGTCCAGTCGACTGCCCTAGGGGCAATCGACTGGTGCGGGGCAGGACAGACTGTGAGTTTGTCCTATTCTCCTATAAAAGGAGGACCTTTTTGCACGTGGCCGGTACGGTTCCGTACAGTAACGAATTGCTACTCGTGTGAAAAGTTTTCTCTACTTCCTCTCTCTCATTTACTTCATTCTGTAAAGAGGAAGACCACCACTGTAAAGGTTTCTCCACCTGAAGGAGATTTTTGATAGTAGAAGTGGTGTCGTGCGTGGATCCTTGGACTAGTCACCAATCTGGGTGGATACCAAGTAAAGTATTGTTGTTAGCATTGTTCTTATATTCTTTTGCATATTATTGTTTCCGCTGTGCTAACAACCTTGTAGAGATTCAACCGAAAAGTGTTATTCACCCACCTCTAGCACGCCACATCGATCCATCATTAACTACAAAAAATGAAGCTATAATATTTTACAATCAAATAATTATTTATAAGACTAAAAGATTTTCAACATGTGGCATAAAATTTTCAAATAGTCTCAAATAGTCTTAGAGATTTTACAATCAAATAATGTGGCATAAAATTTTCAAAAATTATTTATAAGACTAAAACATTTTCAACATGTTTTGAAAAATGAAGCTATAGTATTTTTAAAAATGTAGTGGTTTTGAAGAAATAGTGGTCTTCGAAAATATATTATTTTTAAAAGTATAGTGTTTTTGAAAAATTATAATAGGTCTCTTAATTTGAACTCACCCTAAACATGACACAGTCCTAGGGAGCTTGTTGACCATAATTTGATCTTCCTCTGAGTCTTAGGGTCTGATTCAAACAAAAAGAATTACATACAAAAAGAATTACATAATAATTTTTTAAAAAAAATTAAAGTAATCAAAAATCAAAAGATGAATTGTTCTTTTAATTGAGACTCCCCCTAGGCTTGACACAATCTTAGGAATCCTTGCAGATCATAAGGAAAACTTCCTATGTGTCGTTAAAGTTTAACTAAATCATAAGAGCAATTAAAGCATATTTTTAGAAGAATATTTATGAAAAATGAAAAATATATATTTAAAACATTTTGAAAGGCATAATAAATTTTTGAAGGAATTTTTTTAAAAACATTTTGAAAGAGGTGATAATTTTTGGGAAGAATAGTTTTACAAAAATAATTTATCAAAAAAATATTTGAAAATATAAAATTTTCCCAAAAAGACTGACTCCCCCTAAACTTGACACCTTCTGGATACCCTAAGTAACTACAAGGAAATCTACCTAAGTGTCTTAAGGGACTCTAGTGTTGACCTAGAGGGTTTGTGTCTAAGTGTTGGTCAGATAAATTTTAAAAAGATATATAATTTTTGAAAATTATTTATAAGTACACACAATAATGAATGAAATTCATTAAAACATTATTATATTTTAATCACTATTTTGAAAATAGTTTTTTTAAAGAAAATATTCTAAGGATTTTTTAAAATATCTTGAAAATATTTATCAATTAATTGTCCTTATCATCTCACCCATTCTAAGTGTCACAGTACAAACAAGCATGGTAGTCTTATGGGTGTTTGTGAGATACTTGATTAATTTTTCACAATTTAATTTTATAGATTGTTTGACCTTGAGTTAGATTTAAGATTAACAAGTAGTAACTTAAAAGTAAATTTCAATAATTGACTTCCTGGTTTTAGCGAGGCACAAGGGCTTTCTTGGATATCGGAACAACGACCCTTTCCTTACAAAGTCTTTTAAAGAAGTGATACTTTTAATTTACGCATTGAGAAACTCTGGTCTAACTAGTCTAAGATGTGACGAGGTAGCTTCAGCTAATTTCACTTAGCTAGGTCGACCAAGTTGGGTACTTCTTACCCTTCCTGACTTCCTTGACTAAGCTTCCTAACGTACTATTATCTCGCCTCACCCTAGTACGAAGTTAGGTAAATATCAAACAATTTTTTTTCTATCTAGCCATTCTAGATTAAGTAGGAAATAAAATAGCATGAGTGACATGACAGATATAAAGAAAATAAACAGATGCATGAGCGTGACAATTATGCATGAATCAATCAAGTCAAATTATTTTAATCAGATTTCTAATAAAGTATCAAATTCTTGATTTTATACAGAACATGTGAATCCGCGAATATGTCAACCCACCTTGACATATTTGTTATTATTAAGTTGATTGTTCCAATTAGATAGAATTTTATTTAGTTTCATAATTGAAAGTAATTAATTTGAATTTAGTTCGTGAATTTTATATTAACAAATTTTGAATTTTGAATTAAGGATTGAATTCTAATTAAAGTTGAATTGTTAATTAAAATTTAAGATCTACTCAATTAGATTTGAATATTTTAAGAATTAATTTATTATTAGAATTTGAGATTTAGATTATTAATTAAGATAAGAATTAAATTATTACTAAAATTTGAGATTTAGATTATTAATTAAGCTAAGAATTAAATTATTATTAGAATTTGAGATTTAGATTATTAATTAAGATTTAAATTTTTAAAATTAAATTATTATTAGAATTTGATATTTTGATTATTAATTAAGATTTAAATTTTTAAGAATTAAATTATTATTTGAGATTTGTTTGAATTTTTTAAGAGTCAAACAATAATTTTGGGTCTAATTGCAGCATTTCCATTAACTCAATAAATTCTAATTCATCTATTGATTCTTTTGATTTTAAGTTTTCAATTTTATTTAATATTTCTATTTTATTTAATTTCTTGTTGGATTTTTTAATTATATTTTCAATTTGGATCAATTCATTTTCATATTCAGAATTATATTCAAATCATTAATTAAAGTTTGAGAATTATCTTCCTGATTTTTAATTAAATTTTTATGATTATCAATTAATGTTGTATTATTATATTCAAAATTATCAGAATTATTAATTAAAGTTTCATTATTATTTTCAGAATTATTAGAATTTTCTTTAGAATTATTAATTAAAGGTTGAGTATTATCTTCAGAAATATTAATTAAAAGTTGAGTATTATCTTTCGGATTATTAGGATTATCTAAAAAAATTATTTAAAGTGTTAGAATTAATTTCTAAAATTGCATCATTAATATTAAAGATTAAAAATTAATATTCAATATTTTAATATTATCAATGTTTAATTTGGGTCCATTACTGGCTAATTTATCATGCAATACATTTAATTTACTATACAGAAAATCTAATTTATCCGAAAAATTAAAGGTTACATTCGCATGCATAGGGGTATTTTTGGAAAGAAAACTATCATGCAAATTTAAGCTAACATGGATATTTCTGCAAGAATTAAAATTTCATACCATCCACACATTTTTTGGTATTATTGATCTGTCCTTCCTCCATTCTGGATATTGGTTCTTGTAATGTCTATACTTCTAGCACTTGAAGCACTTGTATGGTTCTTGTCCCTTCGGACTCGTGGCGCAGGTACCTCTATTGCCACCAGTGGTGTTCGAATCTTACAAGTAGGGCACTTACTCTTATAGTGTCCTTTCTCCCTGCACTTGAAATAAATTATATGAATTTTAAAATTTGACATAATAAAATATACCTTCTTCACCCTTGACTCCTCTCAATTCCTAGCCTTCTTACTCCTTTGACGGTGAGTCCCATCAGAGCCACCGACTCTAAAACCAATTCTGGGATCGGTGGCATTGATAGAGGGGGTGAATATCAACTTTCACTTTTTGTCGGAACTTCGTCGATCATTTGTTCGCTTAATATTAGAGTTGTTAGTAACATAGCTGAATAATAAAATAAAAACAACGAACAAAGTAAACACGCGAGATTTTACTTGGTTCCCAACCCCCAGAGTCAGTACGTCCAAGGTCTAATCACGGAAAGCACTAGCCCACTAGTATTCTCCTTTCCGAAGGCAGGAGAAACTCGTCTTACAGTTTTGAGTACAAGCACAAATAAGAGAAATAAAGTACAACTTGTAAATAAAAGCAAACCAACAGAAATGAAGATCTGGCCAATTCGGAAGTCCAAAGTGCAACGCACTTCCTCCCGGAGCCTCCTTGGTCGTAGATCTTAGTTGCAGCGCTTTTGCTTTGCAGAAAATGACTCGAAGAATAATGAAAGTGATGTCTTGAAACCACGACTTGAATCCCCTTATATATTAGTCATCGAGCGCCCGTGTGCCCATAGGGGAGCGCTCAATGTGATTCAATCTGATCCGCACAAGCGCACACATCGCAGGGATAAGGTATGGGCTCTCGGGTGCCCCCAAGCCCATAGGGGCGCCCGAGAGCTTGAGGGTGCTCGAGAGTCATTCGGGCGCCTAGGTGTTGGACGCCCGAGTGACTCTCGGGCGCCCAGGAGCCTCAGTCTTTCCCGGGCCTACGATAAGTCCCAGGCTGCAATTTGCTTCCACTTTGTTTTTGCTTTCCTTTCTTGCCTCCAGCTTCAAGTTCCTACAACATAAGCAAACACACAAAGCAAGCAAACATCCTAGCCCAACTTATGTAAGTCTACCTGACCTACTAGGCTTTGCTTGGAGTCAACTCTCCTAGATTTTACTACCTAAGGTCAACTCCTTAGGGTTTCTCAATGCCTAGCCTTACTTACTAGGACTTTACCTTGCCTGGCTTTACTCACCAGGACTTTTACCCAGCTTCACTCACCGGGATTTCGCGTTTGATCCTCGACTAGGACTTCGTGCCCAATTTCTCGAACCAGGACTTTAGTGCCCAACCCTCGGCCAGGTCTTCATGCCCAATTCCGCGAACCAAGACTTCGATGCCCAACCCTCGGCCTTCGGTGCCTTGACAAGGACTTCTTTGCTAGTCATCTGATCTTGACTAGACTTCTCTCTACCAAATATCAGATCCTATTTGGCTTAGTCATTGGTCTAACTGAACAGATCTGGGTTTAGTCACTCTGCCAAACATCTAGTCCTGTTTGGCTTATCCCTTGGTCAAACTGCCCAGCCATGGGTTCTCTGCCAAACATCAGATCCTGTTTGGCTAACCCTTGCTCTAACTGACCAAACCTTGGTATATTGTCAAACATATTAGATCTAGGTTTGATCACTCTGCCAAACATCAGGTCTTGTTTGGCTAATCCTTTGGTCAAACTGATCAAACCTGGGTTTACCCTACCAAACATCAAGTCCTATGTGGCATAACCCTTGATCACTCTGACCAGACTTTGGTATATTGTCAAACATCGAAACACCAGAAGTTGACTGTTCATGTCTGATGTTTTTTGTACCAACAAGAATGAGACTTTTCTATGGTAGGATTTATTTTTATTGAACGGTGTAGATTGCATGGTGAGTATTATAAATACTCTCACTTGTCTTTAATTTTTCATTCATCAAATAAAATATCAACTTGTGAGTCAAAAGTGTGATTTATTCTTTTTCTTCTTTGTCTTAAAATTGTTAGTGATCCATAAAAGTGTTGTAGTAGGTGTAATACAAGTAATTTTTTTACTTGTTTGGTAGTCCAATTCTCAACATTTGGTATTAGAGCCAGGACGATCAGGGATTGTTCTTGGTGGTGCTATCTTGAATTGTGAGGAGTTTTTTACTTTACAAGGTTGTTAATCAAATTTGTTTAGTATAATCAAAGCCTTTTTGATACGATGGGCGACCTTCAAGTAGTACGAGGAATCAAGAAGCTCAACAACAGAAACTACAACACGTGGACAACATGTATGGATTCTTACCTAAAAGGTCAAGATCTTTGGGAGGTTGTCGGTGGTAGTGAAGCTACGCAGCCGACAGAAGACGCCAATGGCAACTTGCGAAAATGGAAGATTAAGGTAGCAAAGCAATGTTTGCTTTGAAGATCACAATTGAAGAAGAAATGTTGGAGCACATCCGAGATGTCAAAACACCAAAGGAAGTGTGAGATATCTTTGCTACACTTTTTTCAAAGAAGAATAATACAAGACTGCAACTTCTGGAGAACGAGCTGTTATCAATAGCGCAACATGACAAGATGATTGCCCAATACTTCCACAAGGTGAAGTTGATATGTCACGAAATTTCAAATTTAGATCCAAAACATCCTATTGGAGAAACAAGAATAAAGAGAATAATTATCCATGGTTTGAGACTAAAATTTCGAGGGTTTGTTACTGCTATACAAGGATGGACAACACAACCATCGCTTCTTGAATTTGAAAATTTACTTGCAGGTCAAGAAACTATGGCTAAGAAAATGGGAGGAGTCTCACCAAAAGGTGAGGAGGAAGCGCTCTACACCAACAAAAGTAAGGGCAACATCAAGCGGTACACTGGTGGTGGATCAAAAAACGATAGCGACAAGGTGAAAAGTTATCAAGGAAATAGAGACTCTCATCCAGGGGGAGCCCCAAAGAATTATAGTGATCGTAGAAAGTTTGTTGGCGAGTGCTACAATTGTGGAAAGGTGGGTCACATGGCAAAAGATTATTGGTCCAAGAAAAAGCTTGTTCAAAGTAATAATGCTACTTCCAATTCTAAGGAGAATAATGAAGATGACTGGGATGCAGAAGCTTTGATGACTATGGAGGAAAAGGAATTGGCTTTCACAATAATGCTAGAACAGTTTCATTAAAAAATGACTAGATCGTAGATTTAGGATGCTCAAATCACATGATGGGTGACAAAGAAAAATTACAAAACTTATCTGAGTACAAGGGAGCTCGTATGGTGATTATAGTCGACAACTCAAGGTTACCAATAGCTCATATTAGTAAGACAGTAATTAGGCCTCGATATAATTCTAACCAAGTGCCTCTTCAAGATGTCTATCATGTCCTAAGAATGAAGAAGATTTGCTATCTGTGGCTCAATTGACATCATCAGGTCATTATGTTCTATTTGGTCCTGAAAATGTAAAGGTATATCGAAACCTCAAAATTTCAGAAACACCAACAATGGAGGGGCAACAATTAGAGTTAATCTATGTGATATCAGCAGAGTCTGCATATATAGACAAGACAAGAAAAAGGGAATCAGCAAATATATGGCACATGTGGTTAGGTCATGTTAACTATTCCAAGCTAAACATGATGATAAAGAAGTGATGCTTAAGGGGCTTCCTCAACTAGTGGTACGAACAGACACAGTATGTATAGGATGTCAGTACCAATGACATATCAGGAGTCAAACTTTAAAGCAAAGGAACCATTAGAGTTAGTTCACTCTGATGTATTTGGGCTCGTTAAGCAACTAGCAATTGGTGGTATGTGGTACATTGTGGCATTCATTGATGACTTCTCAAGGTATGTATGAATTTTATTTATAAAAGAAAATTCAATACACTTTCAATGTTTCAAAGAGTTCAACCAGTCAGTCAAAGGAGAATTGGGAAAGAAAATACGCTGCTTGCGCACAGACAACGGGGGAGAATATAGCACAAGAGAGTTTTCTCAACACTTAAAAGAAAGTTGAATATACCATCAATACACATGTACCAACACACCACAACAAATGGTGTAACGGAAAGAAAGAACCGACATCTTACATAAATTTGTCAGAGTATGTTGCATGACAAGAATGTACCTAGACAATTTTGGGTTGAAGCAATGAGGACTACAGCTTTCATCATTAACAAACTTCCTCAACTAAGATTAGAATTTGTTTCACCCTTTGAGAAATTATAGAACATAAAACCTACAGTTAGCTACTTTTGAGTATTTGGTTGTGTGTGTTATGTATTTGTTCCTGATCATTTACGAAGCAAATTCGACAAGAAAGCTATTAGCTGTATCTTTGTGGAATATGACAACCAAAGAAAGGGATGGAAATGTTGTGATCCAACGAGTGGAAGATGTTACACTTCACAAGATATAGTGTTCGATGAAGCATCTTCTTGGTGGACCTCAGAGATGGAGGTGTTGCCAGAATCTAAAGACTTTGTAGACAAATTGCAACAAAAGATCAAGGAGCATATAGTTCATGTCACGCCCTGAGACTAATGGAGCCGCTGATCCAATATAAAATTGAGCATCATCTCCCCTGTCCAGCGGACAATTTACACGTACCCGAGTCTGACTCAGACATAGAATCAGAAGATGAGCCTAGATTCGAGGCGGCAAGAATCAAGGGGGAGATTCCCAATAAGGAACCAAAAGGTAAAAGTGTAAAATTAGATTTTAAAAATCATGTAATTTGTTACACATGTAGGGAGAAAGGGCACTACCAAAGTGAGTGTCCTACTCGTAAGAGTCAAACGACACCACCGATAGCGACAAAGGAACCAGTTCCAAAAGCACGAAGGGACAAAATTCGCATCCAATGCTTCAAGTGCCAGGAGTTCGGGCATTACCAACGTGAATGCACAGATAAAAGAGCTACCAAGAATGTCGGACAAACGATCGACAAAGGTAAATTTACAATATTTGAAAATTCGTTATTTACCTTGAATAATGTGATTGATTCATGTAACTTAATTAAAGCAAACTTTAGAAAATTGAAACAAGAAAATGAAACCCTAAAACATAAGGTCAATAAGTTAGAAAATTTAATTCATAATCTTGCTGATTTTGAAAATCCAGAGTATTACTCCAATTGTGACCTTACTTAGACAATTGTTTGTTTTAATTATGCGTTTCTTTTTATTTTTTTGCTTAGAATTAGGATTGGTTAGTGTAAGGACTAAATCAGTTTAACTGAAATTTGAACAACATAGTATTGGGTGGCGGTGAGATGATAGTACGTTAGGGAAGCCATCTTGGCGGAACTAGCCGAAGCTAGATCCAAGACCCAAACTAGTTAGACCAGAATTTATCAAAAAGTAATTTTTGAAGATGAAATTTCACTAAAAGGCTTTGTCTAGGAAAGGGTTGATGATCCAATAAGGCTACGGCCAAAGAAGGCCTAGTGCCTCGCCAAGACCTGGAAGCCAATTTTTGAAATTCAAATTCAAGTTACTTCTTGTCAAATTCAAATCTAACACAAATTTCAATTGATCTTAGACTCAACTACTTTTTCCAAAATAAAGTTAAAATTCATTAAAATGGTTTTCAAAGTTGATTCAATTTTTCAAAATTAATCATGACTCTTCAAAGTAAAATCCTTACTTCTATTTAAATTTGTCTCACAAAACCCATAAGGTTAACATGATTGATCATGTAGAACTGGGTGAGACATCTAAGACCTAAAAGCATAATTCACTATCCTTTTAAATAAATAAAAAGGTTTGCAAAAGTTATTCAAAATTTTTCAAATTAATTCAGTTTACTGTACCCTCCTTTTCATCTCTATTTTTTTAAAATATTGAATTTCATGTTAAAATAGACCAATTTTAAATAGAATCTTGTTTGGTTTAGTTATTGATTGGTAAAACATAGTCAACTGAGTCAAGCTTGGGGAACACAGTCAAACCCTAGTCAACATAGTCAAACCTGGTCAACACTGAAGTTCCTTAAAGAACTTAGATAAAAGTCAGACTGTGTCAGATACAGGGGGAGTTTCTTTTAATACTTTTCAAAAAATTATATTATTTTTCAAAAACCTTATGCTCTAAATCTTATTATCATGTCGATAAGGTTTTCAAAAATTGATTCAAAAACCTTCGTATACTACTATCTGTTTGAAAATTATCATCATTTCAAAATATTTTTCGAAAACTATTTTCAAAAATGTATCTCCTTGAAAGTTATCATACTCAGAAGGTTATTCAAAATTTTTTTGATTTTAATAAACCCTAAAGACACAGAGGAAGGTCCACTTCATGATCTACAAGGACTCCTAGGATGTGTCAAATTTAGGGGGAGTTTGAGTCAAAAGAAGAATTTTTGAAATGTTTTTTTTGGTAATTATTTGTTTTGAAATTGTTAGATAAATTCCTTTGATCCGAACTGAAGCCTAAAGACTTAGAGGAAGAATACTTGTGGTCAACAAGCTTCCGAGGACTATATCAAATTTAGGGGGAGGTTAAATTAAATGAATTATTGAACATTTCAAAATAATATGTTTTAATACATTAAGTTTTCAAAATTCTTTTGAAAATACAAGTAATTTGCCTTTAAAAATATGGTTTGGTAAACCATTTTTGAAATACCTTTAGAAGTAATATTTGCTTGAATCTTGAGAATTTTCAGGACACTTAGGAAAATGTCCTTGTAGTTAATAAGGGTTCCTAGGATTGTGTCAGACTGGAAAAGAAACCTAGTCAAGTAAAATATTATGTTTTCAAAATGTATAACATTCTTCTCATAACATTTTGTTTCAAAAGTACTTCTATTTTCAAAAAGGCATACTATCTTTTAAAAGTACTTTTATATAATGTTTTCAAAAGTACTAATACTTTTCAAGGCAATAATGTTCTAATCACGTGAATCTTCTCAAAGACTTGCCTACAAATATTTTTATATTTTCAAAACTCATAGGCTCTGATACACAAACTTACTTCAAAATATATTCCAGGGGAAGAGCAAGAAAGAGAGAAAGGAATTTTTTCTTCATTTAAACTTTTATCTCTTTTTCAAAAAGTAAAGCAAAATTTTTAAGTACTTCAAATTGTTTTTAAGCGCTAAGTGCTGTAAAAATTTCAAACTACTTCAAGTTCTTTTAAGTATTTCTAGTGCTTCAAAATTTTTAAGTATGTCTAAATCTTTCAAACAGTTTTAAGTATATGTTTTTTTAAGTAAAATTTTTTCTTAGTAAATTTGTCTGAGCAAAAACTTTTTGAAAATTTTGACAAATGTCTCTAAGTAAATAATTTTTGAAAAACTATGTTGCAAGTTTTTGCAAGCTTTCTCTAAAATATAAGGAGAAGAGTTGTAACATTAAGGGGGAGCTTCATGTATTTTCAAAACATCTATTACTTTGAACATCATTTTTTTAATTATGAAATCCATTACTTAAAGATTTTCTTGAAAACTATGTTTTTAAACTCCTTTACTTAAATTTATTTTGGTAAAACTCAAAACTCCCTATTAGATACCTTGTTCACCCATGTATGTTTTTGATATATGTCAAAGGGGGAGGAAAGGTCAGTCAAAGTTAAGTATGTTAATAAGTTAAAGTTAAGTAAGTTAAGTAAGTTAAGTATGTTAATAAGTTAAAGTTAAGTATGTTAATAAAAATTTTTTACATTGGTTGTTTACTCTACTCAAATTGATTAATTTTAACTGTCGTGCTTAAATATTATAAGTTTTTACTTAACTTTGAATTGTGTTGCCATAAATCAAAAAGGGAGAGATTGTTGGTGCAGAAAGCACCATATCGAACCTTGTTTTTATATTGGCAAAGGATTCAAAGTTAAGTACTATTTGTGATCTAACGTTTTTCACTGAGTGTGCAGAAAAAGCCCTAGCGAAGGGCTGCTAGGCAACTAGCGAAGGGCTGCTAGTCACCAAGCTCTAGCGAAGGACTGCTAGGCAACTAGCGAAGGGCTGCTAGTCATCAAAGACCTGGCGAAGGGCTGCTGGGCACCTAGCGAAGGGCTGCTAGGATACAAAGCCCTAGCGAAGGACTGCTAGGCGCCAGGCGAAGGACAGCTTGGGACTAAAGCCCTAGCGAAGGAATGCTAGGCACCGGGCGAAGGACAGCCCGGTATCCAAGACCTGGCGAAGGACCGCGAGGCAAAAGTCCAACCAGAGGAACGGTTGGCATCAGGTAAACTCTCCCGAGAGGAGTAGGTGAGGACGCGTTCCCCGTCGAGGGAACAGTAGGCGTCGGTTCGACCTAGGGCTCCATTTTGGAGACCCAAAGTCAGAACCAAGACAGCTAAGGCTGTATAAAACTAACAACTTACTGCTTTATGTTGTTTTCGTACTAACCCTGGATGTAGGACCAAAGGAACGTGTGTCTGCAGCTCAGAGAGCCTCGAAGGAGTGAGGCAGCAGCTGAGTAGGGCGCCCTGAGTGTCCAGGGCGCCCCCAAGGTGAACAAGAAACAAATGAAGCAAAAAGGAGCTTCGGCTGACTACTGGACGAGGCACCCTCAGCAGCCAGGGCGCCCTCAGCAGCGAAGGCGCCCCGCGCCTCTGCCAGCGAAGCCAATCACCCTTATCCAGCCGAGAAGCCCGCGCGGAAGGAGTCAAGCAAGGCGCCCTCAGCGACCAGGGCGCCCCCAGGGTCAAACCTCATCCCTATTCGGGTGGGATAAAGCTTGACCGAGAGAACCACGGATCGCCTAACACGTGGGGGGGCGCCCCCGACGTCCAGGGCGCCCCGAGGTGCTATAAATAGCACCCAACGCCCAGGCTTCGAAGAAATCTCGAACACAAAGCTTCTACGCTCTTCTGCTCTCGCGCCTCGCTCCGGAAACTGCCGAACTCAAGCCGACGACGTCCTGCTGCTCCGGAAAAAGTCAATCTACTTCGGACGTCGGTAAAGAAGAGTGAATTTCAATTTACTGCACTTACTTTGTAATCAATATTTGTAAATTGTTTTTGCATCTATATAGAATTGCCCAAAGTAAACGGTCAACGACCGTGAGCCTTGGAGTAGGAGTCGACCTAGGCTCCGAACCAAGTAAAACCTCCCATGTTTGCGTTGTGTGTTTTTAACTTCCGCTGTGCAATTGCTCTTTACGTAAATCCGAAAGTTTACCGATATTCACCCCCCTCTATCGGTTTTCTCGATCCAACACAAGTATGTAACATACTATAAAAATAAAATAGAACACACGAAAGCACCCATCAAATAGAGTCGTAGGGACCCGAGACTGACAACTAGGCTCCTCCGGTGATCTATCTACCTAAAAACAAAAACATTATGACGAGTGGTGAGTACAAGTGAACTCTGCAAGTATAGAGAAAATATACATGGCTAAATAAATAGCTAAATAAGCTATACAGAAATAACAAGATACAATCTAAACAGGTATATCAGAATATGCATAATTGAAAGTAAAAAATGACTGAACATATCATAAATCAACCTATCCAGATCCTAAAAAGGGCTTGTATCATACGAGCAAATGCAGAGTCATCAAACCACACAAACGGTATATCCAGTATGTGCATGTCAAACATATCCAGCAATAAATACAATAATCACAATCAAATGCACAATGCATCATATGCACATAATGGAATGACATGGTCGCCCCTAATACCAGTCCAGCCACCGAGGCATGTCATATGTGTCGGCTGAGTGGGTAGAGCTGTGACACTGTCCGTACTCTACCATCACTGCTCCTGAGTGACCGAGTGGACAGGATGCTAGTGGAGCTCTCACTCCGCCCCATGTATATATGGGGGAGATATTTCCCTCATCTTCTCTGGTCTATGGGAAGAGAAGGGATCCCTGCTGCTATCACGCTCCGAAACCACTACCCATGAGCGGTCGAGCGGAGCAGTACAGAGCAAATGCACACACCCAACGGTATCCACTAACCCATGAGTGTCGTGTGTGCATATCATGTGCCAGAAGATGATAGGCTTAACCACAAGGAAGTCGCTGATCGCCGGCAAGCAACAAGACAGGGATGGTACATGACTCTAACACATGCAACCCTATCAGGTCATCGACACATAACACAACCTAACATGCACAGGTCGTAAACATGTATCATAACCCAATCATCATATCTAGATACACATGCAATATAACTAAATCAATCAATACAATCATATAGCGGCATGCTATCCTATGTCTATATTAGGATACAAGAAATTAGAGGGCTTAAGGGCTAATTACCATCATCCAGGGGCGTTGTTTGGAATGATCAAACTTCAGGGGGGGTTTCACAAAAAGCGCCATCCACTTAAACCTCCTCTCTCTTTCCGCCCGATACCTCTTTATTTCCCTACCCTCTTTGTTTTCTTCTTCGCCGATCACTCAATTTCTCCTCGACGCAACCGGGAAACTAAAGCCAACCTCGTTTCTCCACGCGTTCGATGTTGTCGGTTCCAGCCGAGCTCCGGTAGTCTAGAGCCGCCACCATTTCCTCTGGCGGGGATCTAGTTTCCTTCATCCTTGGGTCGATCTGTCCTTTTGTGCGATCGTCGGTTCTTCTCTATTTATGATCGAGCAGCCCAGGTCCAGGCGAAACAGATCGCCGTCTTCCATCTTCAACCCGGGTAGGATTGAAGAGGAGATCTCTGTTTCTATTTTCTTTTACGATTGATCTTGGTTGGATCTTTGTTTGACCCCTGTTCGTTTCAAGGGTGTGTTGCGCTATTGATTTCCGGTGGGCTGATCCTTCTCCTTACCTGTTGCTTGTGTGGTTGGTGGTGTCGGCGATCATCTTAGGTAAGATTGGTGGTTTTCTTGATGAGATGTCGCGTGCTCATGTTTTAGTAGTTGGTTGTGGCATAACTGATCAGATCTGAATGCGTGGGTTCTCATCTTAGTTCATCTTGGATTTATAGTTAGAAATCAAATTGATTTTGTGATTATGGATCTGCCATGAACTCCAATTTGAAATTCCTGTATTTATGTGATTTTGTTTTGCTCGATTAGAGTTTGTAGGTGGTTTAGCTCAGTTTATGCTTTGCGATTGCGATTGGTTTCTTGAGGAACTTGGTCTCTGTGGTTAAGCTTTAAGGTTGGCTGAGTTCTCTTTGTTGATTAACTTGGTCTTGTTAAGCTTTAATATTTTTTCCATGAACTGCTCCTTAGCTTTACACTGACTGTTGGATTTATCTTCTGCCGTGAGTCACATCTGTTGGAATGGATTGGTGGTTCATTCCTTGCTATCGCAAGCTTGACCTTAAAGGATTTTTGAGGTTACCTTAACCTATACTAGCTAGATTTGATTGTGGTTAGCTAGATTGGGTTGGAGTTTTGATTAGGATTAGGCTAAACCTAAGTTGAGCCTAAGTCCTATAACTCGGGGTAATTTAGGATTTATCTTAATGTGGCTTAATAATTAGTTTAGCTAATTACTTTTGTATAAATAGCTAAATAATTATGTCCATGATATAGGACACAGATTGACTTGGTTATTCTTGCTACGGATATTATTCTGGACGGGGGTTCTCGGCATTGCGAGCACCGACATTAGAGGCGGGTACCTTTAACTCTATCTCTGTAGATATTGTCAATTTCTATGCATGGTTTATTATGTGTAGCAGTAGGATATACCTTATCTGCTTTTGTATTTCCTGCTTGATACTTACTGCTTGTACTTTGAGATTGCTTGTCGTTTACATCTATACGGTCTAGATACTTGTTATTCTCGCTCTGTAGAATAGACATGTATGCATATGGACGTAGGAGTAGTGATATATCACCTCATACTCTGCTTTTGGTTGATCACTAGCTATGCTATGCATGTACACCTAGTGGATTGTTTTAGTGGCACACGATCTATGTTTTCGACTCGTAGTTCTTGGTAGGACTACTAAGCAGTTGTTGCATGTGTTAGTGTCATGCACCATCTTTGCACGGTTACAAAATTGACAATCCTTAGCTCTCTTATGGTTGAGACGGATCGTCAGTAATACATGACCTAACCACACAATCACTCAGGAGTTAGTAATTATCGAGTGTGGCCAGTATTGCTCCATTCTGCTCCGCTCAGCTACTCATGGGTTAGTGGTTATCGGAGCGTGGTAGTAGGCGAGGATCCCTCCTTCGTTATGGGATACGAGGAGATGAGAGTGAGGCTCCCCCATATGACATGGGGTAGGAGTGTTGTCTCCAACTGTATCCTGTCCACTCGGCCACTCCGAAGCAATAACGGCGGAGTGCGTACAGTTGTCATAGCTCTACCCACTCGTCCGTATTCATATGACATGTTACGGTAGCTGGACTGGCGTCAGGGGTGACACATGTCATTGCATCATGTGTATACAATGCATGGGACTTGCATTTGACTGTGTTTGCTGCATTTGATTGAGTTATGATTGCTGCACTTGGATGACATGCATATATAAGAGGTATTTTACTTTGGTTTGGTGATTTGCATATGCTCGTGTGTACGAGTTATCTGACTTGCTACCTCACACATAGGAGTGACACCGGTATGTATTGTATGTTTAGTTTTCCAGTTATGCATTTTCTAGTTCCTTATAAGACTGTATCTGTATTGTTTCTATTTTGTTGTGTTGATACCATGCATATCTGTCTTTATTATCCGCGAAGTTCACGTAGACTCATCCCCGATAGCTTATTTTCCTGTTTCAGATTGATGCTGCCCGGAGTGCCCAGCAGTCAGTCCTGACTTCGGTCTTTACTTTACATTTCGTTTTGCGAGTAGTCGTACGTGATATTTTCTTACATTGTATTTGTTTTCATGTCGTGGACTTGTATTTACGATGTTTGATGCATGGATTGTACTTTTAAGTCTTATGTTGGACTTTATGTGTTGTGTTGTGCTGCGTGCCTGCTCAGATGGCAGATCAGGTGAGTCGTATTGGGATTTATATTGTGATTGCATTTTTCTTTCATTTGCACCTATTATTATTCTTTTATTTGCGGCCAGAGGTCATATTATATGGATGTGTGTATGTATGTTTGCCCCAAGTGTTCGTCGTACAGGGGAGGTGTTGTCCGATTTTATATTGGGTCAGCGACTCTCTCGAGGGTGTGACAGTCTACATACTCATGCTCATACCAATGCTATACAAAATCAGATAACAATAAACGAGATTGTATAAAAGGAAATCTAGACAAAAAGGCGAAATCGCTCGCCCAGCGCCCCCGCCGCACCCGTCCCAAGGTCATCACGAGGGAGGTAAATCACGGTCCCCGGAGTAATTAGTGCACAGTTGGACCGAGAATTAATACACCAAACGCCCAGAGTTTTAATCCAGTGCGTCTAGCGCGACTCGAACCCAGGACCTCTTAGACAACACCCCTATGCACTAACCACTCTGGATCCCCGTGGGGACTGTATAAAGGAAATCTAGATCATATCCAAGATCAAGCATAAGTATCAAGCTAGATAACAAATGGTAGCAGAATTAAGGTAAATAAAACATACTGCATAAATAATCAATAGTCATGCATAAAGGTAAAGTGGAACTACAGATACAAGCAAGAAGTACCCGCCTCTAAATGGAAGAATCCGAATGCGAAGAAAACTACCCGTCTGAATAATCTGTAATAAATCAGTGTCATGTATTAAAGGATATAAGTTTAGCTACAATACACATGATTCTTAGCTAAATTAACTTCCTTAATTAATTAGGATCGTCCTAATTTATAATATTCATTACTTAACCCTTAATTAATGATTAATC
This sequence comes from Boesenbergia rotunda, assembly GCA_024364735.1. NCBI lineage: Eukaryota > Viridiplantae > Streptophyta > Magnoliopsida > Zingiberales > Zingiberaceae > Boesenbergia > Boesenbergia rotunda. Next base: position 229,655 of record JAGFNQ010005631.1, read on the forward strand.
CCTAATTAAACGCAACCATCAAAATTAAGTTCAACTTAGGTTTAATCTAAACCTAACCCAAAATTCAATTCAATATCTAAACCTCCACAAGAGATAACTCATAAGGAAGCTCACAGCACTCCCATGATGGAATAGAACCTTGATCAACCCCCTTAAAACTAGTATACACCGCAGTGATCACAAGTGAGGATAAACAGCTCAACCTGATCCTCATCTTCCAACACCAACTCACGGCATAGTTCCAAAGAGTCAATGGATCCAAAGAGTCTATGGCAGTTCTCAAGGATAGATGGAAATTGAAGAACTCCCACACAACACACCTCATCTAATCTACCAAATCAAACCTCAATCGACACAAACAAAATCTCAAACCCAAACTGATCTCTAACTCAACATATCACCACACGGCAACATTCAAATAATACAAGGTTAGGGAAAACAAGCTTATACCAATCCCTACCTGGGCCAAACAGAAATTGATCAAGACCAAAAGCCAACAAACTAGGTCAAGAGATCAAGCTACAAACAGGGCACTCTCACAAATGGCTCACGGCAGATCAACTTCATCCATCACCATCTCCCAAACCAAAGCTCATGCTAACCCAGTAGCCCACTCAAATCAGCAACCAAATCCAAGAAGAAAGAATTTCTACAAAATCCGAATCAAACTCCTAACAGAACAGCTCTAATCAAAAGAACCCACGGCAGAACAGAATACCACGATTAGGAAGACTCAACAAGATCAAAAGGATCCGATTGCCATAACCACAGTCCTCTACAACTCTGCTCACGGTGGAACAATAGGAAATTAAGCCCAAAACCACACAATTGCATTCCAAAGCACCAATTAGAAGAACAAGCTCAATCAAAACCCGTATCTCAGATCATCAACAACTTAATCCAAAAGCCCAACCAATCCACAATTCAAAATAAACCTTCAACAGAAATCTATGAGAGCTAAAACAAAAATTGCAACACCTCCCCACAACAAAGCTATCGATCAAAACAAAGATGCTATCAATTGATCTACATAACCGAGTAACAAGCTCTCCCATTCATACCTAATTAATGTGGCCGGCGGCAGGGAAGAGATCCGAGGTTGCCTCCGGCGCTACCAACGCTCAAAATATAGGGCAACCGTCCCTCATCTCTCCACGATCCGAACCAAAGAGGGCGTCAGGCAGCAGATCGGCATCAAGCTCTGGTGGTTTCGGTTGATCGGAGAAGAAGGAGAAGTAGGGGATCACTTAAAGAGAAAGGGGAGATGGTCGCTTGACTTCGGCTAAGAGAAGAAGCAGACGAGAGAAATGGATCTGTTCGCTTGTGATCGGGCGAAGGGAGGAAGAAGAGGGGCGACTTATGCGGTGGTAATTTTGCATTTTGGTCCCTGCTAGTTTGTGTTATTGCCATCTCATCCCTAATTTCAAAACTTTAACCAAACAGGTCCTTTTAATTTAGGGTTTAATCCATTTAAACTTCTTTAAACTTCGTCCAAAGGATCAGACCCCTAAAATAATTTTAAAAAAATTCTCTGGACCAGGATAAAGTGTCGTATTTTACAGTTCAACTTCAATCAAGTTCAGATGAATCAGGAGATCCAAATGATGATGATGTTGAGCAAAGAGTGGTTCAAAGTCCTTGGCAAACCGACATATATCAACAACCAAATGAAGAAGAGATGCCTAGTGAAATGGAAGAATTAACTCCATAATCTCAACTCTGAAGGTCAACAAGAACACGAAAGCTGAATCCAAAATATGCAAATGCAACCAAAGTTGAAGAAGCAATAGAACCTGAGACGTTTGAAGAAGCATCACAAAGTATTGAGTGAGTGACAGCTATGAAAGAAGAGATTGATGCACTACAACAAAATCAAACTTGGGATCTCATATCAAAACCAAGAGATGTGAAACCATTTCTTGCAAGTGGATTCACAAAATAAAGCACCAGCAAATTCAAAAGATTTCGTGATCAATTTGGCACAGTACAAAGGGTTGGTGTTGAGGGGGAGTGTTGAAGATCAACCCCAACCCATCAACGGATAAGGATAAATCTTATGGATAGGAATATTTTTCTCTATCTTATGGATATAAATTATCTAATGGATAAAGATGACGACTTGATAAGAGATAGAAATAAATATGTGGTAGGGAGTATTTCTCTCATTCAATGGATAAGAATAAGACTTTTCTATGGCTATGATTTATTTTTATTGAACGGTGTAGATTGCATGGTGAGTACTATAAATACTCTCCATTGTATTTAGTTTTTCATTCATCAAATAAAATATCAACTTGTGAGTCAAAATTGTAATTTGTTCTTTTTCTTCTTTATCTTAAAATTATGAGTGATCCACAAAAGTATTGTAGTGGGTGTAATACAAGTAATTTATTTACTTGTTTGGTAGTCCAATTCTCAACAGGGTGTTGCTGGTTGTGAGTTGGAAAAGGGCAACACCTAGACTGCTACTGTTGAAGTTGTCAAAGAAAAAAAAAGAGGCAGCAGTAGGTGTTGTTGTTGTTGTTGTTGCTCGTTGATGGAGGAAAGGAAGATGGAGGAGAGAGTTACTATGCTTGAGAAGGGGAGAGGGCTACCGTATTTTTTTTCTACGATGGAAAAGAGAAGAAGAAGAAGAAATGGAGGAGAAGAAGAAGAAGGGAGAAGAAAAAAAAATATGAGAGGGATGGTGGAGGCACGGTGATGCAGGAGCATTCCATTGGATCTTTGTTATTAATTTAGTAAATTAGTTTAGTTTTTTTTATAATTTTTGAGTTTTTTAGTATTTTATATATTTTTTTATAATTTTTATCTTTTATAATTTTAGGATTTTTAGTTCTTTTAAAATTTTTATAATTATTTTTATTTTCTAAAAATTAGTTTAGATTTTATCTTTTTGTAAGATTGGTTCTTTTTACTTTTTTTTTCTGTTGTAACTTTTCTGTTGTGACTTGTTCTTATTTCTTAGGCTATTTAAACACAAGTTAAAGTTGATGTAAAGGAAGAGAAGTTTTTTATTAATAATATTTTGAGCAGTGTCATTTATTTCCTATATTCTTCTTCGAATTAACATATTCTAGAAGATTATTTTTGGGATTCGTGTGCAGATCAACAGATTCAATAGCCGAGCGTCAATTGGTATTAGAGCTCATTAATATCCAATGGAGGATAGTCGTGGTCATGGTCGTGGTCGTGATAGGCAAGTTCTGACTGAGAAAGCCACACACCATGGTCGTCGTCCCAAGATGAAATTGAAGATCTACAAAGACAAGTCATGAAGTTATCCCAACGTCTAATGACGCAAGATCTTGAAGATCGTGAGGTACGTAGTTGAGATAGTGAAAGACATGTCAAGCTAAGGAAGTCTCACACTGTGATTGTAGTGCCCGAGATCTTAATAGTCGTATGTTCATTTATTTTAATTTGGATAAAATCTTTCTTGAGAAAGATATGAATGACAAGATCAAAATTATCGGTGATCCAATTTAAGATAAAGATGACACCCATAAAACCAATACTGAAGTCGAGAAGGTTCGTGTAAAGGATAAAAACAAAGTTCAAGAAGTTGAGGGGGATCTCAATACCCATTCAGTAGTTGGAACACCATGCTAGATGTCCCCTAAGATTATTGAAAAATTTGGTGTTTCTGCATTAGACATATGGAGTGGTGGTTGCACTATAATTGAATTGCTGGCATGTGTTCCGCCTTACTATGATATGCAACCAATGCCTGCATTTTTTTAGATTGTTCAAGATGTAAATCCTCCTATACCTGAGGGTATGTGATGCAGGAACATTTTATGGTTTTTTATTAATTTTAGTAAATTAGTCTTTTAATTATTTTTGAGTTTTTTTTGGTATTTTAGATATTTTAGATAATTTTTATCATTTGTAATTTTAGAGTTTTTAGTCCGTTTAAAATTGTTAGGATTAGTTTTCTTTCCTAAAAATTAATTTAGACTTTCTCCTTTTTAGAATGAGTTTTCTTTTACATTTTCTGTTGCGACTTTTCTATTACGACTTTTTCTTATTTCATAGGCTATTTAAACACATGTTAGGGTTGATGTAAAAGGAGAGAAGTTTTTTATTAATAATATTTTCAGTAGAGTCATTTATTTTTCTATTTCCTAGTATTCTTCTTCAAATTAACAGGTTCTAGAAGATTATTTTTGATATTCGTGCACGAATCAACGGATTCAAAAGCCCATAGGATAATCAGTATTTTGCCCGGCATCAGTTGGTATCAGAGCTCATTAAGATCCAATGGAGGATCGTCATGGTCCCGACAGGCAAGTTCCGGCTGAGGAAGCCTCACACCGTGATTATAGTGTTGGGGCAATCAGCCCAAAAATGATCTGGAGGATTATGGGTTTTGATGTGTGTGTCAATATGAATAAGTTAGGGTTTGTTGTTGGACTAATATGTGTATGTGAGTTTACAGGTTTGCAAGTACACAGACTTGGTTGATGTCTTCAGGTGAAGGGTGGCATGGAGGTAAGCTGGAGGCTTGTGTGTGCATCCGAAGGACCGTGGATAGCAGGGACGATGAGCTGAGGGATGCGGACTTCGAGGCGTACGTGAAGGATGGCATGGAGGCAAGCTGGAGGCTTGTGTGCGCATCTGAGGGATGAGGGCCAAAGACGAAGAGGGCGTGAAGGCAACAGTCAAGGCTTCTGGTGAAGAGTCGACTAGGTTGTGAGGGTCCGAGTGTGAGTGTTTGTACTCAAGAACTAAGCCGGGAGGGTTCGAGTGCGGAGAGAAATGTACTCGGGAAGGGTAACCCTAGGCTTAGGGAAGGACCAGCCGACTGCCCCTGCCCCAGGGGCAGTCGATTGGTAATGGCTGGTGATTCGAATGTTAGTTGTAACGGTCGAATCTGAGTGGGACCAGTTGACTGCCCCAGGGGCAGTCGACTGGAAGCGATCATTTCAGACTCGAGCTCTATTTAAAGAAGTTCGTTTCATGCTTTTCTTTCTTAGCGAAACTTGCTTGGATAGAGTGAGTTAGTAGCCTTCTTTGCTCAGGTAGTGTCCAAGAGTTGTTGAGAGGTTTCTCCACCCACAAGGAGCTACGAGATCTAGCCGAAAGTGCTCTGGGGAATCATCCACCGACGGATTAGGGATCGCCCACCTTACGGGCAGCCGTGGAGTAGGAGTTTTTATCTCCAAACCACGTAAATAGGTGTGTTAGCATTGTTTTCATTTGTTTTATTAGATTTCTGCTTGCGCTTGCTAACGTTGTAGGTAGAAAAGTCGAAAGTTGCTATTCACCCCCCCTCTAGCAAGACAACAACGATATAACAAGTGATATCAGAGCGAAGGACCGCTCTCGTTGGAATAACCGCCAAGAGAGCACAAGCTAGAGGAAAAGATGATGGAAGACAAGTTGGGGGATGATATCAACACTCTACCATCCTATGATCATGAAGATTTTGGTTATTGGAAGACAAGGATGGAGACTTGGCTTGGAATGGATTGGGAGTGTATGATGGTAATAGAAGAGCCTTTTGAAATTCCAAGAGACAAGCACGGAAAGAAGCTCCGACCGAGATATTGGACTAAGGAGCAACAAGCACATTCTAGGGCAAATGAGAAGGTAATTAGTATATTAATTGATATTTTGCCTAAAAATATGCTGAGTGATGTAGGTAAATACGAAAATGCATATAAGCTATGGAACAAGATAGGAAAAGTCCATGAAAATCATACACAAGCTCAATTAGTGGAAGAGCCCAAGGAGACAAGTCAAATGGTCCAAGAAGACAAAGAAGAAGAAGAATTGCTCATCTCATCAAGTGAAGTGGAAGAAGAAAGTGAGAGGTCGTCCACTTCATCAAGGGAAGAGAAAGATGTCACCACCTCAAGGATTGAGGGGGAGGAGAGACCTACTTCCATACCGGAGCAAGAAGAAGCTCCAACCTCTACCAAAGCCAAATCAAAAGAGCATATCATATGCATTGGATGCAACAAGAAGGGGCACTACAAGGACAAGTGTCCACTAGGTAAAAAGGAGTTAATCTATAAACCCAACTTAATTCATTTTAAATCTAATGTAGGTTGTAGGGAAAAAAAAGAAAAGAGGCATATTAGGTTCTATACTTGTGGGGAGCTAGGACATTATCACACTCAATGTCCAAGAAAAGGATAGCTCAAGAAGATGGAGCACTTAAGAAGATGGGAAAAAGAAGAGAAGAAAAGGAGCTCACATCGGTAAGGGAGGTAATCTCTAACTTTACTTATGCTTCAAATATGGTCATGAATGCTAGAAATAGTAATGATTGCTTGCCTATGCATACTTTTGGTTTTAAGTATCATGATATAAATAGAAATACTATTGCGTGCCAAAATACCAAAGAATCCATGTTTCATGATAAATCTAGGGTTTCTAGACCTAAGGATCAAGACATCAACCCTAAGAAAGGGAGACACATCCTTAAGAAAATAAGTAGATCTAGGAGTGATCAAAATGGGCATGGTGATACTAAGGTTAGAAATTTAGAAAAGCAAAATCAACTTTGAGGGCAAAGCTTGACAAATTAGAAAAGAACCTAGATAGACTCATTAGAGGATCCAAGGGGATAAGCATGATACCGAAGGATAATACATTAGAAATGATAGGTCGGGTCTAGATACCACCCTAGGAGGTTAAATGATAGGAAAATGTCATATTCAAGGATGCCCTATGAGTATGGTAAAGAAAAGGTCAAAAATGGCAAAGAAAAGTCATTTAGAGGAGAAAAGAAAAAGCCAACCAAAGACAAGGTATGGAAAGTTAAGAAAGTAAGAGTTGAAGGTCAAGAAGCACCGGAGGAACACCGGTGTAGTCTTGCAATTGTGAATGAGTCACCTAGGGAGGTGGCTGAGGCTAAGAGCTCAAGGGAGAGCTCTAGAAGCCAAAATGGGATCCATGATCAGTGAATCTCAGGAGGATTTCTCTTAGGAGATTAGATGGACTATGGAGTGTGCCAAAGGGTTTAGAAGACTAAGGTGAGTCTTAATCCTAGGGAATTGGCACATTAAAAGGAGATTTATGGAGAAAAAAGATGAAAATGGATTATATTTGATAAAAATTAGGATTTAATGTGTAAATTCCATATAACTCAGTGCTAGAAATGTATTATGATTAGGTATATGAAGATACATCAAGGAGAGGCCAAAATTAGGACTTTTGGATGAGTTTCAATGATACAATTTAGGAAGGGTTGAATTTCGTGCCAATCTTGGGATCGGAGTAGTTTTGTTTAAAAACATATTTTTCCCAAGAAGACATAGGCTTCACAAATCTCTCCACGAAATTTCAGATTTTTTGAAGATTTGTAGAATTAATTAGACATTTTGAAATCAGGCTAAAAAACTGAAAGTTAGGTACCAGTCGACTAGTTCAAAACCAGTCGACTGGTCCAGGTGAATTCAAAACTGGGAACCTTCTGCTCGTTTTACCAGTCGACTGCCCCAGGGGCAGTTGACTGATCTCACCTGGGGAACTTTCTGTTTGTTTTCTCAGTCGACTGCCTCAGGGGCAGTCGACTAATCCACGGGTCTTAATAAGGAACAGACCACACGGGGATTTTATCATATTAAGAATATATAAGAAAAAGGGGGAGAGTTGAGGGCAGTTATATGTGTGAAATATTAATGAATGGAGTTGACAAACACATGACATTATGTTTAGGTTTCAAAGTTGATACAAAATGACTATTTTTGAGAAAATTAGAGTTTGTACCAAAAGTCAAGCACATTTGATATTTTCATGGAACTATATTTTTCTAGGGTAGAGTATATTCTAACAAATGTGCTTGCAAACTTTTAGGTTTTTCCGGATTTTCTAGAATTTTCTAGAAGGTTCTGAAATTGGGCTGGAATTTCAGAAGTTGACTGTATCAGTCGACTGCCCAGGGGGCAGTCGACTGATATCTCGGGAAGTTAAGAATAACAGAGGGCAGTCGACTGCCTCAGGAGCGGTCGACTGGTAATTCTGCATAGTGATTTCTGAGGGGTTTGTCAGAAATGAAGTGAGTTCTTTTTGGCACTAGGAGTAGGATTGCTTGGGGCAATTTTTTTGATGGTGTCAAAGGGGGAGAACTTGTGTGTTAAATTAGGTTTAACTTGACGTAAGAAAACTTGTGGTGTTAAGTTGGGTAGAACATAACTTGGTGTTGGTTGTGAGAATTGAAAATTGGGAGAGAGCATAGGTTAAGGGGGAGGTTGCCTCTTGTTTGCTATGCTTTAATTTTCAATTGCTATTGATATTAGTGTTTGTGTTTACCTAACTTAAATATATTACCACACATCAAAAAGAGGGAGATTGTTGGGGCAATCGGCCCAAAGATGATCTGGAGGATCATGGATTTTGATGTGTGTGTCAATATAAGTAAGTTAGGGTTTGTTGTTGGACTAATATGTGTATGTGAGTTTGCAGGTTTGCAGGTACACATAGACTTGGTTGATGTCTTCAGGTGAAGGGGGGCATGGAGGCATGCTGGAGGCTCATGTGCGCATCCGAGGGACCGTGGATAGCAGGGACGATGAGCTGAGGGATGCGGACTTCGAGGCATACGTGAAGGATGGCATGGAGGCAAGCTGGAGGCTTGTGTGCGCATCTGAGGGACGAGGGCCAAAGACGAAGAGGGTGTGAATGCAATAGTCAAGGCTGCTGTGAAGAGTCGGCCAGGTCGTGAGGATCCGAGTGTGAGTGTTTGTACTCGGGAAGTAAGCTGGGAGGGTTCGAGTGCGGAGAGAAATGTACTCAGGAAGGGTAACCCTAGGCTTAGGGAAGGACTAGTCGACTGCCCCTGCCCCAGGGGCAGTCGACTGGTAATGGCTGGTGATTCGAATGTTGGTTGTAATGGTCAAATCTGAGTGGGACCAGTCAACTGCCCCAGGGGCAGTCGACTGGTAGCGGCCATTTCAGACTCGAGCTCTATTTAAAGGAGCTCGTTTCATGCTTTTTTTCTTGGCGAAACTTGCTTGGATAGAGTAAGTTAGTAGCCTTCTTTGCTCAGGTAGTGTCCAAGAGTTGTGGAGAGGTTTCTCCACCCACAAGGAGTTACGAGATCTAGCCGGAGGTGTTCCGGGGAATCATCCACCGACGGATTAGGGATCGCCCACCTTACGGGCAGCCGTGGAGTAGGAGTTTTTATCTCCGAACCACGTAAATAGGTGCATTAGCATTGTTTTCATTTGTTTTATTAGATTTCCGCTTCCGCTTGCTAACGTTGTAGGTAGAAAAGTCAAAAGTTGCTATTCACCCCCCTATAGCAAGACAACAACGATCTAACATATAGCACCCAAGATGAGATACTTGAAGATCTATAGAGACAATTATCCCAACGTTTAATGGTGCAAGATCTTGAAGATTGTGCGATACATGGTCGAGGTCATGGCAGGTAGGTTCTGACTGAGGAAGCCTCACACTATGATTGTAGTACCCGAGATCTTAATGGTCGTACATTCTCTTATTTTAATTTGGATAAAACTTTTCTTGAGAAAGATATGGACAACAAGATCAAAATTATCGGTAATCCAATTTATGGCGATGATCAAGTGAATAATGTTGGATCGAGCATATGTACAAACAATCAAATCCGAGGTGGACCTTCCATGCAGTCGTTGGCGATGGATGTGAAATTGCCTCTAGTTTTGAAGAAAAGTGATAAGTGCTATTTTATTTTTTATTTCATATGCCAAAATCCATGTTTGACCCATGTTTTTCTTGCTTAATTGTGAATTTACTCTAGGTTCTAGGACTTAATTTTATTTTGGACTTAATTGTAAATCTTTACATATTTGCAATGATTTTGCCACTAAATTGTTGACTTATTTTTGTAGGCATGAAAGAACCATGGACCTAGGGTATACTGGGTCAAAACTTGAGTCGGAAGTGGAACTGGATCGAGTGATCAAGCTTCAGATTGATCTGGGCCGTCCAATTCAAAAGCGGCTAGATCTGAGCCATCTGGGACCATCTGAGGCGATCCGAGCTAGGGTTAAGGCTGATCAAGCACTCAGGTCAAGATCTGAGATTTTTATCCAAATCAGAGATCATTCAACCGTTGGATCGAGCTCAGAGGGTTCTAGACTGTCCGTCCAAAGATCAGGTTGATCTGGGCCATCCATTGCAAATCTGGAGGATCCGAGCTACCCCGAGGCAGACCTGACCCTTGATCAACATCATCAAAGTTTGGTTCAGATTGGACAAAGATCGACCGTTGGATTCATCCAAAACAATCTTAGCCGTTGGTTTCGAAGTATTTAATCAAATTCTCCCCAGGTTGCACAGTGTCGCGTCTTCGCCGCAAACACCTTCGTCTTCGATAGTTCTTCGTTTTCTTCAAGTTTTTCTTCATTTCCGGGGCGCGACCACTCCATACCTTTGTTAGATCGAGTTCTGGATCATCGGGATGAGGTTTTAGTGAAGTTTCCAGCTCTCAATTGCCCAAGAAATAGAGCTGAGTGAGGTTTCCTCAGCTCTGCTATTTGTTGCCTTCGATCTCAGTTGCGCTCAATTTTCGTCCACCGGAGCTATCTAGAGGGGTTCCCTAGAGTGTTCTGACCATCCCCAAATCACCAGTGCACTTGGACGCAGCTAAATTGAAGGAATCGAATGGGAATTTCAGATTGAGCAGAGTTGAGCTCGATTTGATTCGCAGAGACTGATTCTCGATGGTTTGTGGAGTTTACAGGTTCGAGGCTTGCCCTTGTGTGACGAACAAGGAGTTCTTGAGCTAGGGAAGGGATTGAGGAGTAGTTTCCTTAGTTAATTTCAGTTCTTTGGCTGTAATTTCGATTTCTGCAAGTGTTTCATTTCTGAAATTTCTGTATCAGCTGTTTAATTTCATTTTCTGAATCGTTCCCTCAGTTGTTAGCTTTAAATTCAGTGTTAGATTGCTTGTTAATGATTAGTTACCTTTAAATTCAGTTTATTTCTTGTTTTCCTCTTTGCGTATCAGTTCATGCTTCCAGTTTTAGCATGCGTATCAGCTATAATTCTGCAAATTCACTTTAGTTTCTGAATTCTTTAGCTTATTTTGATATCAGTTATTGCCTAGCCTTAGTTCCTGAAGTTAGAGATCACATTTAGTGTGTTAATTTAGTTGACCTAAGTTCGTTTCACCTTTAGCTTCATTTCTGAGATTAGATCAGCTTGGTATTTCTGCATTTCTTGCACATGCTGCGTATCAGTTTTTCCATTTGCGTATTACTGTCAATTCTACCTGTTTAACTTGCAGTTTCTGAATTCGTGTCAAGTATACATTAGTGTTTCTTCATCCTACCTGAATATTAAAAAAAGTGCTCTTGAATTTGGATTGTTCTATCTTGTTTCTACCATTGAATTGATTCTGAATTCCCGCACGTCTCAGTTCCATTTCTGCATAGTAGTTTATTTCTGCATTGGATCACTGAAGTGCTTCATTCATTTCTGGCATTAAAATGTTTCCGAATTAGCATCAGTTTTTGCGTATCAGCTCTTGTTTTCAGTTCCGGAATTTTTGTATCAAGCAAGTCTAGTTTTTCTTCTAATCTATTTTGTAGCTGGTTTCATTCACAAAGTATTCAGCCTCAATTTCTGTATTTTGCGTCAGCTGATTGTTGAATTTCCAATTCTACAGTTAAGTCTCCATTTCTGCAAATTAGTCTTCATTACTGCAATTCGATTCCCATATCTGCAATTGAATTCATTTCTGCAGTTCTCAGCTAATGGATTCTGAATTTATGTCTCAGATTTCAGCACATATGTTGCTTTTCTTCCCTGCATTAAGTGATGTTTGTGTTAAGTAAAGTTTCAGCCACTGATTACAACTTGGTTGCATACAGTTGGGTTGGTTGAAATTCCTGGAATTAAACAAACCTTTTAGTGTGTTTTCAAGCTTGAAATCAGCTTTCTTCGTAGTCAGCTCGGTTTTGAATTGAAATCTTCTTTTCAACAAGTTAAGCTTGCATTTCTGCACTTGGGTCAAGGGAAGTTTTGGCACTGACCTTGTATCAGTTTGTTTAGGGATTGTTTTGCATTTGGTTGGTCATAAGTGGTAATTTCTTAGGCAAATCTCTGCATAGTGTCAATCAGCACTAGGATCGATCTAATATCAGCTTTGATTTCCTGAATTTGGCAAAATTGCATTAGTTGATTTACTTGCCCATTGGTTGAGTTATTAATTGCATTCACTTGTTTAGTTCATTAGTACCTTTATTTTCATTGCGATTCCATTTCCAATTGAAACCAAACCCAATTCTTACTTGAAACCCAAAATAATTTGATGACACATAAACTCGAGCTCGAATCAAACACCCTCAACTAGCCCTAGGAAAAATACGACATGTGGCCCCTTTACTACGTTTTCATTCTTTGAAAGCAAAAAGGGTTTCCAACTTTACACATATCTAAATTTTGAGACCCACATTCGTGACACCTAGTTAGGGTTCCATCAAAATTTTTGGCGCCGTTGCCGGGGAACTGTTGGATCGAGAGAACCGATAGAGGGGGGGTGAATATCGGAAAGCGTTCGGATTTAAGATAGAGAGTTTGCACAGCGGAAGATTAAAAGTAAAATACGCAAACACAGTTATTTTTACTTGGTTCGGAGCCTAGGTCGACTCCTACTCTAAGGCCCACGGTCGTTGACCGTTTTCTGCGGGCAATTCTATAAGTGCGCGAAAAACAGTTTACAGGAATTTTACAATTACAGTATAGTAAACTTAAAGAAAAATTGCTCTTCGTTACCGACGTCCAATGTAGATTGAATCTTGGAGCGAAGGGACATCGTCGGCTCGAGTTGGGAGGATTCTGGAGCAGTGCGCGGGAGCAGAAGAGCGTAGAAGCGTTGAAGAAATCGTTGCTCTGAGCCTTGGGGTCGAGGGCCCTTTATATAGCCCTGGGGGCGCCCCCCCCCCCCACGTGTCAGTCGATCCGGTAATTGCTCGGTCAGCTTCTGATCCCTTAAATTCGGGATCAGCTTTGACCGGGCCGCCCGGAGCGCTCGGGTCGACCGTATTGACCGGGTCAAGCTTTCATCTGTTGTCTTCGAGGGGAGCTGCTTCGGTAGTTGGCGCTGGGGGCGCCCGCAGCATGCGGGGTGCCCGGAGCGATGGGGGCGCCCGGAGCATCCGGGGCGCCTCGACAGTCAGTTGTCGAAGCAGAGTTTGCTCCTGCTGGTTGGTCTTCACCTTGGGGGCACCCGGAACATCCGGGGCGCCCTGCTCAGCTTCTGCCTCACTCCTTTGAGGCTCTCTGAGCTGCAGACACTCAGTCCTTCGGTCCTGCATCCAGGGTTAGTCCAAAAAGTAGTAACATATTAATTTTTTATACAGCCTTAGCTGTCTTGGTTCTGACTTTGGGTCTCCAAAATGGAGCCCTAGGTCGAACCGACGCCTACTGTTCCCTCGACGGGGAACGCGTCCTCACCTACTCCTCTCGGGAGAATGTACCTGATGCCAACCGCTCCTCTGGTTGGACTTTTGCCTCGCGGTCCTTCGCCAGGTCTTGGATGCCGAGCTGTCCTTCGCCCGGTGCCTAGCATTCCTTCGCTAGGGCTTCAATCCCAAGCTGTCCTTCGCCTGGCGCCTAGCAGTCCTTCGCTAGGGCTTTTTACCCTGGCATTCCTTCACCAGTGCCTAGCAGTCCTTCGCTAGGGCTTTGTACCCTGGCATTCCTTCGCCAGTGCCTAGTATTCCTTCACTAGGGCTTTTTACCCTGCATTTCTTCGCTAGTGCCTAGCATTCCTTCCCTAGGGCTTTTTTTTACCCTGCACACTAGTGTAACATTGTTAGATAACAAGTGAGACTTAACTTTTGAACCCTGTTACCATTATCAAAACACAGGTTTGACTTGGGTGCTTTCTGCACCAACAATCTCCCCCTTTTTGATTTATGGAAACCCTAGTTCAAAAAGTTAAGTTTAATCAATGCATGTAAAAACATTAAATTTTGTTCCCTCCCCTGGAAGGACTCTCCCCCTAGATTTTTCAAAAATTCGTAGGGTTCTAAGTTTAAGGAAAAAAATTTTTACTTAGAATTTTTCAACAGAAGGCTTTTGTATTTTCAAAAATGATTTTTGCACTTTTGAAAACTTAAGTTTAGGTACTTGGAAATCTTTTGACAACTTAATTTTTAAAAGTACATAGAAGATTTTTGGAAGCATGAGTTTAGAGTACTTAGAAAAATTTTGAAGCCTTAAGTTTTAAAGTACTCAAAAGTTTTTGAAAGCTTTAACTTAAGTACTTAGTAAGATTAAAAAAACTTAAGTACTTAGTAAATTTTTTACAAACTCTAGTACTTGGTAAGTTTTTGAGAAGCTTAAGTACTTGAAAAATTTTGAAAGGCTTAAGTACTTAGAAAATTAAAAGCTTAAGTACTTAGAAAATTTTTGAAAAGCTTAAGTACTTAGAAAATTTTTGAAAAGCTTAAGTACTTAGAAAATTTTGAAAAGCTTAAGTACTTAGAAAATTTTTGAAAAGCTTAAGTACTTAGAAAATTTTTGAAAAGCTTAAGTACTTAGAAAATTTTGAAAAGCTTAAGTATTTAGAAAATTTTTGAAAAGCTTAAGTACTTAGAAAATTTTTTGAAAAGCTTAAGTACTTAGAAAATTTTTGAAAAGCTTAAGTACCTTTTTGAATATGGGATAGATTTTGAAATTTTGAGAGACAGACAAAAATAAAAAATTTTAAATTCTATCCTTTCTTATCTCTCCCCCTTTACCATATATCAAAAACAGATAAATATAGCAGAAATTAAATTGCATAAAGGAAATAACTTTCATAAATGAAAATATTTGCATGATTTTGCTGTACTGAACCAATTCATGATAAGACTTAAACCAAATCAGTTGATTTTCTCTTGTAGGGACCTGTCTAACCCATTTAGCTACTTACTAACTGTTATAAGCAGTAGTTTTTGCTAGGGTTAGTCAAGTTAAGTGTTTCTGTTCAAGTTAGATTTTCTAAACTTGACACTTAACTTGATTGCTGTGTAAGTTGTATTTAGTGTCCCAATTACTGCAGATGCACTGACTTAAAGCATCTTGAATTAAGGCAAAGACCTAAGCACCTCAACCCTTTCTAGGTTATCAATCAAAAGTACCCTAAGGTGCGTGTGAGATGCTGGCTTCTAAATCTATAGGTGCATGCAGTTCTAGAGTTAGGGCCTAGGCTAAGTCCATTTGCGAAAAAGCCCTAGTTTTGAAAGGGGGTAGTTTTGAAATAAAACTAAGTCGAGAAAAAAAATTTAAAAACTGATTTTGAAATTAAGTAAAACAGTTTTTCAAATTCTTTTAGAAACTGATTTTTAAATTAAGTAAAGCAAAAAAGATCAAAAGTAGAGTTAATCTATTCTACAGAGCACAATCCTAACTGCCTTTCAAATAGGACATAACAAGTATTCATTTTCATAAGTCAGCTAGTCAAATAGAACAGAGCAAGTACTGAAAATTCAACACAGTCATACAAGTCAGGCATAAGTCAACCCTACTGAGTAGGGGCAGTCAAATAGTTACTGGTACAATGCTAAGCAAATCTAGGACGAGGGACCGGGATGATCAGAGGAGCCCGGCTGCCAGGATCGAAATAGGGTCATCATCTCGTGATACTGTGCATCTCTGGCCTCCCTCTCAGCTCTAAGGGCACTCATGTAATCGGTGTAGTATCCTAGATTTGTTGTCATTCCTTCATCGTGGTTCGCCTCCACTTCCTCTCAGAGACTTTGGACCTGTGTCTCCAAATGTGTCACTCTCTCGTAGAGTGTCGGTGGATCGGGCTCGTCTATGTGTGCTCGGGCTGCTGCCGCTATATCTCCAACGTCAACGTCTACCTCCTCGTCTGAGTCGATCGGAGCCCCGGCTTGCTGTCGTCTCCAACTCAGAACCCCGGTGGCCGATACCTCTAGACCCGCTAACGAGAAGTTCCTAAATCCTATTTCATCAAAGTCAATCATGGCGGTTATTTCACCTACGGTAATGTCACGACCGTGGTGATGAAGGAGGGAAGTGATGATGTGGCAGAATGGAGTGCGCACTCGTCCCTGGGTCGTAACACTGGACGCATGCAGAATAGTATGAAACATGTGTAGTCCAATGTCAATGTCAAGGTGATGGACTAGGGCATACAGAAGAAAGGCATGAAAGGGTCGCATGGTCCCGAGATCTCTAGTGGAGAGTGGTAAGATACAGCGGACCAAGACTTTGTACAGGGCATAGTCCTGTGCCTGAAGGTCAACGGCTTGGAATCGTCTATTTGCGGGGAGTCTGGCTTCCCTATAGAAATAGGAGTGGATAGTGTCTAAGGTAATGTGAGAATAGGGAGGATCAAATGGAGGATTCCTAGGTGGATAGCAGCAAAATGTGGACTGGGAGGGTCGTAGTCCAAGGAATCGGTTCAACAAAGTAGGGGTGATAGACAGAGGTATCCCTTGAACAGTAGTGTGAAACATGAGATTATCTTGTCGAACTATGTTATTGTAGAATTCTGCACATAAGGATTCATTAATGGTATGAGTGCAGAAGACAAGATTATCTAATTGATAGAAGTTTATAATATTCATGGCTACGGGGCATGATTGGGTAAAGAAATGTCTATTAAGATAGCTTGTCTTGATAGGCTTGTAAATGGTTTGAGCAAACTTATTACATAATTCTAGAGTAGGGAACCTAGGGTCGGGACTTGGTTCGGCACCGGGGTTTGCTTGGTTTGCTCGGCGTCTTCTAAGTTAAAAGGTATAAGAAAAGAATGATTTTAAATGCATTAAAGAATTTAAAAGTAATTTTAAATGCATAAGATAAATCATACCGGGGAGGCATGGTGAGATTTGGGAAGCACAAGTGTCACTTGATCTTCTTGGAAGGAAGGAAGTGAGGAAGGAAGTTGGTTTTTAGTGTGGGAAGAGGAGGAGGTTCGGATGCCCTTATATAGGCATTTTAATGGGGGCGCCCGGGTCAGTGGTTTCTGCCTTTGGCAGAGACTGCGGCTGGATGGGGGCGCCCGGAGTGCTCCGGGCGCCCGGGTCAGGATGTGTTTGCAGCTTTTGCTGCAGTGACTGTGATGGAGGCGCCCGCTTGGTTCCGGGTGCCCTGGTCAAAGGTCAGAGGCAGCTTTATGCCTCAAGGGAAGGAAAAGGCATGGGGGGGGGGCGCCCGGGGAGTCACGGGCGCCCGGGGCTGTATAGGAAAAAGACAAATTTTATGTCTTGTCATCGTTTGACCAAGGTTTAATCGGTTTGACCATAGTTTGAATTGATTTGACTGCCTTGACTGTGGTTTGACAATGTTGACCATGGTTTGACCGTGTTGACCATGTTTGACCATGTTGACCATGTTAACCATGGTTTGACCATGATCTGAACTATAGGATTAACTCATAATTTAGGCATTAAAGAATTTACAATTGAGTCTTAATCTTACTGTCTCACCCAATCTAGGGTTTTCAATCACGTTAGCCTTATAGGTTTTATGAGACAGGTTTTGATAAAAGACTTTTTGAAAAACATAATTTATTTTGAAAGTCTTAAATAATTTTGAAAACAATTTTATTTTTAAAAATATTTAAGTCTACAAGTAACTGAAAATTTGTGTTAGATTTAAATTTTACAAAGACTAATTTGAATTTCAGAGATTGGCTTCCAGGTCTTGGCGAGGCACTAGGCCTTCTTTGGCCGTAGCCTTATTGGATCATCAACCCTTTCCTTGACAAAGCCTTTTAATGAAATTTCATTTTCAAAATTAATCTTTGAAAAATTCTGGTCTAACTAGTTTGGGTCTTAGATCGGTAGCTTCGGCTAGTTTCACCAGTCTAAAGAGACCAAGTGTACTTGATCTTATTAGAATTGGTTTCCCTAACGTACTATCATCTCACCTCCACCCAATACTATGTTGTCAAGTTTCAGTTAAGTTTGTTTAGTCCTTATACTAACCATTCCTTAGTCTAAGCATGGTAAATTGCAGAAATTTAAATAAACAATCAATCAGGCAAATTGCAAGAATTAAATTCTATTTAACAATAAATATAGTTTTTAATTTGGCTCCCCCTGGACTAAAGCCACGGTAATGATTAGGCAAGATGTGAATCTTGTCCTTGGGGATCTAATACTGATTTGATCCAGTTGGTTTGTTCAGGTACAGTTTAGGTACTCATGCCTGAACTTTACTTCTGGACTGATTCAGTACAGCAAAGTAAGATCTTTGTCGGGATTTGGTTCTATAGCCAAGTCCGGATCGATTTAGAACGGACTTCTGTTTTCCAAAATCATGTCAAGACCCTTGGAACCAAAAGTGAATCGTTCTAAGGCAGCTCTAAATCTTTAACCTGAGTTTTCAGGGAGGAGTTCTCTTTCTCAAGTTTTTCAACTTGAGTAGGAGTTCCTTCTTGAACTTTCTCGGTTAATGATTTAGAGTCAGCTCCCTCTTTCAGGAGTTTTACTTCCTGTCGGAGGGATTCGACTCGGAGTTTGGCTTTCGCCAAATCTCGAGAAAGATACGAAATAAGTTCATTTAACTGACTTCTATTGAAACCACTTACCTTGATTTCGCCGTCTTCTGAAAAGGTTAGTCTGCCGTCGTCCTGTTCAGACTCCGACTCGGTCTCGACTTCTTCTGAGGCGGTCAGGGCTAGTAGGTTTGACTGGGGTGCTTCTTCTTCTTCTTCTGAGGAAGATTCATCCCAGGTTGCTTGGAGTGCTTTCTTTCTTCTTGTCTTCTTGGTCTCCTTCAGGTTTGGACACTCCGTCTTGTAGTGGCCCTTCTTCTTGCACTCGTAGCAGGTCACGTTGGGCTTGTTTTTGTCATTTGTGGGTTCAGCTGGTTCGTCCTTTCTTCGGCTTGTTTTCCGTCTGTTGGTTTGGTTCTTCAATTCTTTATAGTAGCTTCGGGCCAGTCGGACCAGCTTAGGTCGATCTCCTTCTTCGTTTTCTGAGTCTGAGTCTGAGTTAGACTCGGGTTCAGGTTGTGGCTTCTTCTTTGTTGACCTTCCAGTTTTTCCTGCAACAAAGGCAATACCTTTCTCGGCCAAATTGCAGTTAGTTTATTCATGCAGTTCTAATTCGGAAAACAATTCATCTAATTTTATTTTTGAAAGATCCCTTGAGACCTTGTATGCATCTATCATAGATGCCCACAAGGTGTTTCTAGGGAAAGCATTTAAAGCATACCTTATTAGGTCACGGTTTTCGACCTTGTGACCTATAGTGTGAAGACCGTTCATTAATTCTTGGATTCGTGCGTGAAGCTGGGCTGCTGTTTCGTTGTCGGCCATCTTGATGGTATACAATTTGTTCAAGAGCAGATCTCTCTTGCTGATCCGAGTGTCTGATGTTCCTTCGTGCAGCTCGATCAGTTTCACCCACAGCTCCTTGGCACTGTTGAAGGGGCTCACCCGGTTCAGCTCCTCTTTTGTTAAGCCGCATTGGAGGGTCTGAGTCGCCTTTGCATCGGCTTCAATTTTGCGCTTCAGAGCGGTGTCCCACTCTGTGTAGCTTTGAGGAACTCCTTCAGCATTTTTGGGTATCTCCAGTCCGGACTGGATGATTATCCATATGTCCACCTGAGTTTTCAGGTGGACCTCCATTCGACTTTTCCAGTAGGAAAAGTCTTCTCCACTGAAAAGTGGAGGTCTGGCGGTGCTGAATCCTTCTTGCATGGCCATTTAATCTGAAAAAAAATAACTAACAAAAAAAATTTCCAAGACTTGGTCTTGGATTAGTAGTGCGGGATAAGGAAAATAAAATATAGAGGGGTGTTGCACCAACCTCGATTAACGAAAAAAATTCGAACGAAAATTTAGTAGAAATTCGAACGAGAAAAAGTAAATAAAAGAAAATTCGAAAAAATTTCAAACTGGTGGTTGCACCAAATTTGAACTTCCCCGCTCTGATACCACTTGTTGGACCGAGAGAACTGATAGAGGGGGGTGAATATCGGAAAGCGTTCAGATTTAAGATAGAGAGTTTGCACAGCGGAAGATTAAAAGCAAAACACGCAAACACAGTTATTTTTACTTGGTTCGGAGCCTAGGTCGACTCCTACTCCAAGGCCCACGGTCGTTGACCGTTTTCTGCGGGCAATTCTATAAGTGCGCAAAAAATAGTTTACAGGAATTTTACAATTGCAGTATAGTAAACTTAAAGAAAAATTGCTCTTCGTTACCGACGTCCAATGTAGATTGAATCTTGGAGCGGAGGGATGTCGTCGGCTCGAGTTGGGAGGATTCTGGAGTAGTGCGCAGGAGCAGAAGAGCGTAGAAGCGTTGAAGAAATCGTTGCTCTGAGCCTTGGGGTCGAGGGCCCTTTATATAGCCCTGGGGGCGCCCGGATCGTCGGGGGCGCCCCCCCCCCCCCCCACGTGTCAGTCGATCCAGTAATTGCTCGGTCAGCTTCTGATCCCTTTAAATTCGGGATCATCTTTGACCGGGGCGCCCGGAGCGCTTGGGGAGCCCGTATTGACCGGGTCAAGCTTTCATCTGTTGGCTTCGAGGGGAGCTGCTTCGGTAGTTGGCGCTGGAGGCACCCACAGCATGCGGGGCGCCCGGAGCATCCGGGGCGCCCACAGCATGCGGGGCGCCCGGAGCATCCGGGGCGCCCTGCTCAGCTTCTACCTCACTCCTTTGAGGCTCTCTGAGCTGCAGACACTCAGTCCTTCGGTCCTGCATCCAGGGTTAGTCCAAAAAGCAGTAACATATTAATTTTTTTATACAGCCTTAGCTGTCTTGGTTCTGACTTTGGGTCTCCAAAATGGAGTCCTAGGTCGAACCGACGCCTACTGTTCCCTCGACGGGGAACGCGTCCTCACCTACTCCTCTCGGGAGAATGTACCTGATGCCAACCGCTTCTCTGGTTGGACTTTTGCCTCGCGGTCCTTCGCCAGGTCTTGGATGTCGTGCTGTCCTTCGCCCGGTGCCTAGCATTCCTTCGCTAGGGCTTCAATCCCAAGATGTCCTTCGCCTGGCGCCTAGCAGTCCTTCGCTAGGCTTTTTACCCTGGCATTCCTTCGCCAGTGCCTAGCAGTCCTTCGCTAGGGCTTTGTACTCTGGCATTCCTTCGCCAGTGCCTAGTATTCCTTCACTAGGGCTTTTTACCCTGGCATTCCTTCGCCAGTGCCTAGCATTCCTTCACTAGGGCTTTTTTTTACCCTGCACACTAGTGTAACATTGTTAGATAACAAGTGAGACTTAACTTTTGAACCCTGTTGTCATTATCAAAACACAGGTTTGACTTGGGTGCTTTCTGCACCAACAGGAACTACTAGTTGAGTTGTTTGATTTTTGCTTGCATGCTTATGGACATATCATTTGATTCTATTTTCTTTTGCTTTATCTTTTGTATACGGTTGCTGCCATTTTTCTTGTTTGTTTTGTGACAGGGCTGCAATATCAAAATGTTTTCACCAGAGGACTGTAAAGAGCTCAAAAGTGCACTGTCAGAGTTAAAGTTTTGGGTGAATCATGTGAATCAACAAAAATCCAACAGTCATTCATCTACTTACCAGCCGCCATGTCAACAGTTTCAGCAGCAAAACCAATGTTTTCAGCAATCCCAGTCGAATTTTTAGCAACCAAACTATCAAATTCGGCAAGAGCAGCCACAATGTCAATCTTTCCAACAATTTCAGCAACCAAATCAGTTTTTTCAGCCACAATTTCAGCAATTTCAACAAGAGTTTTAGCCAAGTCAACCAAATTTCCAGCAAACTCAGAATGGGCAGCCACAATTCCAGAATTTTGAGCAACCAATTCAGCAATTCCAGCCCCAAAGACTGCAACCTTATCAACAAAACCAAGCACCTTTTCAAGGAATTCAGCAAGGGTACCAAGATAATTTGAATTACCAACAACCATATCAATTCCCACAGCAATTTCAGCCGTGCAACCAGAATTTCCAGCCACAAAATCAGAGTTTCCAGCCCATTCCATTTCAGTCCTCACCACAGCAGTTTCCACTTCAAAACAAGAATTTTCAGGGCTATAATTCTCAGCAAGTCCAACCATCCTTTCAGCCACAATTTCAACAATTTCAGAAAGATTTCCAGTTTCAAGGTCAGAATTTTCAGCAAGACAATCAGAATTTTCACCTTCAAGCATTTGAACAAGTCAATCAACAATGCCAGCCCCAATTTCAAAATTTTCAGAACAATAATTTCCAACAACATCATCCTTGCTATCAGTCCAATTTTCAGCAATTTAATCAGCCCATTCGACCATTTGAACAGCCCCAACAGCTCCAATTTCAGAATTTACAGCATACTCTTGATTTTCAGCAACCTTGTGTCACATTTCAAGACCAACGAGAGGTCTGTACCAATCAAGGAGGCTTTGAGAATTCTAATGAGAATGAGGCTCAACAACAGAGAATAGAAGAGATGCTTCAACAAATTTTACAACAACAAAAGCTTCAAATGAATCAAATACAAGCCCAAAGATCAGGACAATTATCTTCTCAAGCTACTCTTAATTCTGAGGGGCATGACTGTTATCTAACTTTGGGGAATAAAGAGGTTGTTTCAAGTTTAAACACTCCAAATGTCGAATTTCCTGAAAAAATTCCAGCATCCCATTTTCCCATTCAAAACAGCCCCAGAGTTGATTTTATATCAGTTCAAGGTGACCCTAGTGCATGGCCAAGTCCTTCTTCAAGTGATCTTGCAAATTTGGTGGAAGAAGAAGAAGAAAACATCAAAATTAGGGCACCTACAGCATGCATTCCTCCTGAAGTTCTTGTTCAAAACTCATTTCCAAATTTTTTAGCTCAAGAAGAAGATTCTGAAGCACTACAGGACCCTTCTCATCTTTTATTTTGTGATGCTAGTATTATTGATGGTCCTAATTTTTCTGATATTGTTGTTGCAGATATTACAGAAGGAGCATGCATAGGAGATGATTTTACAGGTGTAGGGGATTGCACTAAGCCCTAGGGCCACCAACAGTGATGGATACATTAGAAGATTCAGAGGATAAGCCAGAAAGTGTAGGGACTTGCATGGTGGAAGCAAGAACCCAAGAATCACCTATTTTAGTTGAGTATCCACCAGAACCTGAACCTGAAGTGGAGCATGTACTTGACCAGAAGGAGGCCATGGATACATCAACTCTTGTAGAACCTCCAGGTATTCTTCAGCACGATCAGGTAAGTATTCCACCTATTTCTTTGGAAAAATCCATAGAGGTACCCAGTGTTGAACTTGTTGAATGTGAACATGTTGTGATACATATCATGAAACTGTTAATTGTGAAAAATCCATAGAGGTACCTAGTGTTGAACTTGTTGAATGTGAAACATGTTGTGATACATATCATGAAATTGTTAATTGTGAAAAATCTATAGAGGTACCTAGTGTTGAATTTGCTGAATATGAAGCATGTTGTGATACATCAGATGCAAATGCTGAGTGTGAAAATTTTTTAGAAGTGCCTAGGATTGATGTCGTTTGTTGTGATGAATCTCATGATATATCTTATGCTGAAATTGATTGTGAAAGACTGATAGAGGCACCTAAAGTTGATTTCATTGGTTGTAATGCATTGCTTGATACATCCTTGGTAGGAAATAATTGTGAAAATTCCAGTGAAGTATCCAAAATAGACTTTATGGGTGGTGATAAGTTTCTTGATATATCTTTGGTGGATATTAATTGTGAAAAATTCATTGAGATACCAAAAATTGATTTTAGTGGATGTGATGCATTTTTGGATACATTTCATGCAGAGACTGATGTTATTTCATTTCTTTCTTACCCTGCACGCTTGAGGGAGGTATTACATAGTTTTGCAAGGTCCAGAAGACTTCTGGAGTGGGTGCTCCATCTGAACAGACTCCAACCTCCTAGAAGAACTTTCAAAAGGCATCAAGAAGGAGGAGTAGATCTTACTTTTATTCATAGCACTCCACCTCTGACATGGCTCGTGAACCTAAATCGCCTTCGGCCACCCGAACATTTTTCTGTAAAGTTTAAGTGTGGGGGAGTAATGCACCATAAAAGTGTTCAAATGAAGGCAACTCTCTCAGCCATCCATACTCCTCCACTACCACGATGGAGGCTACTTCTTGATAGACTCCGTCCACCAGAAATAAAGGGGAGTTTATTCTTTCTTGTATTTTCTTTCATTGCATGTTTCATTTTTATATTTTCTAAAAGTAGAATTTTCTTTTAAATTGAGTCCTTGCTAATAAACGTGTGAATAGAGTAGAATGAATAGGAGTCATTGTAGATATCATGTTAGTCTTCTTGGAAATTTACTTCTTGCATGACTAGGAATAAATGTATCCTTCTAGGTTATCTCCATAGCATTTTAGAGTCTCTTGAAAATAAATTAAATTTGGTTGTTAAAACTTAAGGTTTGAGCTAATGGATGAATTCTTGGATGCTTGAGTACTACTTGGCTATGGATTCTTAATTGATGACTTGAGATGAATTATTTGCACCTAGTGAGAATTAGCCTTATTTTTGTGATACACATATGTAATTGTATTCTAGAACTTGCTTAGGTTCTTTCAAAACCATATTTCAATGATTGGATCACATCTATAGAGACTAATCAATTTGTTTCCCTTTTCCATACTATTTTTAGCAATGATCATACTTGATACATACTCTTTTCAATTTCACTTTCTATATTTCCTACTCTTAACCATACTTTTCTATAGATTTGTTTGTTTAGGATGTTTCTGTTGGATCGTGAAAACCGATAGAGGGGGGGTGAATATCGGAAATCATTTTTCTTTCGGAAAGCTTAGAGCAAGTACACAGCGGAAATTAGAAACACAGAGACACAGTTCGATTTACTTGGTTCGGAGCCTGTGTCGACTCCTACTCCAAGGCCCACGGTCGTTGACCGTTTACTTTGGGCAATTATATATCAGGCGCAAAACAAGTTTACAAAATTGATTACAAAAGTATGTGCAGTAAACTTAAATAGCTCTTTTTACCGACGTCCAAGGAAGATCGACTTTTTCAGAGCAGCAGGACGTCGTCGGCTCGAGTTGGAAGGATTCCGGGGCGTAGCGCGAGAGCAGAAGAGCGTAGAGTCGTTGTTTCGAAGTTGTTCTCTAAGCTTGTGGTCGAGGGGTGCTATTTATAGCCCCTAGGGCGCCCTGGACGTCGGGGGCGCCCTGCCACGTGTCAGCCGATCCGCACTTCGCTCGGTCAAGCTTTATCCCACCTAAATAGGGATGAGTTTTGACCTCTGGGGCGCCCTAGTCGCTGAGGGCGCCTTCATTGACGTGGTCTTCTCGGCTGGATAGAGTTGATCGGCCTCGCTGGCATAGGCGCGAAGCGCCTTGGCACCTGAGGGCTCCCTGGGCGCTCAGGGAGCCCTGGCTGGTGAGGGCGCCCTGGATGCAGAGGGCGCCCCGGCCAGTGGTTAGCCGAACTCCTTTTTGCCTTACTTGTTTCTTGTTCACCTTGGGGGCGCCCTAGACACTCAGGGCGCCCTACTCAGCTACTGCCTCACTCCTTTGAGGCTTTCTGAGCTGCAGACACACGTTCCTTTGGTCCTGCATCCAGGGTTAGTCCGAAAACAAAATAAAGCATTAATTTATACAACCTTAGCTGTCTTGGTTCTGACTTTGGTCTCTAAAATGGAGCCCTAGGTCGAACCGACGCCTACTGTTCCCTCGACGGGGAACACATCCTCACCTACTCCTCTCGGGAGAATGTACCTGATGCCAACCGCTCCTTTGGTTGGACTTTTGCCTGACGGTCCTTTGTCAGGTCTTGGATGCCGAGCTGTCCTTTGCCCGGTGCTTAGCAGTCCTTCGCTAGGGCTTTTGACTCTGGCATTCCTTCGCCAGTGCCTCGCGGTCCTTTGCTAGGGCTTACTTCCCTGGCATTCCTTCGCCAGTACCTAGCAGTCTTTTGCTAGGGCTTTTCCTGCACACTAGATTAGCTTGTTAGAAAACAAGTATGACTTAACTTTTGACCTATGTTGCCATTATCAAAACACAGGTTTGACTTGGGTGCATTCTGCACCAACAGTTTCTTAATGCTACTTTGCCCGAGACAGACAAAGGATTAAGTGTGGGGGAGTGACTAGTGTTTTGGGAAATATTTGGTATCAAAGAGGTATTTCATGTCAAGAAAATTTTTTTTTTCTGCAATTACATGTGCCAAGTTGAATTGAGTTGGTGTCAAGAATGAGCAAGAAGAAGTGGTTAGGGATGGAAACGATTGAGGCATCTAGATTCTTGATTATAATTTGAAGATCCAAGAAATTTTGTGCCAAGCTCAATTCAGTTGAAGAAGAAATATTTGTGCCAAAATCCAAGTGGCACGCAAGCGGAGAAAAATCTGGGCCAAATTTCTAATGATAAATTGATGAAGTGCAGAATTCCGGAAGAAGTCAAGTAAATGAATTGAAGACCCAAGCCAATTTTGTGCCAAGCTCAATTCGGTTGAAGAATAAGGAAGAAAAATCTGTTGAGGAGCTGTTGTCAAATCTCTGCAATCGAGCTGAAGAAGAAAAAAATCAGTGGGAAGCTAAACTTGCAGAATGGCTTTTAATTGGATTAAACTCTTGGGGAGCAGATTTCTGAAAATTTGTGCAGTGTTGAGGCTGGAACCCAGCTGACTGCAACCATCAAAAACTGAGTTGAGATGCAAGGGCTGCTTACAAGGATTGAGAACAAAACCAGATTGAAAAGGGGAGCTGAAGATGCAGCCGAAAAAGAAAAAAATCAGAATGGAATGTTTCCATTCAAACAGTTTGTATCAACTTGGGACTGAAATTGGTTTTCAAGGCTGTGAATCAAGGAACTTAGTATATAAATGTATCAAAAAGAGTTGAATGCAGCCACTGCTGATCAGAACAAAGAAAATGTGGCTGCTAGGATTTTCAAAGCAGAGCAGAAAAGAAAAAAAAGAGAGAATGCAGTGAGTGCCGCAACCTCAAGTGAAGTAATTGATTTCTCCACTACTAGTGATGCTAACTGCTGATAAGAAACTCAGAGAATTGCAAGGATGAAGAATCAGTGATTCTTGATTCTGAAAGTGATGCTGTGGAGCTGAAATCTGAAGAGAAAAAAAAGAGAGAATAAAAGTAGAAGAGTGCCAACTTGAAGATGAAGTGTATCAAGAGTGAGTTGCAAGGGTTGTTTAGTGAAAATTGTATGTTGAGTATCTATGTTACTTGATATCATACGTTCTCTGATACAAATCTGATCCGCAATGCTCCATTAGAAGAATTCAGCAGCTGACCAAGAAAAAAAAAGAGAAAAGAGAAAGAAGCAAAAATGGCATACAAGAGCAAATTGGCACATTGAAACCAATAGGATTTTCTTCATCCAAATCGAAGGCATTATCCAAATTCTTACTCCACCACACTTTTGACTTCACTAGAGGACTGTAAAGAGAAGCAAAGTGCATGGGAAATATTCTTGAGCAACCAAGTCTTTCACTTCATCAATTTGTCTATTCTCTTGGCTTTCACTTCATTTTTTACCATTTTCTATGTTTTTCACTTATTTTTATAGATGTTGATCCTAATCATGAATAA
This sequence comes from Boesenbergia rotunda, assembly GCA_024364735.1. Taxonomy (NCBI): domain Eukaryota; kingdom Viridiplantae; phylum Streptophyta; class Magnoliopsida; order Zingiberales; family Zingiberaceae; genus Boesenbergia; species Boesenbergia rotunda. The sequence goes on from JAGFNQ010005631.1 coordinate 257,106, forward strand.
TGGTGGAGAGTATATAACAAGCAAGCCTATGGTAGTGCAAGAAGCATGTGTGTTTGAGTGAGCTCCACTTCCATAATCAATTTAGAACTTAAGGAGAGAGCCACCAAAACTTCCCTTGAAAGGCTTAGTGAGTTAAATTCATCTCAATGACTCATGAAGGATGAAAAGACTAAGTTGTTGATTTAAGGACGAGATACTAATCCAGAGAGCTTAGATTTTTGAGAATTGACGACCCTAGGTAATTTCTTTTCATTTGCTTCTAATTATGCTTGGAAATAGTCTAGAGGATACATACTTAGTAGTTTCGCGGGACGCTCAAGCTTAAGTGTGGGGGAGTTGATAAGTGTTATTTTATTGGTTATTTTAGATGCCAAAATCCATGTTTGACCCATGTTTTTCTTGCTTAATTGTGAATTTACTCTAGGTTCTAGGACTTAATTTTATTTTGGACTTAATTGCAAATCTTTACATATTTGAAATGATTTTGCCACTAAATTGTTGACTTATTTTTGTAGGCATGAAAGGACCATGGACCTAGGGTATACTGGGTCAAAACTTGAGTCGGAAGTGGAACCAGATCGAGTGATCAAGCTTCAGATTGATCTGGGCCGTCCGATTCAAAAGCGGCTAGATCTGAGCCATCTGGGACCATCTGAGGCGATCCGAGCTAGTGTTAAGGATGATCAAGCACTCAGGTCAAGATCTGAGATTTTTATCCAAATCAGAGATCATTCAATCGTTGGATCGAGCTCAGAGGGTTCTAGACTGTCCATCCAAAGATCAGGTTGATCTGGGCCATCCATTACAAATCTGGAGGATCCGAGCTACCCCGAGGCAGATCCTGACCCTTGATCAACATCATCAAAGTTTGGATCAGATCGGACAAAGATCGACCGTTGGATTCATCCAAAACAATCTTAGCCGTTGGTTTCGAAGTATTTAATCAAATTCTCCCCAGGTTGCACAGTGTAGCGTCTTCGCCGCAAACACCTTCGTCTTCAATAGTTCTTCATTTTCTTCAAGTTTTTCTTCATTTCCGGGGCGCGACCACTTCATTCCTTTGTTAGATCAAGTTCTGGATTATCGGGATGAGGTTTTAGTGAAGTTTCCAGCTCTCAATTGCCCAAGAAATAGAGCTGAGTGAGGTTTCCTCAGCTCTGCTATTTGTTGCCTTCGATCTCAGTTGTGCTCAATTTCCGTCCACCAGAGCTATCTAGAGGGGTTCCCTAGAGTGTTCTGACCATCCCCAAATCACCAGTGCACTTGGACGCAGCTGAATTGAAGGAATCGAATGGGAATTTCAGATTGAGCAGAGTTGAGCTCGGATTTGATTCGCAGAGACTGATTCTCGATGGTTTGTGGAGTTTACGGGTTCGAGGCTTGCCCTTGTGTGACGAACAAGGAGTTCTTGAGCTAGGAAAGGGATTGAGGAGTAGTTTCCTTAGTTAATTTCAGTTCTTTTGTTGTAATTTCGATTTCTGCAAGTGTTTCATTTCTGAAATTTCTGTATCAGCTGTTTAATTTCATTTTCTAAATCGTTCCCTCAGTTGTTAGCTTTAAATTCAGTGTCTTAATTAGTTAGATTGCTTGTTAATGATTAGTTACCTTTAAATTCAGTTTATTTCTTGTTTTCCTCTTTGCGTATCAGTTCATGCTTCCAGTTTTAGCTTGCGTATCAGCTCTAATTCTGCAAATTCACTTTAGTTTCTGAATTCTTTAGCTTATTTTGATATCAGTTATTGCCTAGCCTTAGTTCCTGAAGTTAGAGATCACATTTAGTGTGTTAATCTAGTTGACCTAAGTTGTTTCACCTTTAGCTTCATTTCTGAGTTTAGTTCAGCTTGGTATTTCTGCATTTCCTGCACATGCTGCGTATCAGTTTTTCCATTTGCGTATTACTGTCAATTCTACCTGTTTAACTTGCAGTTTCTGAATTTGTGTCAAGTATACATTAGTGTTTCTTCATCCTACCTGAATATTAAAAAAAGTGCTCTTGAATTTGGATTGTTCTATCATGTTTCTGCCATTGAATTGATTCTGAATTCCCGCACTTCTCAGTTCCATTTCTGCATAGTAGTTTATTTCTGCATTGGATCACTGAAGTGCTTCATTCATTTCTGGCATTAAAATGTTTCCGAATTAGCATCAGTTTTTGCGTATCAGCTCTTGTTTTCAGTTCCGGAATTTTTGTATCAAGCAAGTCTAGTTTTTCTTTTAATCTATTTTGTAGCTGGTTTCATTCACAAAGTATTCAGCCTCAATTTCTGTATTTTGCGTCAGCTGATTGTTGAATTTCCAATTCTACAGTTAAGTCTCCATTTCTGCAAATTAGTCTTCATTACTGCAATTCGATTCCCATATCTGCAATTGAATTCATTTCTGCAGTTCTCAGCTGATGGATTCTGAATTTGTGTCTCAGATTTCAGCACATATGTTGCTTTTCTTCCCTGCATTAAGTGATGTTTGTGTTAAGTAAAGTTTCAGCCACTGATTACAACTTGGTTGCATACGGTTGGGTTGGTTGAAATTCCTGGAATTAAACAAACCTTTTAGTGTGTTTTCAAGCTTGAAATCAGCTTTCTTCGTAGTCAGCTCGGTTTTGAATTGAAATCTTCTTTTCAGCAAGTTAAGCTTGCATTTCTGCACTTGGGTCAAGGGAAGTTTTGGCACTGACCTTGTATCAGTTTGTTTAGGGATTGTTTTGCATTTGGTTGGTCATAAGTGGTAATTTCTTAGGCAAATCTCTGCATAGTGTCAATCAGCACTAGGATCGATCTAATATCAGCTTTGATTTCTTGAATTTGGCAAAGTTGCATTAGTTGATTTACTTGCCCATTGGTTGAGTTATTAATTGCATTCACTTGTTTAGTTCATTAGTACTTTATTTTCATTGCGATTCCATTTCCAATTGAAACCAAACCCAATTCTTACTTGAAACCCAAAATAATTTGATGACACATAAACTCGAGCTCGAATCAAACACCCTCAACTAGCCCTAGGAAAAATACGACCTGTGGCCCCTTTACTACGTTTTCATTCTTTGATAGCAAAAGGGGTTTCCAACTTTACACATATCTAAATTTTGAGACCCACATTCGTGACACCTAGTTAGGGTTCCATCACAAAGCTACCCATGTGTGTCATCGTCGCAACAACTCTACGATGGTGGATCTTTGTTGTGTTCTTTAATTGCTCATTCCTCGTTTGTTCCTACGGTGATGAATAAAAATCATGAACTCATCTGATGCCTCCATCTTAGTGAGTCGTGGCGGGTTTCCAAAGTCTAGTACTTCCTTCACCTTGAGCCTTGATGATAACTTCCTTTTCACAGCTGTCGATAGCCATCAAATGCGAGTTTGGGAGCTCTCCTCCTCAAGGGCATTTGTTCATGGGAAGGGACATGATGGTTTAGTAAATAGCATGGCATGTCATTCTTCTAGTGGATTGCTAGGTACAGGTGGAACAAATAGAATGGTTTGTGTATGGGATGCAGACGGTGGATTTTGCACAAATTTCTTCAATGGTCATGGGAGTATTGTGATATGCATCGAATTCCACCCAAACCAGTTACTATTGTTCTCAGACAGTGATGAAGCTATTGTTCAAGTTTGAAACTTACAATTTAATAAGTGTGTTGCAATGCTGGAAAAGCATTTCTCACTAGTTACCTCATTGGCAATATCTGATGATACCACAATTTTACTAGGTAAGGTCGTGAATGGATGGGACCTTGAAGATTATAGCTTCAAGATGGATTAGAGCAGCATCCACGATATCGTGCTCGTCAACGGATCGACTAGTTTCCTCAAAGTCCAGTTGCTAATAGATTTTATCAAGTTGATACTGATAGGGTTGGATAGCCTGGGGCAGGCACGTGGGATGAAGAAGCTGCCTGGCATGACGTGTCGGGTCGAAGTGACCCTCCTTCCCTAGCCTCAGGACCCCCCTCGGGGAACACGCCTTGGGAGGATAGCAGAAGACCCTTTTTAGGATCCTTCCCGAGACCCCCCCCCCCCCCCCGAGGGGTGGGGTCCCGAGAGCGCCTCGAGCATTCTAGCGCTCGAGCTCACCCTGGTCAGAAGGCCCCAAGCTCACCTCGGGGTAGCGGAACTCGATTTAGCTTCGACCTCAAGCAATGGTCCTCCTCCCCTCCTTTCACTATGAATAAGTTTCCCCGTTGTAAGGAGTCATCACGACCCTTGAAAGTCGCAACGGGCCGAAGCGTAATAACGGCGCAGATCGGACGTGGTACGAGACGAGGGGATGCACCAAGTCTACCGCCATCAGTATCAAAGGTAGTTCAACCCCTCCGGTAAAGGGGTTACGCTCTCTCCACCCTACATACCCTTTTCCTTTCTCGCTACCTTTACTCTCCATCAAGACACTGACTTGAGCGTCGGAGTGGACTCCGCCAGACCCCTTTCGGCGTGTCCCCTAACGCTCGTGTTAATCTCGTAGGGCACGGAGTTCCTCCCCTTGGCAGTGACTTCCACGTGAGCAGACCCCCAATGACTGGACATCGTCGTCGACTCCTTCCGGAATAGATACCAAAGATCTTCCTCCTAGACTACCACTTGAATTCTAGGACGAGTTCTTTTCAACCAGGGGCGTCTGATGTAAGAGCATTCTATAGTTTTTTTATTAATTTTATTACATTAGTCTTTTTAATAATTTTTGAGTTTTTTTAGTATTTTAGATATTTTTGATAATTTTTATATTTTGTAATTTTAAAATTTTTAGTCCGTTTAAAATTGTCATAATTAATTTTCTTTGCTAAAAATTTTATCATGTTGACTGAGGGCCATATTTTTTTAGCATTTGACTTTATCTCTTTTTAGGATGAGTTTTCTTTTACTTTTTCTTTTTCTATTTTAATTTTTTCATATTTCTTAAGCTATTTAAACACAAGTTAGGGTTGATGTAAAAGGAAAAAAAATTATTAATAATATTTTCGACAATGTCGTTTATTTATCTATTTTCTGATGTTTTTCTTCGAATTAACAGTTTCTAAAAGATTGTTTATGTTATTCGTGCGCCGATCAATAGATTCAATAGCTTATAAGATAATCGTTATTTTGTCCAACATTAGAATATGACTTGACATTACTGACTTGTTGGATATTATTATTATCTCTATTAGGTGAGCTTATTTGTTAGTTGCACATGTAAATATAATCAGAGCCCTTAAAGTGATCTAACTTATGTTTATTGGGTTTCGGATTATTGGATGCGGGCTCAATGTTATTATCTATGGGCTGATAACATATTGGATTTCTATATAAATGGGAGGTCCCCAAGGGTTTAGGTGATCTTTATGACCTAGTTTCTTGTTCCCCATTGACAAGAAACTTTACGGCGCCGTCAAACCTAAGCCCCTTGAAAGATTCTCCTTCTTCTTTCTGCTGCGTCTTCTTCCACAGGGATCAAGCCGACGACGTTACGACAAGGACAATGACTCTTCAATCAAGTTCCTTGTCTTTCGGTTTACATCTATTATTTCGTTATGTCATAATTCGATGAAACAATAGATCCATGCTTATATATATATTATGTTTTCTCTTCGAGTTCTTATGTGGTTTTCTAGAATTCATGCGGTTAGGAAAAACACAATGTTCTATCAATTGGTATCAGAGCCTTAACTTTGTTTCATCATTTTATGGTAATAAAGTTTAAATTTTTCTGTCGATTTATTGTATGTATGCTAGATTAAGTTTTCCTAGTATAATACAATTTTTATCGTCGAAAATCATGTAAAAGAAAATTCTAGGATAGACTTGTTTTCTAAGTTTTTCATATTTTATGTGAAACATATGAAAACGACGGAAGAACTATCATGTTTAATCTAATTTTTAGGTTAAAATGTGATGGTTTAATCGATTGACTTGGTCAATCAATTGATTATCAAGTCTAAAATTGTGAATAGAATAAATTTGATTTAATCAATTATCATCTTAAATTTGTCATAAGATGAATTAGAAATGATATTGATTAAATTTTTATTATCAATGTTTTTTTTGCAAAAGAAATGGTTTCACGGAAGAAAAAAAAACTATCACATGAAACAGTAAATAAAAAAAATATTTTTATATACGTAAACAGTATATATATATATATATTATAATATATATATATATAAACTAATGCATTAAATATTCTCTTTTAATGCATAATGATCAAGAAATTAAATAATATTATTTAATATTATTTAATTATAGAACCATAAAAAAAATTTAATTTCGAAAGGAAGGTTCTATATATGATCATGTAGTCGTATGTATTAAGCTTTTAGATCGATTTGGATAATCAATTGGATCATACCATTTGTTACCGTATGGTATCAATCGATTAATAAGACTAATTTAAGACTAATAAAGAAATTATCTATTCGATTAAATAACTAGAATTTTCTTAGGTCTATCTATACAACGTGTAACTAAATTGGACTATTGTGTCGGCCCAAAGGAAGACATCTTAGGTAGATTTGGTGCATTTTGTATTGGTAGACGTATATCATGCTAAGAGTAATCGGCCCAAAGGAAGGTTACTTTTATGCCAGATATATGTTTAAGATAGTTTACAACTATTGAACATAATATATTTTGTTCTGATCATGCACAAAATATGTCGGCCTAAAGGAAGGCATATTGCGTGGCAGACTAAAGTTGTTGTAAACTATGGACCAAAATATATAACTCATATAAAGTTTCATATTATGTGCACAATGGGTCGGCCTAAAGGAAGGTACATTGTGTGGTCAATTAAAGGTTGAGTTATATCAGAGAGTATCGCTAACAGATTATATTTTTAATCTACACATTAAAATGCAATGTTGTATTTGGTATCTCATAAGAAGCTCATTTATATGCATTTAAAATTTTATTTATTTGCATAATTTTATTATATATATGTTCTTGGCTTTAGTTAAATTATGAGCTTAAATAAATTTTATTTTTTTTAATTTCAGTGCAATCTGTAACTGCCAACATTAATAATATCCCAACATTAACTGGTTCGAATTTTGCTGAATGGAAAGAATACGTGATCGTAGTCTTAGGCTGCATGGACTTGGACTATGCATTAAGGAATGATCATCCCGTACCTTTGACCAGTGCTGGCACTATAGAGCAGAGGGCTGAATTTCAGCTGTGGGAGAAATCAAATTGCATGAGTCTAAGCATCATGAAGCTTTCCATATCGGCACAAATAAAGGGATCAATAACAGAGAGTGAAAATGCTAGGAGTTTCCTTAACCAACTGGCAGACCGATTCACCTCAAATGAAAAGGTCGAGACTACCACACTTCTTACGAAGTTGGTAACCATGCGGTACAGTGGTAAAGGAAACATAAGGGAGTACATTATGGAGATGTCCAATATAGCGACAAGTCTGAAAGCACTAAAGCTCGATATGTCTGAGAGTATGTTAGTGCATTTCGTCTTAATGTCTCTGCCTGCACGGTTCACTCCTTTTAAGATATCGTATAATACTCAAAAGGAAAAGTGAACATTGAATGAGCTTATTGCTCAATGCGTGCAAGAGGAGGGGAGACTGAAGATTGAGACATCTGAAAGTGCTCACTTAGCATCTGGTTCTCAAAATGCGAGCAAGAAGCGAAAGAGGATCAATAACAAAGGTAAGGGAAAGCAAACTACAGATTCTAGAGGCATTGACCATAAGGAGCAAAAGAAGCAGGATAAGGAATCCACTTGTTACTTTTGCAAAAAGAAAGGTCATATGAAGAAAGACTGCCTCAAGTACGCCAACTGGCGTGCAAAGAAGGATAAACTTCTCAACTTTGTTAGTTCAGAAGTCAATTTAGTTATTGTACCCATTGACACTTGGTGGATAGATACTGGTGCTACTACTCACATAAGTGTCACTATGCAGGGTTGTCTCAGGAGCCGACTTCCACTTGATAGCGAAAGATACATCTATACGGGGAATGGAAAAAAAGGTTGCAGTAGAGGCTATTGGTGTTTTTAGGCTTTATTTAGGAACTGATGTTTATTTGGATTTGGAGAATACATTCATTGTACCGTCTTTCAGACGAAACTTAATTTCAATTTCTTGTTTGGACAAATCAGGTTATTCTTGTTCATTTAGAAATAAAATATTTAGTATTTTCTATAATTCAATTTTGATTGGTAATGGTTCCTTGGTTGATAAGCTTTATAAATTAAACACCTTTACTCCTACGATTGACAACGTAATAATGCATAGTGTAGGTACGAAACATAAATTGACCAACGAGAATTCTTCTATGTTGTGGCATAGGCGTTTAGGACATATATCCAAACAACGCCTAGAAAGGTTAATGTCACATGGAATTCTTGATTCCCTTGACATGTCAAACTTTGATGTCTGCATAGAGTGTGTTAAGGGGAAGACAACTAACAAAAGGAACAAAGGGGATGGTCGTTGTAGTGACGTTTTGGAGCTAATACATACGAATATTTGTGGATCATTCTTTAAGGCATCTTGGAATGGACACACATATTTTATTAGCTTCATAGACGACTATTCTAGATTTGGCTATTTGTACCTTATTCATGAGAAGTCGCAATCTTTGGACATGTTCAAAATTTTCAAAACCGAAGTTGAACTTCAACTAGGTAAGAAAATTAAAGTCGTCCGATCCGATCGTGGAGGAGAATATTACGGTCGATATGATGGATTAGGTGAACAACGTCCAGGACCTTTTGCAAATTACCTTGCTGAGTGTGGGATTGTGCCTCATGCCTGGTACACCCAGTCAGAATGGTGTAGCTGAGCGTCGCAATCGAACCCTAAAAGACATGGTGAGAAGTATGATGGCTTTCACTTCTCTACCGGAGTCTTTGTGGGGTGAGGCACTCAAGACTGCAGTTTACCTTCTCAATAGAGTACCTAGTAAGACAGTAACTAAAACCCCATTCGAGATGTAGACGGGTAGAAAGCCTAGCATTAGGCATTTACACGTCTGGGGTTGTCCAACTGAGGCTAGGCCTTACAAGCCTAATGAAAAGAAACTGGACTCAAGAACTGTTAGCTGCAATTTTGTAGATTACTCTGAGAGATCAAAGGGGTATAAATTTTATGATTCATCTAATAGATCATTCTTTGAAACGGGAAACGCCAAGTTTATTGAGGACAGTGGGAGCGATAAAATCTGGGAAGTTTCTTTTGAGAAAAGCGTTGGCAATCCTCCTATATATGGTCACTACTAGTGCAATCAGTAGTGGTATGGTTACCATACCACACATTATGGATGTTCTACATCCAGTGAGCGTAGTGAACCAAGATATTCCCATGACATCTCCAATGCAATTGGAGGAGTCTACCACTGAAATTGAAGTATTGCCTCATATTGATGAGCAAGTACCTCAACCACCTCAAACACAAGTGCTCTTAAGGCGATCCATAAGGGAACGGAGAAGCACGAATTCTCGTGATTATGTTTATCTCCAAGAGCATGAGTTTGATATAGGGTTGGAAAGTGATCCTACTACATCTTTCTAAGAAGTCAAACAATGCTCTAACCCTGAAAGGTGAATTAACGCCATGCAAGAAGAGTTGAAGTCTATGACAGACAATGACGTTTGGGAATTTGTCGAATTGCCCGAAGGTTCGAAACCCGTTGGTTGTAAATGGATATTTAAAACCAAGTGAGATTCGAAGGGCAATATAGAAAGGTATAAAGCTGTCTTATTGCCAAGGGATTCACTCAAAAGGAAGACATTGATTATAAGGAGACTTACTCATCTGTGTCGACGAAAGACTCCCTTAGGGTAATCATGGCACTTGTAGCTCATTTTAATTTGGAGCTACATCAAATGGACGTAAAGACTGCATTCCTCAATGGAGACATAGAGAAGTCTATATATATGGTGCAACCGGAGAACTTTGAGTCCTCAGACTCAAAACACCTAGTATGTAGATTAAAGAAGTCCATTTATAGTTTAAAGCAGGCGTCCCGTCAATGGTACCAGAAATTTGATCAAGTGGTTACCTCATTTGGATTTAAAGAGAATGCCGTTGATCAGTACATATATGTCAAGTTCAGTGGGAGCAAGTTTGTTATACTTGTTTTGTACGTGGATGATATATTGCTTGCGAGCAATAATAAGGGTCTACTACATGAAACCAAGTCATTTCTATCTAGTAAATTTGAAATGAAAGATCTTGGTGAAGCATCTTTTGTTCTAGACATTCAGATCTATCGTGATCGATGAAGAGGCATTCTTGGACTTTCACAACAAGCCTATATTGAGAAGGTGCTTATAAGGTATGACATGCAGAACTGTACACCTAGTGACACACCTGTGTCAAGAGGTAACAAGTTCAGTTTGCAGCAGTGTCCACGACTTGAACTTGAATAAAGGAGATGGAACAATTCCCATATGCATCAGCAGTGGGAAGTCTCATGTATGCACAAGTTTGCATTCGACCAGATATAGCATTTGTAGTTGGGATGTTAGGCAGATATGTTAATAACCTAGGACTTTATGCCTAGAACAACCGCAGTTCGTCGAAGTCCAAGCACATCGACATTAAGTTTCTAGTGGTTAAAGAGAGAGTTCAGAATCGCCAGATTATGGTAGAGCACATCTGCACAGATTCCATGTTGGCCGATCCACTCACCAAAGGCTTGGTGCCCAAGGTGTTTCATGTGCATGTTGTGGATATGGGAGTTCTTCTTATGGAAGAAGAACTCATCTAGTGGGAGTCTGTATTTATTTTATTGCTTATGTTAATAAAGATAAACATTTTATTTTGATTATTGTACGTACTTCAGGTTCAAAATATTAATGGGGATTCATATGTTTGTTTGACACTCTGAATACGATATCATGATTTACTACTGCTGTTTAGCATTTGGTGTTTGTAAATATGATACAGATTCCTTTTGGAATCATAATGTTTGGATCATGATTTGCTGTTGCAGTTTAGCATAAGGTATTTGCAAATATGATCAGACTCGTTTGAGTCGCTTTGGACCAGTTGAAAATTGACATGTACTGATTACATTTCATGTAATTTCTACTCTATACATCCGCATCTTGATCTATGTCGTTAATGACATTGGTATTGTGATTACTATTGGGGCTTGTTATGATCATATACAGTAGTTATAACCTTTTAGTCCTATACCAATGAAGTTAATGGACCAGATTGTTTATAGGGGTATCTTGTACCCATAAAGTTTGATATCAACTAAAGTTTTGCTTGTATTTACTATGCAACTCACATATAGCCCAAGTGAGAGATTGTTGGATATTATTATTATCTCTATTAGGTGGGCTTATTTGTAAGTTGCACATGTAAATATAATCTGAACCCTTAAAGTGATCTAACTTATGTTTATTGGGTTTCGGATTATTGGATGTGGGTTCAATGTATAGAACCCTTTAGACCAATCTGTTATTATCTATGGCCTGATAACAGATTAGATTTCTATATAAAAGGGAGGTCCCCAAGGGTTTAGGTGATCTTTATGACCTAATTTTTTGTTCCTCATTGACAAGAAACTTTACGGCGCTGTCAAACCTAAGCCCCTTGGAAGATTCTCCTTCTTCTTTCCGCTGCGTCTTCTTCCACAGGGATCAAGCCGACGACGCTACGATAATGACAATAGCTCTTCAATCAAGTTCCTTGTCTTTTGGTTTACATCTATTATTTCGTTATGTCATAATTCGATGAAACAATACATCCATGCTTATATATATATTATGTTTTCTTTCGAATTCTTATGTAGTTTTCTAGAATTCATACGGTTAAAAGAAAACACGTTCTATCATGACTTTCTATGTCAATGCTTCAAAAAAGGATGCAATGCAACGACCTAATGCTAAAACATTGCTAGTGCGCCCATGGATTCAAAACTCAGGGCGCACTTTGCATTCCAATATGAGACAAACAGGTGCAAGTATAAGGAATATTGAGGATGGCATTCCTGTTGATGATGGCAACTCAATTGTGGATAATCATAATGCAAGTGAAAGCATAGTAGTTCAGGAGAACACAAATGGTGCATCAGATATTGGACAAGACAAATGTAAAAAAGGAAAATTTAGCTATTGATTTGTTCTGTTTGAAAATTCTGATGACATAGAAAACCTTTTACTAAGGGTATCTTCTCAAATGGTACAGAAAGCAAAGCAAAAGATGAGCTATCTAATAAAGATCCTACCTTAAACGATTAACGAGGTTTTTTTCAACCTCGAACGATTGGCCCGGCCTCACGAAAATTTTCTACCGGTCGTCAGAGTAAATCGAAAAGCACTTGTAGTGGGCGGTCTAGAAGTCCAGCGTCCCATCACCTTAGCCATCAATGAGAAGTCATCTCTAGCGCATTCTACTACCGAAGCAGTTTCCAATTTTCCAATAACTCTGGATGAACAAAAGGACATATTTGGAGACATAAAACATAAGAATAAGCTCAGGATAATAGTAACAAAAAAAATAAAATCCAGTTATTAGTAGATTTTGTTGATTTAGTGTTAGAGGATCTTCCTCCTGGATTACCATCTAAATTCGAGGTCGAGTACTTTTCAACGCGAGACTTCTGATATAAGAGTATTTTATGGATCTTGGTTATTAATTTAGTAAATTAGTCTTTTTTTTTATAAAATTTTTGAGTTTTTTAGTATTTTATATATATTTTTGATAATTTTTATCTTTTACGATTTTAAGATTTTTAATCCTTTTAAAATGTTTAAAATTAATTTTATTTTTAAAAATTAGTTTGGATTTAATTTTTTTTTAAGATTGGTTTTTTTTAACTTCATCTTTTTTGTTGTAACTTTTTTTTTATTTCGTACGCTATTTAAACATAAGTAAAGGTTGATCATCCGGTCACCCTTAGACCTATTCCGGATCTTCCCGTAACTTCGTTCAAGGATCCCCACATGACACCCAATCTTTTGGAACATAGTTCTGATATCATTTGTTGAGACCTAAGGATATACATATTTTTACAATGATATGATATTGTTGATTTTGGATCTACGCCCTCGTGACTTTATTCTTGAACTCTTTTCAAAATGTCTCATGTTAATGAAGATATATTCCATCCTTTCAAATTCACGATCTTCTTTGTATCTTTCCGATGTAAAATTTTGATGAATCCCCACAACATGTTCATGATTCGATCAATGTAGGATGTAGAAACCACATGGTAGGTTCAAGACTTGAACAATACAAATACGACAATTTACCAAAGTAAATACCAAAAGGCGTATGTGACCAAAGGGCGCACATAGTTTCAACCCCTACCGATTTGCAATTCTCTTTCCCTTTCTCTTTCTCATTGTCAACGCAAGGACCATAAAAGTCATGTAATAATATTATGACTCTCAAAACAAAAAAAATATTGGAACATTTCAGCCGCCCACCCTGAAATGGTTCCATTTCAGGTCCAACGTAAATGTTTCCATTTCAGCCCAACGGCCCAATTTAAGGGACTTTTCTCGATCTTTGTTAATGGAGAAGTCTAATAAATGGATACAATGACCTGTATAATCAAGAACTGAAATACAATGGACTTCAGTCATCAGGCAGGTCATGACAAATGGACATTTCACCAAATAATAAAAAAAAAAAAAAAAAAAAAAAAAAAAAAAAAAAAAAAAAAAAAAAAAAAAAAAAAAAAAAAAAAAAAAAAAAAAAAAAAAAAAAAAAAAAAAAAAAAAAAAAAAAAAAAAAAAAAAAAAAAAAAAAAAAAAAAAAAAAAAAAAAAAAAAAAAATGGAACATTTGACGTTCTGAATCCCAATGGGTTTTTTTTTTTTTTTTTTTTTTTTTTTTTTTTTTTTTTTTTTTTTTTTTTTTTTTTCGTTCTACATGAGAAGTTGTAGTCTTTATATGTTTATATTGTTTTACATTGAAATGTGTGTAAATACATGTGATATCATAGATTTGGTCAACGCAAGGGTCATGTGACTCGGTCAACCAAGGGCCATATGGCAGGTTTAAGACTCGATCAATGTAAATATCATCAGTATTCGACCTAACAACCTCCGAAGATGTTGACCTGTCAACCTTTCAACCTCCCAACATGGTAGTTACCATAACGCAAAGGGACGGTTACAATGGCGCCCTTTAATGAGTACATATGTGTGATATATGGGTGATTGTAGTAATAATCTTTCTAATAATTTTCCAAATATGAATTACTAGTTTCATTTCCTGATTTCTTTTCTCCAATGGTTTAGAATAGTAATGGAGAGGTGCCAATGTGACGAATTTAACTTCTCAAGTTTTTGCTGAATAGATTTTGGACTCTTTTGGAAATTTAACTAGGGGAAAACATAACATTTTAAACTTGCAGTGTTCCTCGAAGGATGATCCATCCTTCCCTTATTATTTTGTAATTTGTATTTTCCGGGAGCTCGTATTAATCCATCTGTTGTTAATCCTTGTTATACCAATCCGCACTGTCGGAAAATTACGGCGAAAAGAGACTTCATTCATTCGCCTTGCTTGATTATTCTCCTCTGTTTCGGCTCACCGGCGTCGGGGGTGTTGCAGGGCGAGGTAGGCGACGACGCGGTAGGCGACGATCATGGAGGTCATGGCGGCGACGTCGCCCCAGGCGCAGCCGAGGCCGACTGCCTTGATGGCCGGGAACTCCGCGGCGGGGCAGGTGACGCCGCCGGGGCCGCACTCGTACGTGTCGCCGTCGGAGAACTGGATACCGAGGAGAAGCTTGTAGCAGTAGAAGCTGTAGCTTAAGTACTTGAGCCAGACGACGAAGGGGGGAATGTGCTGGACGTAGTAACCGCCGGCCATGAGGAAGACGAGGGTGGTGACGGAGGCGAGGGTGGTGGCCTGCTTGATCTCCATGAGGAGGGCGCCGAAAGCGAGGCCGAGGCTCTGGGCCACCAGCACGCTGAGGAGGAGCACCAGGAGGGAGAGGAGGAAGGCGGCGGCGCTCGGGGACAGCCCTCCCATCCAATAGAGAATGATGGTGAAGGCGGTGGGGAGGGCGAGCTCCATCGGGAGGTCGCCGGCCGTGCGCGCGAAGAAATAGGAGGAGAGGCGGTACATGCCGGCGGCCTGCTCCTTGCGCAGCATCGGCCGCTCCTGCGGGAACGTAAACACCGCGTTGTACAGAGGGAAGAAGCCCCAAAACACCGAGAAGAAGAAGATCAGCGCCGTCTACGTACATATCATTAATGCAATCACAATCTCGATCGAAAACAATCGCGAATGAAGAACGAATTGATCAATTACCCTGTCTTGGATGTGAGACGGCGGAGTGTGCCACCAGAGCAGACCTCCGAGCGTGGCAACGCTGAGGACCTGGAAGATCCTTAGCTTGTTGAAAGCCTCATGCCGTCTCTCCTTGAGGCTCCGTATCAGTAGCACCGTGAACTGTTCCCACCAACTCGTACACCATTGTTCTCGCTTCACTATTTAGTTTATACGTTAAGTCGCCGGAATTCCTGACATCGATCGAGAGCTAAAGGGAACTTACTGGCGGCGTTGGCCATCTCTCTGTTGTAGCCGTAGTTGTTGGATTCCACGGCGCAGAGCTCCGCCTTCAACCGGGTGGCGATGTTGCGCTCGTACGCCTTCACTAGCGTTTCCCTCACTGCTTTCTGCTCCCGCTGCGCGCCGCCGGCGTCGCCTGTCTCGCTCGCGCACTTGGAGTCCGGCGCAATCCCTGCCCAACAATATTGCAACAGCACGCCACACCACACGACGAGTCGTTATCGATGATTTAGCATTAAAAAAGCGTGTGGTTGTGAAGCCCAAAAAAGTTGCAAAAGGCACCGAGAACTATAATCATGGGAGGAGGACACAGTAGTTGACGTCAGGAAGAAGGCAATGCGCTCGCAGTATACCAAGTGAGAGGATGAATTTGATTCAACGAAAGTTTTTCATCAATAATCCAAATAAATCGAAATGGTCAGAAGCTAAACATTTATTTTTCAGATTCGAGATGGAATCTAACTATGTATGGATGATAAGAACTAGTGCGGGCTGGGCGTGATGGATTTCATGTGGCACGCTTGCTTGGCCAGTGCGGGCTAAAATCACGTGGTTTAGATTAGAAAATGGGGCTTTGGAGGAGACGAAAGGGACGTACCGTTGGCGAGATCCAGTAGTAGGTCGGCTGGGTTGACGCCCTCGGCCGGGGAGGCGAATCCGACGGAGGAAAAGTAGTCGATGGCGGCGGACGCCCTGCCGTAGTAGATCGCGCTGCCCTCCGCGAGGAGAACGAGCTTGTCGAACATGCGGAACAGGCGGCTGGCGGGCTGGTGGATGGTGGTAACGACGGTGCGGCCTTTCTCGTCGGCGAGGCGGCGGAGGGCGGCCACGATGCGGGCGGCAGCGGTGGAGTCGAGGCCGGAGGTGGGCTCGTCGAGCAGCAGCAGGCTGGGGTCCACCAGCAGCTCCAGCCCAATGCTGACCCGCCTGCGCTCGCCGCCGGAGACGCCGCGCACGCCGCGGGCGCCGCCGATCACGCTGTGGGCCACGCGGCCGAGGCCCATGTCGGCGATCACCTGCTGGGCTTGTCGGGCCTTCTCGGCCCGCGAGAGGGTGCCGGGCAGCCGAAGAAAGGCCGTGAAGGTGAGCGTCTCCGTCACGGTCAGGTGCGGGTACAGCACGTCGTCCTGCGCCACGAACCCGGTGCGGCGCTTGACGCCTCCGGAGAAGGGGAGGCCGTTGTAGGTGACCTTGCCGGAGAGTCTGCCTCCGAGTCTTCCCCCGAGGGCGCTGAGCAGGGTGGTCTTTCCGCTTCCCGAAGGGCCGAGCATGGCCAGCACCTCCCCGGGGCACACCACGCCGGTGATCCCTTCCAGTATCGTCTTCTCCTTCGCCGCCACCCCTCTCCGCCACCATCCTCCCTCCCCACCTACCTTCACCTTGTACACCACCTCCTCAAACTGTCAACATCGATCCCAATTATAACTCACGTCAAACTGTTACATAACAGCAATTAAACTGAATTACCTTCAGAGTGATAGGAAACACTGAAGAAGCCGGCGACGGACAATAAGTGACATGCGGTCCGCCGGAGTGAGTTGGTTCAGGCTCATGCATCGACATGGTAACTACAGACAAGGAAGTGCTCATCGGAGGCTGTGGTTAAGGAGAAAGCAGAGCGCACACAAACTGCTTGCATAAATATAGAGGACGATGGGGAGCTGCTGACGCATAGTAAACCAACTCTCTCTTCTTTTTTAATCATTAAAACCTTAATCAACCATCGTAATTATTATCTCAGAGCTTTTCAGTTGGTACTGTGCAGGAAAATGTTCTGTGAAGACGACGCAGTTTGATTTACAGTTATCTGTCTTTATGGATTGTGGCTTTTTCAGTGGGACGGCGATCTCGTTGACGGTGCAAATTCGAGATCACGCAGGGAGAGAGAGCACGCAAAATTTAAGACCATTGCAGGAGAATATAATCTCTCAGGGCAGGCAGAACATCTTCTCGCAGTGTGCATGCATGTAGCAAAAGAGAACATGGAAGTGATGCCCTTGTGGTGCAAACCGAACCATTTCACCTTCTTGAACAAGAATTTTAAATTCCTAAAGATTTTCAGAAAGTAAGTGGCTTGTAGCCGGGATTTGTAAATGATGAGCACTATAAGTTTGGTTAGATGCATTACTGTTGGGTTAGTTTAAATGTCGACGAGGGGCAAACAAACACAGTTGGAAGATCACAATCAATGAGTGCAATGGCAAGATATTGGAAATGATTGGGAGCAATCCATGGTGGTCGGTCCCAAATCTCTCGATCTCTGTCTGATTGCAAAATCTAACGCCATTAATCTCACAAACGCATAGGGTAAACCATATCATCACACCCAAAGCAATGGTGGACTGAAGTAAGTTTCAACATACCAAGCATTGATTGTGGTGATGAATCGGCGACGCCTCAATCATTGTTGATGCGGAGGTCTCTTTTGGGCATCTATGTGGCTTCTTGATAAATATCTAAGATGATCTGTCAGTCAAAGTCAAGACGCCAACTGAAGTTAAGTGAGATCCAACAAGGACCTCTCTTAAAATTAAGCCTGATTTCAAATCTATCTCGACTTTAGTCTCAGTCTCAAAATATATCTCGGTCTCAGGAGTCATCTCAGTCTCATGATCCTTCTCGATCTTAGAATCCTTCTCAACCTCGAGGCTCTTCTTAGGCTCGGGATCCTTCTTAGCCTCAAGACCCTTCTCGGTCTTGAGATCCATATTAATCTCATGAGTCTTCTTAACCTCGAGATCTTTTTGGTCTCAGGACTGTTCTTAGCCTCGAAACCCTTCTCGGTTCGGGATCCTTCTCAGCCTTGAGACTCTTCATGGAATTGGTCCCGACCTCAAGTAAGGCAGTGTTGTCCCCAGGCATGGCTATACGTCACTCCGTACAAAAGTTACTTCGCATTAACATCACCCCTCCATCCATAAAGAGAATCCGCTCTGGCATAAACTCGCTAACAGATATGGCAAATATTCTCGGACGCGTGACATCCTGAGAATGACCTAGCCATTATGAGGTTGTCAAACTTGGTTCCCTAGATGCCCCTAGTCAACACGTGACGCTCAACAAATAGGGAACTAACCAACGACTACCGAATCTAATCCCCACTTTGGGTCTCCCTAATAATAATATCTTCCACTAATGTGGCAATTCCCGACGAGAGGGGCATATAAATGCTTAGAGAAGAGGTTCCACATTTTGCACTCAACTCATATACATACTTTATTTCTTTCATCTTCTCTAAGAAAAATTCTTAACTTGATCGTCGGAGTGATCACGGGACCTCGTCTCGTGGCCAGTTTAACTCTCTTCTGGAAGCTTATTGCAGATTCATCTATCTCTTCTCTCTGGTAACCTATGATCCTTAGAGGGCGTGCATGCCAGTAGACTTGTTAACAAGTGGCTTGACCATTCATGACATTTTGGTCTGGAGCCACTGCCATAAATAAAATGGAAAAAAGGTTATAGGAAGACCATTGGACTTGAGGGTCGTCTCCCTAGCAAAGGGTCATGTACAGAATCCTGAGGAGATCAGATTTAGCCATTGATGGGAGTTTGCGTGGAGCAGCTGAGATGGCCACTTGCAATTACGGCTACTTTAATGGAAGGCGATGGCCTTGGAGAAGGATGAAGTCTCAGTTCGATGCCTAAACTAAGTTATCTTTGGCAAAGTGGAAAAGATTAATGGAGTCGCACTACAATGGTGCTGATGATGATCCAGGCCAATAAAAAAATATTACACCTTAAATTATAATAACGGCCAGACTTTAGCTTCCTGATGATGAGTGAATAGATTTCTACTTCAAATTCTCTCCTATTCCCCCACCTGAAACTACAGTAACAGAGTCAGTATGATTCATGATCATAGAGGGAGGTACTTGATCATGCCTTTGGTTTTTGGATGATTGCTGCTTTACTCGATGTCCTAACGACTCGAGAGGCAAGCAAAGCCAACACTGTGACCAATCATGTCTGCAAAAGCCAACCAAATTTGGCATCATCCTCTGCGAGGATGAACACAACAGGAGTGCAGCAACTGCAAAAACAAAATCGTTTCTTTCATGTAAAAAGTAATAAATTATTATTTGTTTTCCTTTTCTTTTTGCATTTCCTTTAGCAGATAAATGCTTCGAGTCGATCGAGCATGGTGGGAAGGTGACATCAGATTTCTGAAAAGGCTCTGAGAAAGATCACCAGTACTCGAGCTGAGTGAGGGTGTCCCATTCCATATTCTCCTGGTGTCCTTCACTACCCTAGTGGACGTTGCTGTTCAAGCCTCAATGAGTGGACCTGAATAATGTCGAGCGTGCATTGCCTTGCCAATCCGAGAATACCTGCCAAGCTATGTAAACCTCGAGGATTATTACTTGTTTAAGCTTGATGAATGATGATAGAGTTCTGATGCTGATAGTTGAGGTTCGAGGTGAAATAAAATATACGAAGTTGCCGAATCAGATTCGAAGTTCCATGTTTGGTATTGGTGCACTGATGAAAGAGTTGATGGCCGAGTGGCAGTGAGTTTCATGATGTGTCATGGAGACGAAAGAAAGACGGTATATATGAACAAGATCAACTAGTTTAATTTTGATCAAAGTATTCGATCGAGTAGAAAACTAGCTCGTCGATGGTGTTCTATGGCTAGCTTGCTGACCTACAGCGATGTCACAGAATCCACAACTGATGCTCCAACATCCTTTAAAGTTAAAATATCCATCATCGTGTCGGTCGAAAGGATCCGCCTCATATCTAAAAGATTGGAAAAAAGAATAAGTGTTGTGGAGGAAACTTTGTACTTAATGGTACTGGATGGGAACTTAAAGTGGCATGCATGAGCTGATGGATTCCTCCCTAGCATGCATATTTGGTTGAGTGAGGGTGACTAAACACCGAGGGCTGCTTTATCATGCTCCCAGACTCATCTCGCTTGTGGCGAAGGTGCCTTTTAGCTCTGATCTCGGACTATTCAGGGCAGAGCGGCAAACTCTGGAAATTGCCTATCATTTTACTGGAACATACACACCCAAATAGTGTTGGGAATTTCATTGCTATTTGTTTTCTGATCTTAAACTTTATTTGTTATTAGGGCAGTGCATCAATGAAGAGGTTTCTAAGATATCTTCAATTGACTCTCTTTGGAGAGTTTGGATAATTAATTAGAAGTCCATTAAGGGTACAAAATGAGCTACATGCCAATCATCTGAACTAGTTCCATTATCAGATGTTTGTTCTTATGAGATAAATTATGGTTAGGATGTGAATGTTATCATCTTAAGATTGGGGTCAAAATTGATAAAGTCAGTGTGTCCACCCTCCCCACATGCTACCCACAACATCCGGGCTAGTAGCCCCGTGATTTACTTCCTCCGTGTTGACCCTGGGACGGATTGACGGGGCGCTGAGGGCGAGCGAATCGTCTTTTGTCACCTAGTTTCATTCATTCGGTAGAATGCTCCCACAAGTAATTAGTATTTATATAGTGGTTATTCCAATAGACTTTTGGATTAATTTTTAATATGTGTAAAATATTTTATTGGATATCTGCTTTTCATGTGCAAAAGACCGTTGTGCTAGAGTAAAATACCTCCCGTGATTCACCTATCCGTATTTAATCAGAGTCGACAATACTAAATTGTCTAGAGTGAGTTATCACTTTTTTGTTTCTCCCATTCATTCAGCGATCCAAAATAATTGGACATAAAAGAAATTGACAGGAGAAAAAGAAAGAGATGATTTTTGACACGACAATTAGTAGTTATATCAATTTTGATGGAGGTTAGATGACGTAATATTTTGGAAATCATAATTTTTGACTCGAAATTCAGAATCAGACTCTATCAGTCACGCGTGTGTATTTCAAATATTTACGTTTATTATGGGAACCCGTAATTGCCAAGTTTTGGATCTAAATTCCACCATTTAGACTCTCAACCGAATCTCCGAACATATTTTTACTATTTTTTTTGTAATGCCTGTTTTTATGGTATTTTGGATATTTTTAGTATTTCCAATATATATGGATTAGGATTTATCATTGTTAATATCTTGTTTAATTAATTATGATCTGTTAAGAAGTTTTCTTTTGGGCGACTTGTCCTAATATCTCTAACCACAATCAAAATTATGCCCTCCGTCCCCAGGTAAAAGAAAAGTTGTTCTCACTCTTGACCACTAATTTTTTTGCTTCAACTCTCTCATCTACTAATTGACATAATTGCCCTCCAAATAATTTTATACTCTCTCGACTTCGAACGCTCTCCCTAACTTCGACCTAAACCGGTGACCACCCAAACCAATTCCGACGACCATTGAAGGCAAAAATTAGAGAGGCGGCAGAACCCGACTTTCACCTTCAAGTGTAGAACAACTTCAATTTGAAGTGCAAAACTTTTGCAAACTAGTGAAAACCTGTCTTTCACCTTGAAGCCAAGAATCATCGACGAACGTCAATTTTCAAAAAGTAAAAAAGTGGTAATCAAAACAACCGGAGGACAACTAATATGAAGAAGTGGTTTGCATTGTATTTCGAAGGCAAAAACAAACTTAGTCGAGTAGAAGTGGTTTGCATTGTTCTTATGAGATGAACTAATGGTTAGGATGTGAATGTTATCATCGTAAGATCTGGGGGTCAAAACCTGGCAAAGTCAATGTGCCCACCCTCCCCACGCGCTACCCACAATATCCGGGCTAGTAGCCCCCGTGATTTACTTCCTCTGTGTTGACCCTGGGACGGATTGACGGGGGCGCTGAGGACGAGTGAATCGTCTTTTGCCACCTAGTTTCATTCATTCGGTAGAATGCTCCCACACGTAATTAGTATTTATATAGGTGGTTATTCCAATAGACTTTTGGATTAATTTTTAATATGTGCAAAATATTTTATTAGATATCTACCTTTTCACGTGCAAAGGACCGTTGTGTTAGAGTAAAATACCTCCTATGATTCACCTATCCGTATTTAATCAGAGTCAACAATACTAAATTGTCTACAGTGAGTTATCACTTTTTTGTTTCTCCCATTCATTCAGCGATCCAAATAATTGGACATAAAAGAAATTGACAGGAGAAAAAGAAAGAGATGATTTTTGACACGACAATTAGTAGTTATATCAATTTCTGATGGAGGTTAGATGACGTAATATTTTGGAAGTCATAATTTTTGACTCAGAATTCGGAATCGGACTCTATCGGTGGTCACGCATGCGTATTTCAAATATTTACATTTATTATGAGAATCCATAATTGCCAAGTTTTGGGTCTAAATTTCACTATTTAGACTCTCAACCGAATCTTCGAACATATTTTTACTATTTTTTTTTGTAATGCCCATTTTTATGGTATTTTAGATATTTTTATTATTTCCAATATATATGGATTAGGATTTATCATTATTAATGTCTTGTTTAATTAATTATGATTTGTTAAGAAGTTTTCTTTTGGGCGACTTGTCCTAATATCTCTAACCATAATCAAAACTACGCCCAGTCCCAAGTAAAAGAAAAGTTATTCTCACTACTTGACCACTAATTTTTTTGCTTCAACTCTCTCATCTACTAATTTACCTAATTGCCCGCCAAATAATTTTATACTCTCTCGACTTTGAACGCTCTCCCTAACTTCGACCTAAACCGGCGACAACCCAAACCAATTCCGGCGACCATTGAAGGCAAGAATTGGAGAGGTGGCAGAACCCAACTTTCACCTTCAAGTGTAGAACAACTTCAATTTGAAGTGCAAAACTTTTGTAAACCAGTGAAGGCCCGTCTTTCACCTTCAAACCAAGAATCATTGACGAACATCGAGTTTGAAAAAGTAAAAAGGTGGTAATTAGAACACCCGTAGCACAACTAATATGAAGAAGTGATTTGCGTTGTATTTCGAAGGCAAAAACAAACTTATTCGAGTAGAAGGTAAGTTATGTTTTAGTTCTCTAAATTTCAACCGGTTTGTTATTCTTATTTGTAAAATAAAATTAAGATTATTATTGTGTATGTTTCTATAAAATAGTGCTAAAAATCCAAGTTGTTAAATATTGAAATTTAAGAGGGGTTAAATGCATTAAAATCCTAAATTAAGGGCTAACTTCAGATTAGAAGAATTTGAAGGGCTAAACTGCAAAAAGGCATCCACTTACAAATCATGTTTTCCTCTTCTTCCCTCTTGCTCGCCCGACTTTTCCCCACACCGACACCCCTCTTCCTCTTCTCTTCTTCTTTAATCCTCCTCGCCCAATCCAGTCGAGATTCGGCCGTCTCCCTAAGCCAACCATCGCCCTCCCTTTGCCTACGGCTAGATCGGAGACGTGACAGTCACCGACAGTGAGGGGGTTGTCGATCATCATTTTTCCTCTCGTGTCGCCTACATGGATCCATCACTTTACGTTTGCGCTAAGCAGGATTGGCGACGAGCAGCCACCGACCGTATGGGAGTTGTCGGCTGCCCTTCTTCTCATCCCTCGTGTCTTCCGTCTCGAGCAACAGTACTCACCGATCAGCATGGGTCATCGCGGTGTCAATTAGGTAAGATCGAGTTCTTTTTGTTAGAACCGGCAGGAGAGCTAGAAGGGGGTGATTAGCTCAAATCTTTGCTCGTTGATGATTTGTTACAGCGGAAGACTTGAGCAACGCTAACACCTTGATTTTACTTGGTATCCACCTCCTTGAGATGACTAATCCAAGGATCCGCTCTCCTCACTCTTTCATACACTATGAAAGATCTCCTTCTTGAGGTGGAGAAACCTCTTACAAGCTTACAAAAAGATACAACAAGAAACTCAAGCAAATAGAATAGAAATCTTACAAGATTTACACAACTTAGCTCTCTTTGCTTTTCTTGCTTTCTTCAAGCTTGGAATCGCCTCTTGATCCTTGGAAAATGCAACAGTACTAAGCTCCAAGGCCTCACTTGAAATGGCGATGAAGGAGGAGAAGAATAGTCGAAGAGCTACGCAAGCGATTCCGCTTTAAACCTGCGTAAAAACCCTATATACTCGACGCCTAGGTTTCCTAATCGATTGCCCGATCGATTACCACGTCAGACTTAGCCGTTCAACGGCTATTTTTTGAAGCTTAATCGATTAAGAACAACCTTAATCGATTGCTGAATCGATTCAACACCTTTCTGTGCTCTCGTGCAAAACTACTATAATCGATTGCCCAATCGATTACCGGACACCTTAAACGATTACCTAATCGATTAAGATAAGGCTGAATCGATTACCCAATCGATTCAGCCAGCTTCTGTTGTCGCAACTTGTAACGACCCGACTCGTCGACCTGACCCCTCGGCCCCTTGGGCGGCCAAATTCCATTTTTGGCGGCCCAACAACCTGGCCCCTTTGGTCGTCGACCATCGACCGTCGTTACTCACAAGAACTTCCCACCCCTGGCCAGTAGATTTTTGCCTTCCCCAGGTTTCGAACTCTAGACCTCCCACTTGGCTACCAGGATTCATAAACTGTAATACTTAGCCTGGAGGTCTAGAGTTCGAATCCTGGGGAAGGCAAAAATCCACTGGCCAAGGGTGGGAAGTTCTTGTGAGTAACAACGGTCGACGACAAAAGGGGCCAAGTTGTTGGGCCGCCAAAAATGGAATTTGGCCGCCCAAGGGGTCGGGTCGACGGGTCGAGTCGTTACAATAAAAATGCGCCTTTTTATGTAGCGGCGCTGCCTCTCTGGACCCCGCAGACAACCCTCTAGGCCGACGACCCTACGGTCTTCCCACTCCCGGCAGTGGATTTTTGCCTTCCTCAGGATTCGAACTCTAGACCTCCAGGCTAAGTACTAGAGTCTATGAATCCTGATAACCAAGTGAGCCCGCTCACTTGGCTACCAGGATTCATAAACTTTAGTTCTTACCTGGAGGTCTAGAGTTTGAATCCTGGGGAAGGCAAAAATCCACTGGCCAGGGGTGGGAAGTTCTTGTTGTTGATGCAGTCTGGCCCGATTGTTGTTTTGGTGTTGACACCGATTTAAGTTTGGTTGAGTGAATTCAGATTAAGTCCTGGTCGGGGACTGGGTACGAAACCCTAGTGAGTGAAGCTAGGTTGAATGAAACCTCGGTGAGTGAAGCCGGATCCCGGTGAGTGAAGTCGGGTGACCGAAATCCCGGTGAGTGAAGCCGGGTGACCGAAATCCCGGTGAGTGAAGCCGGGTGACGGAAATCCCGGTGAGTGAAGCCGGGTCTTGGTGAGTGAAGCCAGGTGACGAAAATCTCTGTGAGTGAAGTCAGGTGACTGAAATCCCGGAGAGTGAAGCTGGGTCCTAGTGAGTGAAGCCAGGTGATTGAAATCCTGGTGAGTCAAGCCGGGTCCTAGCGAGTGAAGCTAGGTGACCGAAACCCTGGTGAGTGAAGCCAGGTCCTAGTGAGTGAAGCTAGGTTGAATGAAGTCCCGGTGAGTGAAGCTGGGCACGAAGTCTTGGTCCGGGGGACTGAGCATTGCGTGTACTGGTCGGAGAGGGCACGTGAGCTTGTTCTCTGGGACCAGAATGAGTCAGAGAAGTCTAGGAAGGTTGTTCTCTGGACATAGGGCTGATTTGGTCGGAGCTGGATCGGTTTGGAGACCGATCAGGGAGTTGGCACGAACTCCCTGTTGTGGATCGGTCTGGTGACCGATCCAGAGAAGTCTGATCGTTCTGGTGAACGATCAGAGGGAGAACAGAAGGCTTTTTGCTGGGTTTCTGATCGTTCTGGTGAACGATCAGAGAGAGTTCAGAGCCAATCTATGAGGAGACCTTGATCGGTCTATTGGACCGATCAAAGATCGCGACTTCCTCATCCTGACCGATCAGGATGGCTCCTGATCGGTCAGGGAGTGACCTGATCGGTCACCAGACCGATCAGGGGCTTTAGCCTGCGGGAGTTGGAGAAAGCTACAGCAAGTGTTGGATCGGTCCGGTGACCGATCCATGATCTGTGATCTGTCAGTGTGACCGATCACAAGAAGTCCGCGATCCCAGTTTTCTCACTATGGACCGATCAGGCTGGAGCCTGATCGTTCAAGGCTTACCCCTGATCGGTCTGGTGACCGATCAGGGTAATCTCTGATCGGTCTGTGGACCGATCAGTAGCTGAACTTTAATTCAAATACGCTGTCAGACTTCTGATCGCGTTCTGATTTCCTTCTAAACACTGCTGATATTGTTTGATATGCTTTGCTAAGTGTCTATTAAGTGTGCAGGTGATACATGGAAGATTCAAACAATGGAGGAGAGTCAACTGGGGACTTTCTTTTGAGCAGGTTTGGCTGTTTTCTCTTCTCAGGTTACAACGATTTTCTGGCGCGCGGGTTGGCAACGACTAGGAAGCTGACGACTAGACTGGGGCTCGCCTGAGGAGGGCTCAGGGAGTCCAGAAGAGGTCAGGAATAGCTGAGGTTGTTGCAGACAAGCAGATGAGCAGCTGGTGAGCTGCAGAGGCGCGCATGGTGACCTGGCGATGGGCAGAGGCTTAAGAGCTGGGTAGCGAAGAAGCCTCGGGAGAACGCTGATCCTTGGAAAAACACTTGAGCATCTTTTGAATCCTCTACGAACTTGAGTGCTTGGAAGAAGGGGAGAGTTTTGCAAGGCGATCAACAAGCAGACAAGGGAGAGCTGAGTGAAGGCTCTTGCCGAGGTTGTGCTGGGTTGTGAGTATTGCTTTGTAAACGTTTCTCCTTCGCTTGCGTGTGCTCTGTAAGTTTGCCTTTGTCTCTGTGCTGTATTTCATATCATATCTCTTGAGACTATTTGTGTGGAGAGGTTTCTCCATCGAGAAGGAAGCATTTGATATCCGGATTTTCCGGGGCTTGATCTGCCGACGATCAAGGGATCACCCACCTCACGGGCACGCCAAGGAGTAGGGGCAAGTTATTCCCGAACCTTGTAAACCATCTTTGTTAGTGTCTTGAGTTTGGTTTTAGTTTCTGCATTTCTGTATTCTTCCGCTGCTGCTAACTCTGAAGTGCAGAAAACCTAAAAGAAGGTGATTTTAGTGTCTGGCTACATTCACCCCCCTCTAGCCATCCAAGCACCAACAAGTGGTATCAGAGCTTGGGGCTCTGTTCAAACGGCTTAACATCCGAGAGCTAATAACGATGGCCATGGGAGGAGAAGGGTTCAGCACAAACAGACCTCCATTCTTGGATGGAACTGATTTTCCATATTGGAGGTCAAGGATGGAGTTTTATCTCAAGACCAACATCAGTATGTGGTTTGCTGTGAAGGAGGGATTCTCCCCTCCAATGGATGCTGAGGGAAAAGAATTGGATTTCTTAAAGTGGTCGGCAGAGCAAATCCAGAAAGGTGAGGCTTATGCAAAAGCCGTGGTCACCCTACAGTGTGGGATGACCAAGGAGCAACTAATCAAGGTTGGTCCTTTCACAAGTGCCAAGGACTTTTGGAACAAACTTATTGAACTCCATGAAGGCACCCGAGATTCAAGAATAGCAAAGAAAGATCTTCTTCTCAATCAACTCTAGAACTTGACAATGAAAGAAGATGAAACTGTAAGTATGCTTCATTGTCAGTTCAAGGAGATCTACAATGGTCTTCATTCCATCAGTGAGAAGGTAGAAAATCGAGACCTCGTAAGGTATGTTCTCAAAGTCTTTCCGAGGAATACTTTGTGGTCATCCATGGTGGATGCCTACAAGGTTTCCAAGGATCTTTCATTTGTTAAAATAGAAGATCTATTTTGTGAAATGGAACTACACGAGATTTCTAACCAAAGCCCAAAGGAGAAGGGTGTAGCTCTTGTGGCAGGGGACAAGACCAAGAAGAAGAAGAAGGAGGAGGAGAAGAAGAAGGAAAAGGAGGAGGAGAAGAGCTACTGTCACATGACCTTCATGGCCTTAGAAGAGTCAACCAAGGAGAGTGATAACGAATCGAGTAACTCCTCAACCGCGGCTTCATCATCTTCGGATGATGAAGAGGTAATTTCTCCCGAATTAGACAAATACTATAGGACTATCGCATGCTTAACTAGTCTACTTAAAAAAATCTAAGAATAAGGTTAAATCATTAAGATTAGAAGTAGAGGAATTGAAAACACCTAAGGATAATGATGTTGATGACTCGCATGTTAGGATTCTTGAAGATGAAAATAAGGACTTGAAGAGTGAGGTTGAGAAATTCTCAACTAGCTCCAAAACCTTAGACATGATCCTAAATTCACAAAAGGCGGTTTACAAGAAGGTTGGTTTAGGTTACCAATCTAAAGAACCTAGTGTCATATCATTGATGTCAAGAACCCAATTTAGATCACAAAATGATTTTAGGGTTCAAAAAGTTAGAATGAAAGTGACTAAGGCATGGGTGCCAAAGTCTTTCATTGAAGGTTCTTTAGGTCCCAAAATTTGGGTACCTAAAACCTCTATATTTAGAATTGTATAGCATTAATTGAGGGGGAGCATCTATCAACATGGGTGGTTGATATTTGGTGCTCCAAACACAAGGCTAATGATATACTCATAAATGTAGTAATTTATGGAATCTCATTTGGGCAATAAGAAAATTTTTCATGCAACAATTGATAGTATATCCATGTATAAGGTTAAACTAGTTTCAAAATAAATCAACAAGAAAAATGATATTACATGGATGGTTTAAATTGACACATAACTTGCTCTTATCATGGATTGCTTAGGATAATTAGTGTTATTGTTGCAATTTATGGGTTACTGCAATTTATGATTTATGAAATGTCTTATCTCAAGCCTAAGGTATCTATTTTCTTGTATATGTTATACAACATGAATGCATGCTAAGGAACAGTATCAACACATAATTTGTACTGATAAGGCCTCAATAGACAAGAACATGAGCTTAAGGTCTAGGCTTAGTGCTTTCTTGCTATTGAACTGAATCAAGGGATCAGTACCAAAATCCTATGAATTAGCATGTATTCTTGGTCCTGACACTTAGGGTTCCTTGATATGTTGATTTCTTTTTGGTTAAGGGAAACTCTTCTTAGGATCAAAGGGATTAACTCTAATTGTATTAGGAGTGGTTGAGAGTTGAAACAAACTGGGGAAACCTATCGGAGTTTCTGAAATTTTGTTTCTGAAATCGACAAACCTTCTGTATCAAACATGATCGGTCCACCGACCGATCAGGACTCAACCTGATCGGTCCACCGACCGATCAGGGGTCATTCTGATCGATCTGGTGACCGATCAGATCAATGCTGATCAAGGAACTCCCAGATCGTTCCAAATGGTTTCAGACTACTCCTCAGTCCGATCCCTTTTCATCAAATTGTATCAGATTACTGATCATATTGATACAAACAAATCTGATACAAACCGATTACAATTGGAACATACTCATCATACTTGGAACAAACCTACTACTAATTCGATACAAACCCGTGTTGGAATTTTTAAAATTCATAAGAAAGGGCTGGTTGAATCATGACTCTTGTTCCTTGATGAGGAATAACTTTCAGTCAAGAAACTCATGTCGTGTTTCAGAAACTTTTCTAAAATACCTATTGTCTACACCCGTGTGGTCGGATGAGTTTTGGATTGAACGAACATGTTCCTGAAAATTTCAATTGTTAATGTCGTGTTTCAGAAACTTTTCTGAAATACCTATTGTTTACACCCGTATGGTCGGATGAGTTTTGGATTGAACGAACATGTTCCTGGAAATTTCAATTGTTAATGCAGTCTGATCTTGAACGAATCAGAGTTACAGAAATTTTTTTGAAAACTGATCGTCCATAGATAAATCAGAAATTTTTCTGTATCAATCATCAATGAATCCGATCGGTCAAGGAGACTAATCAGGACAATGTGTCGGATACAGGTGCGTTACTTATTGCCATGATGCATTTATGGTATATGCCTCTCATAGGCACTTCAAAAATTACCTTTCATTATTTTGGGTTTGGGGAGAGACCCTCGTTTAAGGGGGAGCTATGTTGAAACTTAATAACCATACCCTTTTCGATGTTTGACAAAGGGGGAGAGAATGAATGATTAAGTTTAGGGTTGTTATTGTAGGGGGAGGATTTTGATTCCCTTACGATAATTGAATTGACTTTGATTAATCATTAATACCTAAACTTAAATCGGGTTGTCAAACAACAACAAAAAAGAGATTGTTGATGCAGTTTGGCCCAATTGTTGTTTTGGTGTTGACACCGATTTAAGTTTGGTTGAGTGAATTCAGATTAAGTCCTGGTCGGGGACTGGGTACAAAACCCTAGTGAGTGAAGCTAGGTTGAATGAAACCCCGGTGAGTGAAGCCGGGTCCTAATGAGAGAAGCCAGGTGACGGAAATCTCGGTGAGTGAAGCTGGGTCCTGGTGAGTGAAGCCAGGTGACGGAAATCCCGGTGAGTGAAGCCGGGTCCTGGTGAGTGAAGCCAGGTGATTGAAATCCTGGTGAGTGAAGCCGGGTCCTAGCGAGTGAAGCTAGGTGACCGAAACCCTGGTGAGTGAAGCCAGGTCCTAGTAAGTGAAGCTAGGTTGAATGAAGTCCTGGTGAGTGAAGCTGGGCACGAAGTCTTAGTCCGGGGGACTGAGCATTGCGCGTACTGGTCGGAGAGGGCACGTGAGCACGTTCTCTAGGACCAGAATGAGTCAGAGAAGGCTAGGAAGGCTGTTCTTTGGACTTAGGGCTGATTTGGTCGGAGCTGGATCGGTCTAGAGACCGATCAGGGAGTTGGCACGAACTCCCTGTTGTGGATCGGTCTGGTGACCGATCTAGAGAAGTCTGATCGTTCTGGTGAACGATCAGAGGGAGAACAGAAGGCTTTTTGCTGGGTTTCTGATCGTTCTGGTGAACGATCAGAGAGAGTTCAGAGCCAATCTGTGAGGAGACCTTGATCGGTCTATCAGACTGATCAAAGATCGCGACTTCCTCATCCTGACCTATCAGGATGGCTCCTGATCGGTTAGGGAGTGACCTGATCGGTCACCAGACCGATCAGGGCACAACCTGATCGGTCTGGTGACCGGTCAGGGGCTTTGGCCTGTGGGAGCTGGAGAAAGCTCCAGCAAGTGTTGGATCGGTCCGGTGACCGATCCACGATCTGTGATCTGTCAGTGTGACCGATCACAAGAAGTCCGCGATCCCAGTTTTCTCACTGTGGACCGATCAGGCTGGAGCCTAATCGTTCAGGGCTTACCTTGATCGATTTGGTGACCGATCAGGGTAATCTCTGATCGGTCTGTGGACCGATCAGTAGCTGAACTTTAATTCAAATACGCTGTCAGACTTCTGATCGCGTTCTGATTTCCTTCTAAACACTGCTGATATTGTTTGATATGCTTTGCTAAGTGTCTACTAAGTGTGCAGGTGATACAGGGAAGATTCAAACAATGGAGGAGAGTCAACTGGGGACTTTCTTTTGAGCAGGTTTAGCTGTTTTCTCTTCTCAGGTTACAACGGTTTTCTGGCGCGCGGGCTGGCAACGACTGGGAAGCTGACGACTGGACTAGGGCTCGCCTGAGGAGGGCTCAGGGAGTCCAGAAGAGGTCAGGAGTAGCTGAGGTTGTTGCACACAAGAAGATGAGCAGCTGGTGAGCTGCAGAGGCGCACCTGGTGACCTGGCGATGGGCAGAGGCTTAAAAGCTGGGTAGCGAAGAAGCCTCGGGAGAACGCTGATCCTTGGAAAAACACTTGAGCATCTTTTGAATCCTCTGCAAACTTGAGTACTTGGAAGAAGGGGAGAGTTTTGCGAGGCGATCAACAAGCAAACAAGGGAGAGTTAAGTGAAGGCTCTTGCCGAGGTTGTGCTGGGTTGTGAGTATTGCTTTGTAAATGTTTCTCCTTCGCTTGCGTGTGCTCTGTAAGTTTGCCTTTGTCTCTGTGATGTATTTCATATCATATCTCTTGAGACTATTTGTGTGGAGAGGTTTCTCTACCGAGAAGGAGGCATTTGATATCCGGATTTTTCGGGGCTTGATCTGCCGACGATCAAGGGATCGCCCACCTCACGGGCACGCCAAGGAGTAGGGGCAAGTTATCCCCGAACCTTGTAAACCATCTTTGTTAGCGTCTTGAGTTTGGTTTTAGTTTTAGGGTTTTAGTTTCTGCATTTCTGTATTCTTCCGCTGCTGCTAACTCTGAAGTGCAGAAAACTTAAAAGAATGTGATTTTAGTGTCTGGCTATATTCAGCCCCCTCTCTAGCCATCCAAGCACCAACACTTGTGAGTAACGACGGTCGACAACCAAAGGGGTCAGGTTGTTGTG
Source organism: Boesenbergia rotunda (assembly GCA_024364735.1). Taxonomy (NCBI): domain Eukaryota; kingdom Viridiplantae; phylum Streptophyta; class Magnoliopsida; order Zingiberales; family Zingiberaceae; genus Boesenbergia; species Boesenbergia rotunda. Next base: position 289,749 of record JAGFNQ010005631.1, read on the forward strand.
CCGCCAAAAATGGAATTTGGCCGCCCAAGGGGCCGAGGGATCCGGTCGACGGGCCGGGTTGTTACAATAAAAAGGCGCCTTTTATGTAGCGGTCACGCCTCTATAGTCCCCGCAAGCAACCCTCTAGGCCGGCGACCCTACGGTCTTCCCACCCCTGGCAGTGGGTTTTTGCCTTCCCCAAGATTCGAACTCTGGACCTCCAGGCTAAGTACTAAAGTTTATGAATCCTGATAGCCAAGTGAGCCGAGTACTAAAGTTTATGAATCCTAGTAGCCAAGTGAGCGCGGCTCACTTGGCTACCAGGATTCATAAACTTTAGTACTTAGCCTGGAGGTCTAGAGTTCGAATCCTGGGGAAGGCAAAAACCCACTGCTAGGGTTGGGAAGACCGTAGGGTCGCTGGCCTAGAGGTTTCCTGCGGGGACCATAGAGACGGAGCCGCTATACAACTCATTTCTCCCAATCGATTATCCAATCGATTCACTCCTTTCTTAATCGATCACCTAATTAATTAAGAAGGCTTCTATTTGTAAAAAACCAACCCCAATCGATTGAGTCTAACCCTAATTTGTATGTACAAGTCTAGGGTTCCCTTGCCTAACCTTGGTCAACCGTGACCTGTTAGGACTTCTCTACCAAATGTCTGATCAACCCTTTGACCAACATGGATTTCACCTGCCTAGCCCCCAACTAGGACTTGACCTGATTCCCAACCAGGTTTGCCTAACTCTAGAGTTAGGTCTAGTCTCTCAGTAGACTTCCACCTTGCCAGCATGCGATCTCCCCGATCCACCTGGACCTCACCTAGTCTCACTAGGTCTTTTCCCATGTCAGCATGCGATTTTCCCGATCCACCTGGACTTCACCTAGTCCCACTAGGTTTTTTCCCATGCCAGCGTGCGATCTCCCCGATCCACTTGGACTTCACCTAGTCCCACTAGGTCTTTTCTCAGTCAAGTATCTAGTCAACCTTGACTCACTTGACTCACACGATATTCAACCATCATACGATATTCAAACATCATTATCAAACATCGAAACATCCAACCTTAAGCTTACCTAGCTTACCAGACATAAGCTCACCCGAGCTTAGTCAAACTAGGTCAACCCTGACCTAACAATGATTGCACCAACAATCTCCCCTTTTTTTATGTTTGACAATATGTTTGAGAATGACTAATCCCTATTAGTCTTTCAATCTTCTCCCCCTTTGACACACATCAAAAACTCTCCCCGAGAGTCTATATGGTCAAAGGCATGCCCAATGAAAGCCTCATACCTTTCATTTGAACTCATGCTCAATCTTGAGCATTCATCGTAATGAAGATTCCCAATCTTTATTCTTCTACTTATCCCAAAAATAAAAATTCAAACACATGTTTTTAAGGAAGACCTCCCCCTCAAAACATGATCTAACCTCTATCATTGCACCAACAATGATTTTTGAGTTCCTAAAACTTTAAGAAATTTTAATTTGAGGTTATGAGATTTTGAGATTCAAAACTTGAATCAAAACCTCTCTCTAACCCTATAGTTTTCACCAAATCATCTCCCTTTGTGATTTCACAATGAAATTTACCCAATATACTTATAAAAGTATTTCAAGGGGCTAGGGATTGTTAGGTTACTCAAATTGGGTTAACGACTGAAAGCAAACAGTTTCAGTTGTGCCAATCGATTGGTGTTGGGTCCCAATCAATTAAACTATGCCTTCATCGATCAACTAATCAATTACAATGACCCTTAATCGATCAACAGATCGATTACGCGAGCTTATGTGCTCGCAGAAAAGGTTCACCAATCGATTGGTTACTATCCTAATCGATCACCTGATCGATTGGGAGTTTCTGATTTCTGAAAATAATTTCAGTCCAAATTTCAGAAACTCCTAAATAATTCTACAAATTTGAAAAATCCTGAAATTTTGTGTAGACATTATTTATGACATATACTATCAAGGAAAAATAATTTTACACGAAAATAACTCCTTTTTCAAAGATTGACACAAAATTGGAAACCATTGAGATACTTTAATGTTTCACTCTATTTTGTATCCAATTCATCAGTGATGAGATCTATCAAAAGATAGTATTCATCAAGGTTTTCCAAGATAGTTTTGAAATAGGTTTCAAGAACAATTTCCAACCATGTTCCTTGGGTTAAATGCACATGACCTGTACATTAACTTTTCCAATGATTGGAGTTCATTTATATTCATGTTTTGATGAACCTAAAACTCAATAGGATACACATTAATCAACATCTTGAGTTTTATTCATCACCCTAATATCTCACTTGTTTCTAATGTGTCTCAAAATACATACAAGTCAACTTATGATCTTGGTGAGATGTGAAAGTCATGTTCTCCCTAAACTAAGGGTTTATGCATTTCTACCTAGGCATTATAAACTTTAATCATCTACCTAGAATGTCAATTAATGTCAATGTCCTTAATTTCAATAAAAATTAAATTAATGCATGATAATGACTATGACATGCATCATATGAGGATTTTCAAAAGAAAATATATAACTAGATGATGCATGTATGACATGACATGTAATATTTTCATAATAAAATATGAATGATGAATTATGATGTCATGACATATGATAGGACATACAAAATATGACATAGTAGCACAAAAGAAAATACCTAGATTTCCTATCTAAGTATCAATAACTCATCGCTAAGCCATTGATAATCCTAATTTTGCCCCTAATTTCAAGATAATGTCAAAACTCCCCAACTTGGCATATCTTTGGATTCTTACCTAGTTGTGCCAACTTTATTTAGTTCAATCTTTCAAAAATATAGTTTGGCACAATTTTACTCCTCCTAGAGTAAACAAATGACTCCTTTTTTTTCAAGGGTAGTGGCTCCTTGAAAATGCCCCAAAGTGCCATCTTCATCAAGGTTTGGTTAAATACCCGTCTAATTTGAGTTGACACTCCCTAGACCTATCTAGGGTGTGGCGAACACACTTTTAGGAACCCAAAACTATTGGTGCTCCTTGGGTGTTCTAGGTATTCATTAGGGATAACTTCCCTTGATACCTTCCTAATGACTTTTCTAGGCTTCTCCGAAGCCTTAGTCATATTAGTCTTGTCTTGGTCAACTCTAGGGATGACTTCCCTTGTGGCCTTAACTTGACTTCTAGACCTAGATTGAGTTCCATACCTATTTGGAACTCTATGATAAGATGGACCATCATTCTTGGTTTTAGGTTTGTACCCCAAATCTTTCTTGCTCCTAGAGGGTCCTTGATTTCCTAAATCTATGTTTTGAATTTTTGATCCCTTAAATAGATTTTCTATTTTCTTAAGGGATTTTTCCAATTTATCAAGTTTTGACCTCAAAACTTGATTTTCTATCATTACTTCATCAAGGCTTGGTTTTCTAATATAACCTTGGTGATTATTCTTCTTGGCCTTGTGTTGGGTAGGTCTACCATGGAAAGTTCTAATTGTTCCCTATCCTTAGATGTGGTAGTCCTAGCATGAAAGCTCTATAGTTCTCCTTAGGTTTTTCATACCTCCTATTTTCATGATAAATAGCATTGAAATGATAATGTTTATTTCTAACATGCATATTATCATGATTTAAATAAGTATCATTTCCTAATGGTACCTTAGTCTTGTTTTTGGAGGCTCCCCCTTATTTGAGCTCCTTCTTTTTGCCTTGGTCGGATCCTTCCCCTTTGGACATTGATTCCTATAATGTCCTTTTTGTTTGCATAAGAAGCACACCAATGTGCTTCTTATCCTTCTTTACCATGGGGCCGACCTCCTTTGGCTTCTCCTTGGTCTTGGGTGCCACTTGCACCTTCTTCTTGATCAAATTAGGACACTTACTCTTATAGTGTCCTTTTTGCCTACACTCAAAACAAATAATGTGATCTTTCTTTTTACAAATTGAAATTGTTATACCTTCATGGGGTGTAGAGGTGACACTCGATTCTTCTTCTTTATTGACCTCGGATGATGATGTTGAAGCTTTTCTTTGATCCGATGTCAATGGCAAATTTTGCACCCCCTCAATCCTTGAAGTGGAGACTTCTTGAACTTCATCTTCGGATGTTGAGCATCTCTCAACTTCCGAATCTTCTTCCTCCGACGAATCTCCCTCTTCGGATTTGTCTTGATTTGGTAAAGTGGAGGGATCTTCATGAAGTTTTGTCAATTTGCTCCAAAGCTCTTTGGCACCTTAAAATTCTCCAATTTTGTCTAAGATGGTGCTTGACAATAGATTGACCAATAATTTGGTCACTTTATCGTTGGTCTCGCATCTCTTGATTTGCTCCTCATTCCATTTGCTTTTCTTGAGAAGCTTTCCTTTAGTGTTTGTTGGAGCTTCAAAGCCCTCCATTAGAGCAATCCATTGCTCTATCTCCATCATAAAAAAATTTTCAATCTTTGACTTCCAAAGATCAAAATTTGCTTTGTCGAATGGTGGAGGTGCCCGGGTGTCGTAGCCAAACTCCATTTTTGAATTTTAACCCTCTTGATGATGGCTTCTTGAAATTAGGGTTTCTTCAAACTTCTTCTTCTTCCTAGAGCTCTTGCTCTCTTGGCGATGAGTCCAAAGAAGAGTAACCTCACTCTGATACCACTTGTTAGGACCGGTAGGAGAGCTAGAGGGGGTAATTAGCTCCAATCTTTGCTCGTTGATGATTTGTTGCAGCGGAAGACTTGAGCAACGCTAACACCTTGATTTTACTTGGTATCCACCTCCTTGAGGTGACTAATCCAAAGATCCGCTCTCCTCACTCTCTCATACACTATAAAAGATCTCCTTCTTGAGGTGGAGAAACCTCTTACAAGCTTAAAAAAAGATACAACAAGAAACTCAAGCATATACAATAGAAATCTTACAAGATTTACACAACTTAGCTCTTTTTACTTTTCTTGCTTTCTTCAAGCTTGGAATCGCCTCTTGATCCTTGGAAAATGCAACAACACTAAGCTCCAAGGCCTCACTTGAAATGGAGATGAAGGAGGAGAAAAATCGTCGAAGAGTTGTATGAGCGATTCCACTTCAAACCTGCGTGAAAACCCTATATACCCAACGCTTAGGGTTTCCTAATCGATTGCCCGATCGATTACCACGTCAGACTTAGCCATTCAACGGCTATTTTTTGAAGCTTAATCGATTAGCCAATCGATTAAGAACAACCTTAATCGATTACTGAATCGATTCAGCACCTTTCTGTGCTCTCGTGCAAAACTGCTATAATCGATTGCCCAATCGATTACCAGACACCTTAATCAATTACCCAATCGATTCAGCCAGCTTCTGTTCTCGCAACTCATTTCTCTCAATCGATTCACTCCTTCCTTAATCGATCACCTAATCAATTAAGAAGGCTTCTGTTCATGAGAAACCAACCCCAATCAATTACCCAATTGATTGTGTCCAACCTTAACTTGTGTGTACAAGTCTAGGGTTCCCTTGCCTAATCTTGGTCAACCGTGTCCTGTTATGACTTCTCTACCAAGTGTCCGATCAACCCTTTGACCAACTTAGATTTTACCTGCCTAGCTCCCAACTAGGACTTAACATGATTCCCAACCAGGTTTGTCTAACTCTTGAGTTAGGTCTAGTCTCTCAGTAGACTTCCATCTTGCCAGCATGCGATCTCCCCGATCCACCTGTACCTCACCTAGTCCCACTAGGTCTTTTCCCCATGCCAGCATACGATTTCACCGATCCACTTGGACTTCACCTAGTCCCACTAGGTGTGCCTAGTCCCACTAGGTGCGTCTAGTTCCACTAGGTGTGCCTAGTCCCACTAGGTCTTTTCCCATGCCAGCATGCGATCTCCCCGATCCACCTAGACTTCACCTAGTCCCACTAGGTGTGTCTAGTCCCACTAGGTGTGCCTAGTCCCACTAGGTCTTTTCCCAGTCAAGTCTCTAGTCAACCTTGACCCACTTGACTCACACGATATTCAACCATCATACGATATTCAAACATCATTATCAAACATCGAAACATCCAACCTTAAGCTTACCTAACTTACCAGACATAAGCTCACCCGAGCCTAGTCAAACTAGGTCAACCCTGACCTAACAAAGATTGCACCAACACTTTTGATAGTTGATCTTGGAGGTTGGTTCAAATTAGCATGATGAATTGGTGTAGTTTGATCACTATGATAAAATAGGTATCATTTATGGTGAATTGGTTGATAGCAAACATGCTAGGTTATGTTTTGTTTAGTTTGATCTAGTTGAAGTGGAATGTCCCACCGTGAGCTGGTGGAATGGACCTCTTGGCTGTAGTTTGATATGCCATGTGTTTCTTGTGGATTTTAGAATTTGTTCTTCTTTTGTATTTGATATTAGCCGTGAGAAACCATTAGGGTGGTACAAGAAAAATTGTTCGCTTGATTGTTAATGTTTGATCACAATATTCTCTTGGTATTGGTTCGATTTGTTGGGAAATTCCACTCTGTTTTGGGATTTGGTATGGGGTTGATTGGATTAGTAGAGAGGAACTAGGTTTCGGTTTGGTATTGTTGCCCTTGTCGCAAATCTATTTGGGGTTGAGTTCTGGTTTGGTATGGGTTTATCTTGGTATTTGGTTTGGAGTTCTTAAGATGAATCTTCTCGATTTACAACTTCGTGTCATGAGTTATGGTGTTGTAGTGGACTTGTGTTTGGAATTGGATTTTGAGGGTTGGTACTTTGAGTTTGTGACACTGCTAAGAGCTTGTGGATGATTAGGTATTTGTTTAGGAAATTGATCAGTGCATGTATTGGGAATTAGGTTTTGTTTTTGTTTGTATAGTAGGTTGAATTAATTAAGGTATATCAATGTGAATCCACTAGATGTTACCGTGAGCAACCTTTGTTATTAAGGATTCATTGTTGTTAAGGATTAAAGTTGGCTTAACACTTTGGTGTCCTTGCCGTGACCTATGGAAGTGCAAGTGTGCTTTGGATTGGGGTTGGGTTTTGAAATTTACTCAAGGATTAATCATTAGTTAGAGTTAACTAATGAACAACATAATTAGAATGGATCTAATTATGTTTCGTATTTAGTTTAGATAGATAATTACTTGTATAAATAACTAAACAATGTATTTGATACAGGACTTTGATTCGGGCATGTACCATTGATCGTGAGGAGGTTCTCTTTGATACGTAAATGACATTAAAATGTGGGTACTTTTTACTTGTTTCTGTAGAATCATTTATCTTAAATGCATGATTTTCTTGTTATTTGAGTAGGTTTATTTACCTTAACTCTATTTTGTTTGTTTTCCTACTTGATACTTTCCGTGCTTGATCCTTAAATTAAATAAATGTTTTTATGTATATAGTCTAACTCTGATTTTCTGATCTAAAGAGTACCGCTTGCATGCAAGTACTTTAGAACTGTCATGTGACCTATCTAGGGTGTGGTTTGCAATAGAAATACTCTACCTAGTAGATTAGTTGCAAGTTCATTTATTATGGTATTGATTGAACACATGTATTTTCTATTGATTGTATGATGGTTGACTTGGTTGAGGTTGTGCATACTGGTATTATGCACTATATTGTATTTTTTACATGCTGACGACCACTAGCTCACTTGTGTTTGAGACGGGTCGTTGGTCATATTTTCTGTTGTGTCATACCCAATTAGAGTTGTGTATAGACAGTTGATACCCCCCCCCCCCCCCCGGTGTTAGGGGTCCCCACAAGTGCTTTTGGGATTTTATAGCCACAGGTGTTGAGCTTATCAGCATAGCCATAGGTGTTGGGCTTTTTCTACATAGCCACAGGTATTGGGCGCTTGTATCTTGTCCACCCGGCTACCTAGTGTAGCGGTAGTTAGAGTGTGTACAGATTAGGTCATTGTATTATGTGCATATGATACATCATGCATTTTGCTTGTATTTACTGCATTTATTTAAGTTATGATTGTTGCATTTGATTGACATGTAAATATGAATTATGATTTGCATTGATTGTATGATCTAGATCTGCTCATTAGGATGAACAACTTACTGATATTATACGGATTTTCTTATTATGCCCGGTTATGTTATATTGATTTTAGGTATATTTATTCATACAGATGCATTTGATTTTTGCTTTATATTCCGGAGACTGTATATTGTTGATTCTTGCTGCTTAATATGTCTTTTTTATTATCATGCATTTATTTATTCTTATACTCGCAGAGTTCGAGCTCGAACTCACCACTCCTTGCCTTTAATTTTGTTTCAGGTAGTTGATAGCAGCGACTCGTGCCGCTAGAAGAGGATCTATCTATCAGTCTCCTAGTATAGAGTTTATGGTAGTTTCATAATTTCTGCATTGAACTAGTATTTAATTTATTGTCTTTGGAGTTGATACTATGTACTTATGGACTTTATGTGCTTGTCGTGAAATTTGAATTTTCTTTAGAGTTATGTAATTTCTTTTCTTATTATTAACTATGTGGTTGTGAAGCTTTCATTGTTATTGTGATACCAGTCATGTGAGACTGTGCTATATATTGTTAAGAGTGATGTATAAATGCTTTAGATTGTCCATCATATAGGAGAGATGATGTTCAAATTTTCTATCGGACATGCGCTTCACTGGGAGAGTAACAGATGTTTTAGCTCATGGGTATTGTTGATTTTGTTAGGTTGAATAAAATTAGGTTTTAGTGTTCGAATTGTAATTTTATGAATAAGTTTGTATTGCATCTTTTTCATTTCAAGTAATGAATGAGATACCTGGGTGTTTTGTAGTGATTATCAATAAACTGAATAATGTACCCAATTTAAACACTTTGATGTCCAAAATTTTTAGGGTTTGTACTTAATATATGAATGGGTAAATTATTCTATTTTTTTGTGATGTTGATTCTGCTAGCTCGAATAAGATTCATTTTGGTGGTTGAATTGTAACTTTATGGCTGTGTTTAAGTTTTGTCTTCTTCAATTGAAGAATTGAAAAAGATATGTTACTTTATTCTATTGATTATTAATAAACTGAATAATATATTCAATTTAAGCGCTTTGATGCTCAATTTTTCATGGTTTATATATTTTATGGTATGAATTACAAATAAATAAGTTTTGGCTAAATTGTTCCTATTTTTTAGTATTGTTGATATTGTAATTAACTTGAATAAAATTGGGTTATGAATTTCTAATTGCAATTTTATGAATGTGTTTGTGTTTTATGTTCTCCAATTGGATGATTGAATGAGATGTGGTTGTTGTGTAGTGATCATCAATAAACTCAATAATGTACTCAATTTAAGTGGTATGATGCTCAATTTTGTATACTTTATATTTACTGGAATGACTGATAATTTAATTTGTTTTAACTAAATTATTAATTTGTTTTTATGTAGACATGGAAAAAAAAAGCTCTAAAATTAAAGAAGATTATGAGGAGCAACATGAAGAATGTTAAGGGTAAGAAAGTTAAGAAAGATAAAAAAAAATAACAAGAGCGTCAAACAATCTTATTCGCGTTGTTCTCCAACGTATTTCAGATATGTATTGAAAGAAGTATTACAGAATTTGGGTAATAAGCAACAAGAGGGGATTAGAAATACTTAATTTGCTCCATGGCTCAAAATGCCTGAGATGTCCATTAGTAGTACCAGAATTGATTTAGTTTTAAAGAGATTCCAATAATTGCCTTCTCGTTCTTTCTTGTTTGATGACAATATTGTAGTTCCATTCACTTCGACTAAGTTTAGTATCATCCTTGGTTTGGCTCATGTGGGGCAACCGGTTGATCTGGATGCGAACATGGAGTCTAACTTTATTGCTAGGCTATTTGGAGAAAAAGTTGGAACATAAATAGAACCACGATTCTTGATAATATGCGTTCATTAGCTGGATCAGAGAAGGATTCTAAAGTGAATGATTTTGTTAGGTTATTTATTTGTCTTCTATTTAACTGTGTTATTTTTCTCATTACTAATTATTTCACTCTTCGATTTTTTATGTCCTACATTGATAATCTGATAAGGTTTTTTGATTACTTATGGAGATGCAACATACCGGATTTTGTACTACCAAATTATCTTACATACCGATAATGACAAAGGAAAGGTTGGAAAGAAAATGTATTTAGACGGTTATACTATTGAATTGATGGAGAGTTTTTAATTTTGAAAGTGTGGCTGTGATATGTGTAATATTATGATACTAATCTCTTTATGTATTCAGGTATGGTTATATAAAAGAGTTCCTTTGTTTGAACGTATGCATTCTTTATGTTGTTTCCCTAGGTTGTTTCGTTGAGAACAAAGTAAAATTTTGATCAAACCTGATGCTGCTAAAAGGTTATTTACAAGAATTGATTTTAGTAGGGTAAATTATTATATTTTTTTGTATGTTTTTTTTATAAATATGATTATTGAAGTGATTTTATTTATAATTATGAAAATGTGTTGGATATAGTACCATTTTCGGATGAGGAGATACTGTTAAGTGGCAAGCAAGGTAGTTCTTCGGTTATTATAGAAATAATGAAATTATTATGTTAAATAATGATGATAAGACATTTTTTTACTACATTACTCATATTTTTCAGGTGTCACATTGTATGAGATGTTCTGGATTTGCTAATACAAAAAGGATGACTGAACCAAGTGGTGCAGATAAGAGTAATGAGGAGGCAAAAAAAGTTAGTGAAGATTTAGATGGTGAGAAAGATAATTTTATTTTTAAAGAAAATAAGAATGTTGAGGTTGAAGTTGATGGTGAAAATGAACTTGTTGGGTTATTTAAGGTGAATGTGGAAATGAGCGTTGGGTCAACTATTAACTTTGATGATAATATTGATTTGATGGTAAAAAAATATTATTTCGTAATTGGATAAAGAATACACAAGCTTGGTAGGATCTGATTCGGGAAATGCTTCAGCTAATGAGAGGCACAATGGTGTTGGATTGGAAGTAGAAAACAATTATATGTTTAGAGTTGATTCCAACAATGGTTTAAGTGAAGAGCAACGTTTCTTGCAGTGACGTTACTACTTCAAAAAAAGAGAAAATCAGCCTTTTTCAATCTTTTATTGTGGATACTGTGAGGACTAGGGTTGATCATATGCGAGAAAAGAAAGGAGTCGATGTTTGTGATTCCGCCTAACTCAACACCAAAATGCAAGAGGAAGGGAAAAAATATGTAGATGGAGCATAAATCCCCGATTTGTTATTTTGAAGTCTAATAGTTTTTGTATATTATTATATAGTATTGCCAACCATATAATTTGAAGTCTAATAGTTGTTGACCAACTTTCTCTCTAGGGAGAAATTGGAGTACGTTTATTTTTAATATATTAATTTTTTTCATAACACATCTTTCTCAAATTTTGTTATGGAAATTATTTTTCTCTCCCCATAGTGTTATCATTTGGTAAGATAACTTTCTAAGCTTAATTGAACCTATACTCTGTTCATTTTTGTTCGGTGAACTTGTTAATAGTCAAATTATAAATGTTTACATGAGGGTTATAAAAAAAACACAATCCAACTTATGGATTTGAGATTTATTGTATGGACACAAATGCAATTCGTAGCAAATCAAGATATTTGACAGTTGATATTTGATTTTACTTCTTATTAAATTAAGATACATGACTATATCTTATTTTTGAATGCGTAGAAAGAAGTGTTACATCACTTGGAGCTATTCGGGAAACGCAGGCAAATACGCAACACGAATTACAGAGCTTTTCTTACTAGGTTGACATCCATGACTAAGGGTAGACTGTGGGAACTAAATGAAAATCTATTTAAAAGATGTAGATATATCATTTTCCCAATTAATGAAAGATGGTATTGATATTTATTGGTTTTTAAAACATCTGAAGGCAAATTTAGACTACGGAATTCAAATCATGATTCATTTACAGTTGAGACACTAAAGTTTATGTGAGTTTGATGATATTCTAGTCCAATAAGTCTTAAGATTACAGTATTAAACTATTCCCTTTTTGTAGGTACGTTTTGTAGCTGGTTGCATGCGTTATCTTTCAAGATTAGCCTTAGGCAGTCAAGAGGTGTTGGAAGCACAATGTCGCCGTCAAGGTGCAACTCTGGATTGTGGCATCTATGCATGTATGTGGGTGGAGTACCTATCTCATAACACAGATGATATCTGGAGGTTTGCAAATGTTATGAAGATAAACACTTATCAGGCCCATGTTGTATCAACTATATTATCAGATGATAATAGATTGTTGAAAAATATATTTGACTAGTTTATCTTGTCTTTTACTTCTTATGGTAAAATGGATGTAGGGGAGTTCAAATTTTGCTCTTTTTTGGATCCAAATTAAGTTTCGTACTATTGATTTTTATTCTTTAGTGATGATCGAGCTTAATTATCTATCAAGAAATTGTTGTAGAAATTTTTGTTGAACTTATTCTGTTGGTTTTTATTTTGTTGAGTAATGACAGATAGATATTAATTTTTATTCACTTGCATGTCTGTTGGCATAGTGATTAGCCTTGCACACATATGTTGAGGCAATCTATGGTCAATGCGATCATGTATTTTGATATTTAGATAAAGAGTTTAAGTTGGGTTCACCCTTATATTTGATATGTGTATTTGAGAGTGCAGGTTTGCAAGATACACATATGACTCAACTTGATAGCTTCTGGTCCGGTGAAAGATGGTGTATCCAAGGGACCATAGACAAGGCAACAACGATGAGTCGAGGGAAGCACACTTCGAGACATACACAAAAGATGGCATGGAGACGAGCCACGAGCTTGTATGCATCCAAGGGATGAGAGACAAAGTGAAGAAGGCTTGAAAACAACAGGTCAAGGCTGTGATAAAGAGTCAAGTGAGTCGTGATGGTCCGAATGTGAGTAAAATGTAATTGGGAAGGGAAACCCTAGGTTTAGGGTTTACCAGTCGATTGGTATAAGATCAATCAACTGGTTGAGGTCACAGAAAGATCAGTCGACTAATTTTTCTGTGCAGTCGACTGGTATCGGCTGAATTCGAACGTTGGGTTGTAACGTTCCAATTCAACAGTTGTCAGTCGACTGGTATTGACAGCAGTCGGCTGGTAACGACTGGATCAACAAATGAGTTCTATTTAAGAGAACTTGGTTTGCTTGAATAAGGTTGACGAAATAAACTTAGTTTGTCACGCCCCCAAAGGGTAGCAGCTAGTCTAATATACATTCGGACAACATCTCTCTTGTACGACGTACAATTTAGAAGATTTATACAACACCACGCAATATATATTTGGCCTCAGACCTCAAATAAAGACATATCATATAAAGAAAGACATCCATAACTATAAATCAATGTGCGAACTTACCTGAGCTGTCATCTGGGCAACAAAACCACATCACACAAAGTCTAACATAGGAATCAAAAGTACAATCTACGAAAAACTACACAAATACAAGTCCACAACAAATCAGTACAGTGTATGAAATATAACATGCGAAAAAATACGTAAGTAAAGCAAAAAACTAGAAATGGACGTCATCACGAGCATGGGACTGGCAACCAGGCTCCCCTGGCAGACATCAACCTGAAAATAAAATTTTGGTGAAGGGTGGTGAGTCCAAGCAGACTCCGCGGGTATAGAGATAGATATGCATGACAATATAAATAGTTGTACAAGCTATAAAGAAACAACATGATACAGTCTCGAAGGAGAATAAGAATATGCATAAGTGTTGAAAAGTATATATACATACCAAAATCCATCTATCCTGCAGGGTGGTGTAATCAACCCCTATAGAACAAGTACAATACGTAATCAAAAGTACACGTGTTTCCTATAAGTGCGTGTCAAACATATACAGTAATTAAATGCAGCAAGTACAAACAAATATACGATGCATCATATACACATGATACAATGACATGTGTTACCCTTGACACCAGTCAGGCCACCGTTCACCTATCATAAATGAACGGGTGAGTGAGTAGGGTTGTGACAACTGTACGCACTCTGCTATCACTACTCTTGCATGACCGAGCGGACAAGATGCTGTCAGAGGACCACCCTCCTACCTCAAGCAATGGGAGAGTCTCGCTCTCATCTCCTCGTGTCTCCAGGACGAGAAGGGATCCCTGGCTACTACTACGCTCTGGAACTACTATCTAAAAGCGGTCGAGCAGAGCAATACAGGGCAAATGTACACACTCTATAATAGCCACTAACCCCTAAGTGGATGTGTGTGCATATCCTAATATAACTGGCGATGAGCTCAGACTACATAGGAGCCGATAATCGTCAGCATTCAACAATGCAAGGATATTGCATGACTCTAACACATGCAAACCCACCCAGTTCCCATCTATACCTCAATATGATATGCACAGGTATAAATCAAGTATCATGACCTAATAACCATACACCCAGGTATAAATGCAAAGTATGTCTAACAGTCAATCAATACCAGATATAATGCAACGTACCACTACTCTTATGTACACCTATACATGTATGTACCATACGGAATAAGAATGTCAAACATAAGACTGTATAGACATAAGTTTTTGAATAATCTCAAGGGTCAAACAATAAGTATCAAGTAGGAAAATAATATGAGCAGATTTAAGGTAAAATAACCTACTGCAATCAATAAAATAACCATGCATAAGGTAAAGCAATTCTAAAGAAACAAGCAAGAAATACCCGTCTCAAAATAGAAGAATTCGTATACGTAGGAAACCTCCCATCTAAAGTTCAACAACAATAAATTGAAATCAATGTCCTGTATCAAAGGGCATATGTTTAGCTACAATAACATGTAATATATAACTAAACGAGTTATCTTACTTATTTAGGATCGCCCTAATTATCCTGTTTCATTTAATTAACCCTAATTAAATGATTAACCCTTAATTGCTCTAAGCTACCAAGATAGATTCATGTTAGATTTCGGGACCCAAATTTATCACGTTTAGGTTATTAGGTTTAATCTCAAATTAAACCTAATGATACCTCATGAATACTAATCCCACATAAACCAAAGCTTGAATTACTATAGCCTAGAGATATTTTACAACAACAATTATGAAATATGATTCAACCCTTTTTGCTAAGGCATGTCCATCCAATCAAAACCTTACATCTCTCAAGTTTAACCCAAATATTGGTTCCAATTCCTCCTTATTCTCACGCCAAGAAGAAATCAATCCAAATACATTGATCAAATAACCCAAAGCCTAGCATGTTCCAAAACAACTCCAAGATCATATTCCAAATGGAACTATCCAGAACCTTCCCAAACAAAACTCAACTCTCACATAAATCATACGATGAAGGAGAAAGAACATCCAAAATCAAATCCCAAACTACAACCCCATGGCAAGGACGAATAGAACACATTTCAAAAAGAAACTCAACTCAGCTCCAGCATTCATGCTCATAATAGGTAACAAGGAAAACAAATAGAGCATACCACAAATCAAGGGTCAGCAAGAATAGGGTTGCATTAAACTGTTCTCATGCTCAACCAAAATTAACACCTAACATTTATCCTTACCTCAATTTCGTTAGGGCACCTCCTCTACTCCAATTGTAGCTCACGGCCTAAACATGGACACTAATAAGCTATCACTTAATTCCACAACAAACCAAATCCAACAGTAATTCACATGGCATAAATCCAAATTGGAAACAGACCTTCCAGCTCCCAAAACAAAAAGACAATGGAGCTCACAATAAGCATCAAGAACCAAATGTCCAAAACAAGTTCGACCTTACAACCATAACACCCACGGCAGTTCAGAGACTATCTAACCCATCCAATCCTCTCATAGATCAATCCATAATTCATAGTCATAGCTCACAACATCAAATCCACAATAGAACTATGAAAATCCACAAGGAGACCTAGAACAGAACATGCTCTAACCCTGGAAACACAATCACAAGCTCACGATAAGAAATCCTCAGCAAAACCATAAGCACACAAACTGAAATCAATTGCCAAAATAGAAGTAGAATCAAAAATTTGAGCCATCATCATATACCAATCCAAACACCAATCTGAATCATTCAAGAGCTTACCGGAAGAATGGTAAGCGGTAGAATCCTACTCCCAGAGCACAGAATGGAGGTCTGTCCTTGAAGCTCGATACAGGACTTCGTTGGAGATTAAAGAGGCTGCAACCATAGGTCGATTAGGTCCTCATGATTCGCGACCATCATTTGCAGTGATCGAGAAGAAAGGGTAATCAACACAGTACGTGATGGCTTACCCACTCATGGCCGGAGATGGATGATGCAGAATCGCCGGCTCTGGAGGAGCGTCTAGCTTGTGCGGCACTGGCCAAAAAGGATGAAATCCGCGATGAGGGCTTAAGGACCCATAGCCTCACATGAGCAGTCGTGGCCGAGGAGATGGGGAAAGCTGTGAGGGAGAAGGTAGGGGAGATGTTGGCTCGCGATAGAGCATCGATGGCTCCGATCGGCCAAAGGACGACGTCGACAGTGCATGGCTGCGGGTGAAGGAAAGGGAGGAGGAAGGAGTTGGGCCTTGGATGCGAGTTAGGGCACGCAGGAAAAAAAGGAAGAGGAGAACTTATAAGGGAAGGGTTATTTTATGAAAAAGTCCTCCTAATTGAACTAATCCAAACCCTACCCTTAGGGTAAGGGTTTTAAGCATTTTAGCCCTCTCTATTTTTGTAATCCACATCAAGTCTCTAGGGTTAGATCATTTATCCTCTTAACCCCTAGCTTTAGCCAAAAATAAAAACTAATCCCCTGGCTTTAAGATATATTTTTATTTTAGACCCTTAGGGTTAAGTGCTAAGCATATTAACCTTTCGTTATTTAGGAATTCACCTTAAATTTTTTTCCTAATCCGATAACTCTAAATCTTTTCGATAAATTTTTTTGAAAATTTATTCTATCGGTTTCTAATTTGCCATATTTAACATGATTAAAGCTTATTAGTAGTCTACTTGTGCTCTAATGTTCTTGGTGAGGTTGTGGCAAGGTTTCTCCACCCATAAGGAGCTACATGAGCATAGTCGGAGGGTTTCCGGGGAGTCATTCATCGATGGATCAAGATCATCCATCTTACGAATAGCCGTGGAGTACAAGAACCATCTCCGAACTACGTTACATCGGTTTGTTCCTTTGTGTTAGTTTTAGTTTAATTGTCATTCCGCTTGCACCCTAACACGTGTAGGAAGAAGATCGAGAAATAGAGGGGCAACGCTATTCAACCCCCCTTCTAGCGGTCATTTGATCCCCAACAATTGGTATCAGAGCGAAGGTCTTTCGTCTACGGACTAATCGCCGGGAGAGCAATGTGCTAGAGGAAAATGGAATTTGAAGACAATTAGGGGACGACATCACCATTCCACCTCCATACGATCGCAACAATTTTGATTATTGGAGGATGTGGGTGAAGACATGGTTCAACATGGATTGGGATATGATGATAGTGTTGGGGCAATCTATGGTCCGGAATGATCATGTGTTTTGATGTTTGGCCAAAGAGTTTAAGTTAGGTTTACCCTTGTGTATTTGATATGTGTATGTGAGTGTGCAGGGTTGCAGGGTACACATATTGATTAAGCTAGACGGCTTCAAGTGCGGTGAAGGGTGACATGGAGGCAAGCTAGAGGCTTGTGTGCACACCTGAGGGACCATGGTATAGCAGGGACGATGAGCCGAGGGACGCGGACTTGGAGGCGTACGTTAAAGATGGCATGGAGGCAAGCTGGAGGCTTGTGTGCATCTGAGAGACGAGGGTCAAAGACGAAGAGGGCGTGAAGGCAACAGTCGAGGCTGCTGGTGAAGAGTCAGCTGAATCATGAAAGGACGAGAGTCAAGGGAAGAGGACTCCAAGGGCAAGCCGGGAAGTGGACTTCAAAGGGCACATGTGAAGATTGGCATGAAGGCAAGCCGAGGGTTTGCGTGCGCATCCGAGAGACGATAGCCGGTAGAAGAGGACTTCAAGGGGCAAGCCAAGGGAGTGAACTTGAAGGCACACGTGAAGGAGGGTCTTCTGAGTGAGGAAGAGTGTTTGTATAAGCCGGGCAGTCGACTGGGAATATAACAGTCGATTGCCAGCAAGAACAGAAACTCACAGAACGAAGTCGACCCCGGACCAGTCGACTGCTCTGGGAGCAGTCCACTGGTAGTGACTGGTTGTGTTGGCTGAAAATTTGAACGTTGAGCTGCAACGGTCGATTTTCAATGGGACCAGTCGACTGCCCTGGGGGCAGTCGACTGGTAGGGTGTTTTCCAGCCTTGAGCTTTATTTAAAGAGGCTCAGTTTTGGCTGGGAACCTTTAACGAAATGAACTTGGTTAGAGCTCATTAGTAGTCTTTGTGCTCAGAAAGTGTGTCCGAGTTTGTGGCGAGGTTTCTCCACCCATAAGGAGCTACACGAGCTAGCCGGAGGGCATCTGGGGAGTGATCCTAGGGGTGTCAATTCGGGTGGGTCGGGTCAGGTTCGGGACGGGTTGGGGAAATTTTTTTTTTAACTCCCAACCCGAACCCGACCCGAACCCGATTTCAACCCGAACCCCCCAAACCCGAACCCGAACCCGACTCAACCCGACCAACCCGACCCGACCCGACCCGAATAACCCGAAAAAACCGATTCAAAACGTCTTTTTTCGTCATTTTCCCTATAATTCTTCACTTTTATCTCAATACTTCATCATGATCATACTATATTGATTTTAATATACATAAAAATATCTGAATTTTTAAAATAAAATTTGATTTAACCCCAAAAAATCCATAAAATATTAAATTCGGGTCAACCCGAACCCGACCCGAACCCGACCTGAATTTTTTCAACCCGAAACCCCCCAACCCGAACCCGACCCGAACCCGAAAATTTTCAACCCGAACCTGATTTTTTTCGGGTCGATTCGGGTTGGGTCGTCGGGTCGTGTTGATTTTTGACACCCCTAAGTGATCCGCCGAAGGATCGAGGGATCGTCCACCTTACGGACTGTCGTGGAGTAGGAGTGTTATCTCCGAACCACGTAAATAGGTTTGTGTTAGCGTTGTTTGATTTTATTATTATTGTTTCCGCTTGTGCACGCTAACCTTGTAGGAAGAAATCGAGAAATTGCTATTCACCACCCTCTAGCAAGACGTACACGATCTAACAGATAGCCATCGAAGAACCATTCGAAGCCCTAAGAGACAAGCATAGGAAGAAGCTCCGACCAAGATATTGGAACAAAGAGCAGCAATCACAATCAAAGATAAATAATAAAGTAATATCAATTTTAATTAATGTTTTACTTAATGACGTGATTAGTAGTGTAGATGAATACAAGAATGCTCATGAGCTATTAAGTAAGGTGATAGTTTTTCATGAGAATCTTACACAAGGATAAAAAGTGGAGGAGCACAAGGATAAGGGTTCATTGGTCCAAGAAGAGGAGAAGGATCAATCGGATGAGAAGATGAGCTCAAGATCCGAGGAGGAGAAAGAAGAAGAAGCATCATCCAGCTCCTCAAGTAATGTGGCACAAGAAGATAAAGAAGAAAAAGAACCATCCAAGGTTGAAGAGGAAGTCAAGACAAATGAAAAAGAGATCTTGGAAGTCAACCTTGCGAGTACCTTCTACAAAGCAAAGTCAAAAGATCATATCATTTGCTTTGGGTACATTAAAAAGAGACACTATAAGGATAAGTGTTCATTGGATAAGAAGGAGGTAACCCCTAAACTCAAGTCAATAAATTTAAAATCTAATTTGAGTTGTAGGGAGAAAAAAGAGAAGAGGCACATTAGATGCTTCACATGTGGTGAGTGGGTCCACTACCACAGCAAATGCTCAAGGAAGGGAGAATTCAAAAATTTAGAGCATTTAAAGAAATAGGAGAAGAAAAATAGGAAAAGCTCACATCAAGGGGAGTTATAAGGGTAAGGGAGGTATACCCTAACTTGAAATGTAATTCAATTTTAAATTCCTCCATGCATGCTAAAAATAATTGTCATTATTTACCCATTCATAATTTTAGATTTAAATATCATGATAGAAATAGGGTTAATAATGCATATCAAAATCCTAGGCAATCCATGCATCATGATAAACCTAAAATCATTAAACCTAAGGATAAAGACATTAATCCTAAGAAGGAGAAACACATGTCTAGAATGGGTATGCCTAGGGATGTCCATGGTGGACATGTCGATTCTAGCTTTAAGAACCTAGAAAGAAAAAATCAAGCTTTGAGGGCAAAGCTTGAGAAATTGGAGAAATCCTAGAAAGATTCACTATTGGATCTAAAGGATTAGGTATGATGTTGGGTAGTCAAAAATTCAACAATAATAGATCGGGTTTGGGATACTAGTCTAGGTCCTCCAATGCAAGGAAAAGTCATATGCAAGAGTTTCATATGACTATGGTAAGATGAAGTCCAAAAATGGATAGGGAGTGACATTGAAGAGCAAGAAGAAGACCTTAACTAAGAATAAGGTATCGAAGTTTAAGAAAGTTAGGTTTGTAGGTCAAGAATCACCGGAGGTACACCGGTGTGGCCTAGTGGTTGTAGATGAGTCAACCAAGGAGGTGGCTAAGGCTAAAAGCTCAAGGGAGAGCTCTAAGAGCCAAGATGGACATAGCAAATGGATTTCAGGAGGATATGTTGGTGCCGGAAGCACCAAAGTCAAACCTGTGTTTTGATAATGGCAAAGGGTTCAGAAGTTAAGGTTTAATTGTGATCTAACAATGCTAATTAAGTGTGTACGAAAAGTCCTAGGTACACTAGGCACAAAGTCCTGGTTCTAAGAATTGGGCACTAAGTCCTGACCGCGGGCTGGACACCTAAGTCCTGACAAAGGTTGGGTAATAAGTCTTGGTCGTGGACTGGGCACCGAGGACCTGTGAAGCTGGGCAATAAGTCCTGGTCGCGGACTGGGCACGAAGACCTGATCCGGGGGATTGGGTAAAAGTCCAACCGGAGGAGCCGGTTAGCAAAAATGTAAACTCTCCTAAGAGGAGTAGGTGAGGACGTGTTCCCCATAGGAGGGAACATTAGGCGTTGATTCGACCTAGGGTTCCATTTTGGAAGCCCAAAGTCAAAACCAAGACAGCTCAGGCTGTAAATCATGTTTAAATCTATATTATTTATATATTACTTGTGTTTTGGAACTAACCCTGGTTGCAGGAACGAAGGGTCAAAAGGTTTCTGCTCCCAGGCGCCTCAATGGAGTGAGACGCCCTGTTTGACCAGGCGCCTGTGTTGAGACAGGCGCCCCAGACAAAGGGTATTTCCAGAACCACTCGAAGCAAAGCCTCAGAACAGCAACAGAGGCGCCTGTGTTAACACAGGCACCCCAGTTAGCTCAGGCACCCTGGTTGAGGGGATAAGCGTTGGCCAAGTCTGCGAATTGATTTTCGCGCAGTGAGGGCCACATGTCAGGCGCCCCCTTCAACACAAGCGCCCCAGCTACGAGTATAAATAGGGGTTCACCCCTTGGCTTCAAAACAACAATTTCCTACGCATTCTTTCAAGCGCTCTGCTCCAAACACTCCGTGGTCAAGACTTAAGCGCCAACGATGACTCGCGGCTACGACACTCCAATCTTTCGGTCGTCAGTATAATTTTAGTTAAGTGCTGTAATTTTTAATTCTATATTCGAACTTCAACTTGTAATTAGTTTATGAAATATAGAATTGTCCGTCGTAAACGGTCAAGGACCGTGGGCCTTGGAGTAGGAGCCGACTGCGACTCCGAACTAAGTAAAAACAAACGTGTTTGCGTTGTTTTGCATTTCCGCTGTGCAATTACTCTTAAGTTTTTCGAAAAATTTGTCGATCAAAATTCACCCCCCTATCGATTCTAACCGATCCCACAAGTGGTATCAGAGCGAGTGGCTCAAACTTGGTGCAACCACCAGTTGAGCATTTTTTTCGGATTTTCAAATTTTAATATTTCTTTTCGCTCGTATTTTTCTCATTAATCGAGGTTGGTGTAACACCACTCGATTTTTCCCTTAATACTATTTTTCCCGCACTACTAATCCAAGACTTAGTCTTGGGACGAATTTTTTTTCTGTAAATTTTTTAGTTAAATTCTATGGCCAACCAAGAGTGGAACAGTGTTCGTCCACCGCTATTCTCTGGCGAAAATTTCGATTTTTGGAGAAGTCAAATGGAATCCCATCTGAGGAGTCATATGGACATATGGATGATAATCCAAACGGGATTCACTTTTCCCGCAGAAAATGGATTATCAATTGCATGGGACAAACTGGATGAACCAACACTCAACAAGATTGAGACAGATGCTAAGGCGACTGCAATTCTTCAGAGTGGCCTAACCAATGAACAACTCAGACTAGTCGGACCCTTCGCATGTGCTAAAGAAATTTGGCAAAAGCTGATCAACCTACATCAAGAGAACTCAGATGAAGAAGAAGATCAAGTAAACTATTTTGCACTCTCAGCTCAAGCACAAGTAGCCGAGACAGACTCAGTACCCGACTTCGAAATCGACTTCGGATCAGAAGATGACTCTGATGAGATAGAGTCTGTACCTGACTTCAAAATCAAACCAGAATCAGAAGACGAGTCTGTCAAAACAAAATCGATAACTAATTTTGAAGCTTTTTCAGAATTAAAATTGAATAATCAAACTGATACTGTAATGGTCGAGGAAGGTATAGTTTCTATTGCAGGGAAAACTCTAAGAGAACTGCAAAAGAGGCCTCCACCAGTACCTGAGTCCGACTCAGACTCAGAATCAGACAACGATGAAGAGGATCGTCCCAAACTAGTCCAGTGGGCTAGTGACTACTACAAAACGTTGAAGAAACAAACAAGCAAAAGAAAGATGGCTAAAATCAAGGGAGAGATTTCCAACGTGGAATCAAAAGGTAACATGGTAAATTCAAAATTTAAAAGTCATATTGTATGTTTTACGTGCAGGGAGATAGGACACTATAAAAATCAGTGTCCTACGCGTAAAAGTCGGTCTTCACCATCTACAATAAAAGGAGCTCCCAAGAATGCTGGACAAACAATCGGGAAAGGTAAATTTACAGTATTTGAAAATCCAGTATTTGCCTCAAATAACGTGATTGAGTCCTATAAATTAGTTAAGGCAAATTTCAAAAAATTGGAACAAGAAAATGAAACCCTGAAACATAAGGTCAATATGCTAGAAAAATTAATTCATAATCTTGCTGATTTCGAAAATCCGGAGTATTACTCCAATTGTGACCTTACTTAGATAATTGTTTGCTTTAATGGTGTGTTGCTTGTTTATTTTTTCTTGCAATTTTATTATTATGCTTAGAATTAGGATTGGTTAGTTCAAGGACAAAAGAGTTACTCAAAACTTGAACAACCTAGTATTAGGTGGAGGTGAGATGAAAGTACGTTAAGGAAGTCCTTCTAATAAGGTCAAGTAAGGTAAAACGTACCCTACTCGATCTGTTTAGTCTGGTGGAACTAGCCGAAGCTACCGATCCAAAACCTAAACTAGTTAGACCAAAATTTTTCAAGAAGTAATTTGAAAATGAATTTCCGGTAAAAGGCTTTGTCAAGGAAAGGGTTGTTGCTCCAATAAGGCTATGGCCAAAGAAGGCCTCTGTGCCTCGCCAAGACCTGAAAGTCAATTATCAAAACTTAAATTCAATTTACTATTTGATAAATTTGAATCTAACACAAGTTTTAAGTAAATCTTAGATTTAACACTAATTCGAAGATAGAAATAAAACATCTCACAAAACAGATAAGGTAACCAGTTTTGTCACGTAGAACTGGGTGAGATGTCTAGGACCTAAACTTTTTTAAAAATTAACTCAAATTTTTTTCAAAATTAACTCAAATTTTTTCAAAAATTAACTCAAATTTTTTCAAAAATTAATTCAAATTTTTTCAAAAATTAATTCAAAATTTTCAAATGAACCCTACATTTTTTCCTCACTTAACGCTCTTTCAAAAATTGATTTTCATTTTTGTGTCAAAATTAACTCATCAAGTTAAGTCTTGAAAATAATCTAGGACTTGATTGACTCAATTATTGATTGGTCAAACCTGGTCAATACGGTCAAACCTGGTCAATGATCAAACTCGGTCAACACGGGCGCCCTACTCGTATTTCAAGGCAGTCAAACCTGCCAAAAGTTCTGACCACACTGACTCAGGCGCCCGAGAAGCTCTCAGGCGCCTCAATGGTCACGGGCGCCCATGAAACCCTATATAAGCCCTTCCACCCATGCTTATTCACCACACCAAACGAATTCTCCTCTCATTCCTCTTCCTTCTAAGGCGACCGAAAGCTCTTCACTTGTCCTCAATCACCCAACTTTCACAATGCCGCCCCGATATGATTTACTTATGCATTTTCGGTTAATTTTTCTTAATTTCTTTTAATAAATGCATAATTTTTCCTACCTGTTTAGAAAACGTCGAGTTATACAAACTATCCCCGGGGCTGAGCCTAGCCCAAACCCTAGGTTCCCAACCTTGGCCTTGTTTAATAAATTTGCACAGGCCACTTATAAACCAATTAAGACCAGCTTCTTGAATAGACATTTCTTTGTTCAATCTTGCCCTACAGCTATGGATGCCATTAACTTTTATCAACTCCATCAACTTGTTTATTGTACCCACTCAGTCAACACAACCCTATGTGCTGAGTTTTACAACAACTTAGTCAAACTTGATGACTTTTGTTACTCTACTACTGTACAGTCCATCCCCCTTACTATCACACCTACTTTATTTAATCGATTTCTTGGACTACGACCTTCTCAGTCCACTTTTTGTTGTTATCCTCCAACTGACCTTCCTTTTGATGCCCCCTATTCTCATATCACCCTGGACACTCTCTACTCCTACTTTTTCGGAGATGCGCGAGCCCGATAGTACAGAGATTTCAGTCCGTCGATCTTCGCATCCAGGACTACGCTCTCTATAGAGTTCTGGTCCGTTGTATTCTCCCATTGACCACTCGGGATATCGCGACTATGCGACCCTTCCACACCTTCCTCCTCTATGCGATGATCTACTATCTGGACATAGACATTGGTCTACATATATTCCAGACGATCATTTACGCGTCGAGCATATCCACCTATTCCCGAGTGTGCACTCCCTATTGTCACATACTCACGCCCCTCCTTCATCACCATGGGCATGACATCACTGCTGGGGAGGTCATCCCGATGACCGAATTCGATGAGCTAGGATCTAGGAATTTTTCTTTAGTGGGCATAGATATCTCGGCCGCTGGGGTGTTATCGTGGAGACGACAGAGGGCTCAACACCAGGTCGATTTGGACGAGGAGGTAGAGGTCGACGTAGCCGAGCTCGCCGCCGAGATCGAGGAGTAGTTACGAGAGCCTCCACCACCGACAACCGACCAGCGCTTGACACGACTACAGACGGAGGTCCACAGTCTCCGAGAGGAGATGGAGGCCCATCACGTCGAGTTCATGGACGCCCTTCATGCCGAACACGATGTGAATCTGGCCTATCACGTCGAGTACATGGATGCCCTTTGAGCCGAACGCGAGGCAAACCATGCCCAACACAATGAGATGGTGTCCATGTTCCGGTCATGGCAGCCCGGTCCATTTTTTCCCCCTGGCCCTTCCTCCTAGACTTGAGTGGTTTCCCAGTTATTTGACTGTATTCCTACTATTTGACTATCCCTACTTGGTAGGGTTGACTTGTTATTGACTGTGTTGTCCTTATGTTGACCAGTTGACTTTTACCTAGCTATTTCATATTTTGGCTATTTATTTACCTGCTGAGTCATTTACTTCATATTTGAATCGTAAAGTAGGGTTGTGCTTAGTAGAATAGGATTGTTCTATATTTTTTCAAAAATCTTTTCTATTTTCACATTTTTTTCGAAAATTAGCATTTAATATATTTTGAAAAATCATTTCTTTTATCAAGTTATTGAAATTTAAAATGATTTTCCGACTTAGATTTTTTCAAAAACTTATCCCCTTTAAAACTAGGTTTTTTTTGCGCAAATGGACTTAGCTTAGGCCTTAACCCTAGAATTGAATGCACCTATAGATCTAGCAGCCAACATCTCACAAGCATCTTAGGGTACTTTTTGATTGATAACCTAGACTGGATTGAGATGCTTAGGTCTATGCCTTGATTCAAGATGTTTTAAGTCAGTGCATCTGCAGTAATTGGGGCGATAAATACACTTGAACAACAATCAAGTTAAGTGTCAAGCTTAGAAAATCTAACTTAATCAGATCACTTAACTTGACTAACCCTAGTGAAAACTGCTGTTATATAACAGTTAGTAAGTAGCTAACTGGGTTAGACAGCACCCTAACAAGATCGATTTAAATTGGTTTGGTCCTTTTATTTGCTTGAGTTCACTAGAGTTGGTTCAATACGTGCTGAAAATTCTTGTTACTAACTCTGATTCAATTTGAAGTTGCAATTAATTTTCTATTTTTTTTTGATATATGGCAACGGGGGAGAGAGAAGAAAAGAGAGAAAATTTTCAAATTAAAAAAAAAATTCTCTTTCAAAAAGTAAAATTGAACCTTTAAGTGCATTTTTTTCAAAATTTCTAAGTGTATTTTTTTCAAATTTTCTAAGTGCATTTTTTTGGGCAAATTTTTCTAGGTAAAAGTTTTTCTTAGTTAACAAAGAAAAATTTCTTAAAAAGTTTTTTCCAAGTAAACTTTTTGTTTAAAAGTGCACAAAGTGTTTTACAAATGCACTAACTATTTTTGAAGTGCATAAAATGTTAACAAAATTTTTCAAAGTACACAAAATGGTCTTTAAGCAATTTTTTTTTCCTAAGTGTGCAAAAAGCTTTTCTTAGTAAATAAATATTTTTTCAAAAATTCTTAAAGTGCACAAAATATTTTCTAAGTAAATTTTTCTAAGTGTGCAAAAGTTGAAACTTTTTAAGGAAATTTTTTTTTCAAAATTTTGGCTAAGTAAATTTTTTTTTCTTTCTCAAGTGGAAATTTTTTTTGCTAAGGAATTTTTTCTTTGCAAAAATTGGTTTAAAGTAAAATTTTTGCATAGCCTTTTTGAAGTAAAAGTTTTTTAATTTGGGCGTGCAAAACTTTTCCAAAGTAAAAATTGTCTAAGTATAAAAGGTTTTTGTGCAAATGCTTTGCTGGATTTTCAAAACACTTAGTCAAAATCAAGTGCTGGATTTTCAAAACACTTAGACAAAACCAAATGCTTTGCTCTGTTTACAAAACACTTAGTCAAAATTCAAAACACTAAGAAGTTTTTCAAAACTGCATATCATTGAAAATTTCAGGGGGAGAACTTTTTCAGGGGGAGCTTAATTTTTTTTTGTATCTCTTAAAGATTAACATGTTTATCAAATGCGCTCTAAATATTTTTTAACTTAACTTTTTGAACCGTGTTGCCATAAATCAAAAAGGGGGAGATTGTTGGTGTCGGAAGCACCAAAGTTAAACCTGTGTTTTGATAATGGCAAAGGATTCAGAAGTTAAGGTTTAATTGTGATCTAACAATGCTAATTAAGTGTGTAGGAAAAATCCTAGGTACACTAGGCAAGAAGTCCTGGTTCTAAGAATTGGGCACTAAATCCTGGTCGCGGGCTAGTCACCTAAGTCCTGACAAAGGTTGGGCAATAAGTCTTGGTCGTGGATTGGGCACCGAAGACCTGGTGAGTGAAGCTGGGCAATAAGTCCTGGTCGCGGGCTGGGCACGAAAACCTGATCCGGGGGATTGGGCAAAAGTCCAATCGGAGGAGCCGGTTAGCAAAAAGGTAAACTCTTCTTAGAGGAGTAGGTGAGGACGCGTTCCCCATAGGAGGGAACATTAGGTGTCGATTCGACCTAGGGTTCCATTTTGGAAGCCCAAAGTCAGAACCAAGACAACTCAGGCTGTAAATCATGCTTAAAACTATATTATTTATATGTTACTTGTATTTTGGAACTAACCCTGGTTGCAGGAACGAAGGGTGAAAGGTTTCTGCTCCCAAGTGCCTCAATGGAGTGAGGCGCCCTGTTTGACCAGGCGCCTGTGTTGAGACAGGCGCCCCAGACAAAGGGTATTTCTAGAACCACTCAAAGCAAAGCCTCAGAACAGCAACAGAGGCGCCTGTGTTAACACAGGTACCCCAGTCAGCTCAGGCACCCTGGTTGAGGGGATAAGCGCTGGCCAAGTCTGCGGATTGAGTTTCGCGCAGTGAGGGCTACGTGTGTAGCGACCCGCCTTCTTACTACCTTAGACGGATCGTTACTTTCCTCTACTTCTCAACTCTAATGCACGACTAAAAGTAAAATGCGGAAAATCTTTTTTTTTTCTTTAAATTCTTCTAACAATTATATTCTAACTTAAGTAGTCATGCATGATACCATATCACACTTTCCTTCTCAAAACTCGTAGTTGATACTTATTAAAACAAGCCTTACCCAACTCAAACTGCCCGTACCAGTCGACTGGTGACGTAGCAGTCGACTGGTACGCCTGTAATCAGTTTTACATGTTTTCGGCTCTTGCTTCTTAAGTCCACCATTCATTCAGTTTCGGGCCATATCAAACTACGACACCATTTCTATACTCTATGTCAGTTTCCTAAACAATTTAGCCAATCAGACGAATTCATAAACTTGAATTTAAGACTTTCATGGAAGAAAATAAACTAAACAAGTTTATATAAACTTTAACAATAGAGTTTGTACCAATCTTGACTCCTATGCATTCATAACCCCAAATACATGTTCTACGACCTTGCTAAAGCATTATGAAATGTGATTGCAACTTTTCTAAACATTTTTAAGCAATAAAAACTTAATTCAAGCAGAAATTGATACTATCATGGCACATGCATCTACTTCTCTAACAAAGTATCAATATCTCCAATTACTCACATTTCTACTCATCCAATGCAAACATAAGAATATATAAGCTCAATGAAATGACATGGAATCTTTACTCTAAGCATTTGAACATGTAAAACTATCCAAAACTTAAATGTTCGCTAAACTCCATAAAGCAAGAACTTGAAATTCAAATGTACTATAACATTGTGAATTAAATAACTAAATTGTCTCGTGCCAAAGATCTCTCCATACTCAGCCACCACACACACTCTACTCAGCACCGCCTCGTCGTCTTCCTTCAGAATTGCTTGCCTTTACCTTTATCTGCAATAAGAGGAAATGCAACTAGTAAGCAAAAAGCTTAGTAAATACTATCTAGCTCACAAAAACTCGAAATATGCAAACATGCTTCTAGATCAAACTGAACATCATATGAGATACTAATATGTTTGAAAGAAAACTAAGAACATGTATAACTCAAAACATGCATACTCAAGCAATAATAAATCTCAATTTACTTTTCTTGGCTCAACTTGAAACTTTAGCTACTCTTTAACTTTTTGAAAACTCTTTAAATTTTCGAAACTTTGCTAAAGCATATACTTGAAAATAATAATCACTTGGATCCACTGAAGACGTAAGTACCATCTCATGCGCGTTCCCTAAAAGGTTGGGGTAGCGAGCCACCAATCCTAATAGAGCAGACCTTGGTCTACCAGGGCCAAGACCTTGGAATTGGACACCTGGATTTCTTTAATGACGCCCTTGGACGCCGGGTACTGGCCTTAGAAAATAAAATAGCTTTCTTTCTTTTCTTTCTTATCTGTAAATGCCTTGGCATTTTCTGGAGCACCTTGCGTGCTAAAATCCCTAAGTCTTGACTTTTGGGGATTTCTTAAGGCCTTGGCCTTTTCTTTTCTTATCTTTATCTTCTCTTTTCTTTTCTCATAGCTTTTCTTGGTCCCTAATCTCATATAGGGCACTCAATAAAATATATAAGCATATAATGAACTAAGATCACATGCAAAGACTTAAACAAAAAAAATAAATATCTCTTTTAAAAACTTTTAAAGGAAATTCTTGCGGAAAAACCGCCTCTTACTGCAGGTGAGCAGTACTTACATTGATATCTTGGACTTACAACCAAGATTGACGTCTAGGACTCGGAAGAAACTTGAGATCTCGGAGAATTCTTCGCATCTACGCGTTCCTCTCGTCGCGGGGATTCCAAATATTAGAAGATATCTTGGAGAAGAGCCTTGACCGGCCCCCTAGAGCTTGGTGTAGTTTCGCCCAGAAGAGGAGGGGTCGGCGTGAGGGTTTGGAGAGGAGAGAAAATAAAACTTCTCTCTTTAATTACCTATTTATACTTATGGGGCGGATTAACCTAACTACACCTTAAATATAGGTCTCTCCTTCCTTTGCTATGCTTGATACCCTAGCCCAGCTGGTCGCGCGCGTTTCTAGTTTCGTGCTGGTCGCGGGTTCGAACTCCGGCTGCCCTTAAGTGGTTTTTCCTTTTTATTTTCTTTCTCTTTTTTTTTAAAATACCAAACGGACTCGAAAAATTCCATAAAAATATTCTAAAAATTCCTAAAAATATCTAGAATATTTCTAAACTATTTTTAAATAATTCTAAGGACTTTAAGAACTAAAAATGGGAATTTTGGGGCGTTACAATCCCCCATACCTTATAAAAAGTTCGTCCTCGAACTTAGAATAATTCTGGATATCTCTCTCTCATGCTGTCCTCACGTTCCCAAGTAGCCTCTTCATGCTTTTGATTCTGCCAGATAACCTTCACTAGTGGCACTTCTTTGTTTCTTAATCTCTTAACTGCTTTGTCCACTATCTGTGTCGGTCTGCTCTCATAACTAAGATCTTCTTGGATCTGTACTGACTGAGGCTGAATCACTTGGCTAGGGTCGTGAATACACTTCTTCAGCATAGAGACATGAAAGGTACTGTGGATAGCTGACATATCCTCTGGTAGGTCCAACTCATATGCTACCTTACCAACCCTCTTTATGATCTTGTAGGGTCCTATGTAGCGAGGACTTAGCTTGCCCTTCTTGCCAAATCTCACCACTCCCTTCATGGGAGCGACCTTGAGAAATACTGAATCTCCAACTTGGAATTCAAGTGGCCTACGGCGTGTGTCAGCATAACTTTTCTGTCTACTCTGGGCAGTCTCAATCCTCTGGCGGATCGTCTGGATAGCCTGAGCGGTCTCATCTATAAGCTCAGTCTGGCTGCCTAGTCCTGACTCCATCTCTTTCTTCTCACCCGCTTCTTGCCAACATATGGGTGATCTGCATTTCCTGCCATACAATGCCTCATAAGGTGTCATCCTGATGGTGGCCTGATAGCTATTGTTGTAGGCAAACTCAGCTAAGCACAGAAATTTGCACCAACTACCTTTAAAGTCCAATGCACAAGCCCTGAGCATGTCTTCTAAAATCTGATTTACTCTCTCTGTTTGTCCATCTGTCTGGGGATGGAAAGCTGTGCTGAACTGAAGTCTGGTGCCTAGGGCGTCCTGAACACACTTCCAAAAATGGGAGGTGAATCGCCCATCTCTGTCAGACACGATCGACTTCGGAACTCCGTGAAGCCTGATTACTTCTCTCACGTACAGCTGTGCTAACTGCTCTACCGAATGCGATAACTTGATGGCTAGAAAGTGGGCAGACT
>JAGFNQ010005631.1:330077-508993 GCA_024364735.1 Boesenbergia rotunda
CAAAACCAAGCAAGCGCGCGACCAGCCAGGCTAGGGTATCAAGCACAGCAAAGGGTGGAGAGACATATATTTAAGTTGTGGTTAGGTCAATCCGCCCCATAAATATAAATAGATAAGTTAAGAGAGGAAATTGGATTTTTTTGGTTTTCTCTCTCTTCCTCACCCTAGCCGCGTGACCCTTCCCTTCTCCTCTCTTGGGCGACGCCAACCAACACCAAGGCCAAGGGGGCCGGCCAAGGTTCTCCTCCGAGAGATATTCCCATATTCGGGATCCCCGCGACGAGAGGAACGCGTAGGCGCGAAGAATTCTTCGAGATCTCAAGTTTCTCCCGAGCCCTAGACGTAAATCTTGGTTGTAAGTCCAAGATATCAATGTAAGTACTGCTCACCTGCAGTAAGAGGCGGTTTTTCCGCAAGAATTTCCCTTAAAAGTTTTTAAAAGAGATATTTACTTCTTGTTAAGATTTTTGCATGTGATCTTAGTTCATTATATGCTTATATATTTTATTGAGTGCCCTATATGAGGTTAGGGTCCAAGAAAAGCTATGAGAAAAGAAAAGAGAAGATAAAGATAAGAAAAGAAAAGGCCAAGGCCTTAAGAAATCCCCAAAAGTCAAGACTTAGGGATTTTAGCACGCAACGTGCTCGAGAAAATGCCAAGGCATTTACAGATAAGAAAGAAAAGAAAGAAAAGCTATTTTATTTTCTAAGGCCAGTACCCGGCGTCCAAGGGGCGTCGTTAAAGAAATCCAGGTGTCCAATTCCAAGGTCTTGGCCCTGGTAGACCAAGGTCTGCTCTATTAGGATTGGTGGCTCGCTACCCCAACCTTTTAGGGAACGCGCATGAGATGGTACTTACGTCTTCAGTGGATCCAAGTGATTATTATTTTCAAGTATATGCTTTAGCAAAGTTTCTAAAGTTTAAAGAGTTTTCAAAAAGTTAAAGAATAGCTAAAGTTTCAAGTTGAGCCAAGAAAAGAAAATCGAGATTTATTAATGCTTGAGTATGCATGTTTTTTTGAGTTATATATGTTCTTAGTTTTCTTTCAAGCATATAAGTATCTCATATGATTTTCATATTGTTCAAAAGCATGTTTGCATATTTCGAGATTTTGTGAGCTAGATCGTACTTACTAAGCGTTTTGCTTACTAGTTGCATTTCCTCTTACGGCAGATAAAGGTAAAGGCAAGCAATTCTGAAGGAAGGCGACGAGGCGGTGCTGAGTAAAGTGTGTGTGGTGGCTGATTTGGAGAGATCTTTGAGACGAGACAATTTAGTTATTTGAATTACAATGTTATAGTTTATTCAAATTTCAAGTCCTTGCTTTATGGAGTTTAGCGAACATTTAAGCTTTGAATAGTTTTACATGCTCAATTTCTTAGGGTGAAGATTCCATGTCATTTCATTTAGCATATATATCCTTATGATGGCATTGGATGAGTAGAAGTGTGAGTAGTCGGAAATATTGATACTTTGTTAGAAATATAGATGCATGTGCCAAGATAGTATTAATTTCTCTTTGAATCAAGTTTTATTGCTTAAATATGTCTAGAAGAGTTGCATTCACATTTTATAATGCTTTAGCATGGTTATAGAACATGTATTTGGTGTTATGAATGCATAGGAGTCAAGATTGGTACACACTCTATTGTTAAAGTTCATATAACCTTGAATAGCTTATTTTCTTCCGCAAAAGTCCTAATTACAAGTTTATGGATTCATTTTGATTGGCTAAATTGATTGGAAAACTGGCCTAGAGTATAGAAATGGTGTCATGATTCTATTTGGCTCGAAAGTATAGGTTTGGTGGAGTTTTGAAGCAAGTGCCGAAATCTGAAAATTCTGTTTTCAGGCCTATCAATCAACTGATACAGTATCAGTCGACTGATACCCGAGAGTGGGGTTGGGCGAGGCAAGTTTCAATAAGTTTCATCTTAGGAGTTTTTGAGGAAGAAAGTGTGACATGGTATCATGCATGACTATTAGAGTTAGTATATCATAGATAGATTTAAATTGAGAAGAAAAAAAAAGATTTCCGCATTCTTTAGTCGTGCATTAGAGATGAGAAGTAGACAGAAGTAACGATCCGTCTAAGGCAGAGAAGGCGGGTCGCTACAGGTGGTATCAGAGCAGTTCCCATTCTCCAGCATCACACACACATCAGCATTAACCTTGCCGTCTTCAAGTAAGAAAGCTTTAAGTTTCAGTTTTTCTATTGCTCCTTTACTTAACTTCAGTATAGAGAAATGCTTAAGTACTTACTCATATGTGCATAGAACAAGGAAGCATGTTTAATACCTTAGTACCACGGAATCATGTTTAATCCCTAGAATGGATATTAGAGAAATGCTTAAGTACTTACTTGATTTGCCCAAAAATAAGTTTTGGGATTATGGCACGCATGGTGCTTGATAAAAGTTTTGAGTAAGACCAAGGTCTTACTAAGCCCTAGAACGAGTTCTAGGATTAAGAAATGAGATAAGAATCAAGACCAAGGTCTTGTTATATCCTAAAGCAAGTTTGGGAACATTACCATTAAGTGTTAAGTTATACATTTGAGGACGTCCTAGAAAGGCCCAAAACGAGGAGCAAGCTCCTAGAGGGCAAGAGGCAACAGAGTCAGTACCCCCACCAAATCTCTTAGACGTGGTGGCTCAGTTACAGAGACAGTTAGCAGAACAACAGCAAGTTATTGCCACTAGGATGGCTAACCAGCAGGTCGTTATTATTACCTCGCCAGTGGCGAATGTAGTGGCACCAGTTGTGATCGAAGACCCATCGATTACATCTGTAGTTCGGCAAGGGGAGTAAGGCAAGAAGCGTACCTCATTCAGTAGGAGAAACCGAAGCCAGGGAACTTCCCAGGCACAAGCAAACCATGGGATGCTTAAGCATGGTTCAAAACGTTGGAAAGAATAGTAGGGCTACTGGACTGGCATGAGGTAGAGAAGATCAAGTGTGCATCTTTCTGCCTTACGGGAGATGCTAGAATATAGTGGAAGAGAGTCAAGGCCAAGAGAAATGTCAGCCAGATGACATGGGCCGACTTCGAGACTGAGTTCTTCGAAGAATACTTTTACATGCAAGTAACCAACAAGCATTACGATGAATTCACGGAGTTCAGACAAGGAGAACTATCCGTGGATGAAGCAGTGAAGATGTTTAAGCGATTAGCTCATCTGTGCCCAGAGCTAGTTAGCACAGAAAAAGAGATAGTTAGGCTAATGCTCAAGATGTTAAGGCCTGAGATAGCGTTGAAGGGGGCTAGCGGTGTTAAGAGGCTGCAAACCTCCGAAGAACTAATAAGTAGTGCTTTGATCACTGAGCACTACTTAAGCAGTATAAAGGCCACCAGAAAGGTTGAACGATGAAGTTCTTAACAACCTTACCGTCAGGGGAAGTAATGGCCTCTACTGAGAGGCTAAGGGCAGTATCAATCTAGACTTCAGACCGAGAGCTACATGTCGATCTGATAGTCCTTGCGATGCAGGACTTCGACATCATATTGGGCATGGATTTCCTCAGTAAGTACAGCGTTTCAGTGGACTGCCGTAGAAGGAAGGTGGTTTTCAGCCCAGAAGGGGAACCGCCATTCGAGTTTCAAGGAGCCCCAAGGAGGAAGACTCAGAAATTTCTCTCAGCCTTGGCAGCCCACCAGATGCTAGAGCAAGGGTGTGCTGGTTTTCTAGCACACATAGTGGAATCAGAAGCAAAGGAAGAACTCAAGCAGGAGAATGTACGGGTAGTCTGTGAATATCCAGAAGTGTTCCCAGAAGAATTGCCTGGACTACCTCCCAACCGAGAAGTGGAATTCGAGATGGAGCTAGTGCCCGGTACCGGTCCGGTCTCGAAAGCCCCATATCGTATGTCTCCAGCAGAGTTAAAGGAATTGCAAGAGCAACTCCAGGAGCTACTAGACAAGGGCTTCATTCGGCCGAGTCATTCACCCTGGGGAGCTCCTGTACTTTTCGTCAAGAAGAAGGATGGGTCTATGCGTCTGTGCATAGACTACAGAGCTCTGAACAAGGTGACCATCAAGAACAAGTACCCCCTTCCTAGGATAGATGATTTATTTGATCAACTCAAAGGGGCTACAGTGTTCTCGAAGATAGACCTGCGTTCTGGGTATCATCAGCTAAAGGTTAAAGAAAGTGACATCCCCAGGACGGCCTTCAGGACAAGATACGGCCACTACGAATTTGTAGTAATGCCTTTTGGAGTAACCAATGCTCCAGCAGTCTTCATGGAGCTGATGAACCACATCTTCAGGGAGTATCTCGATAAATTCGTCATTGTATTTATTGATGATATTCTCATATACTCACAGGCTCCAGAGGACCATGCTACACACTTAAGGATAGTGCTGCAGATCCTTCAGCAGGAGAAGCTCTATGCAAAATTCTCAAAGTGTGAGTTTTGGCTAGATCAGGTGACCTTCCTGGGTCACATTGTATCCAAAGAAGGCATTCAAGTTGATCCAGCCAAGATAGAAGCAGTCAGCAACTGGTGTAGACCCAAGAGTGCCAGTGAGATCAGAAGCTTCTTAGGCCTGGCAGGATATTACAGAAAATTTGTGGAGGACTTTTCCAGGATAGCCTCTCCACTCACAGCTTTGACCAGAAAGAACAAGAAGTTTGAATGGTCAGATAAATGCGAGCATAGTTTTCTAGAGCTGAAGAAGAGATTGACTAGTGCTCCCATCCTGACTGTTCCAGAGAGTGACAAGGCCTTTGACATCTATAGTGATGCATCCAAGATGGGCCTTGGAGCTGTCCTCATGCAAGACGGTAAAGTGATAGCATATGCCTCCAGACAGCTCAAGGACTATGAGAAGAATTACCCTACCCACGACCTTGAGCTAGCAGCTGTGGTTTTTGCACTGAAGCTCTGGAGACATTACCTGTATGGAGTGCAGTGCAGAATCTTCATAGACCATCAGAGTTTGAAGTACTTCTTCACTCAGAAAGATCTGAATATGAGGCAGCGCAGGTGGCTAGAGTTGGTCAAAGATTATGACTGTGAAATCCTCTACCACCCAGGTAAAGCTAATAAAGTGGCAGATGCACTGAGCAGAAAATCCTGTGCGGCACTGATGTCCTTATCATCACTGTCTCTACCACTTCAGAAAGAAATAAAGAATTTTGGAGTCGAGGTAATAATCGGGCAACTTTCTGCATTGACTCTAGAGTCAACCCTGCTTATAGATATACAAGGAAAGCAAGATCAAGACCCAGAAATCCAGAAGATCAAGCAGGGGATCCAAGAGGCAGAAAATTCAGAGTTTCGAGTATCAGATAGTGGCATCCTCTATCTTGGAGACCGCCTTTGCATCCCCAATGATGAGGAACTAAGAAAGAATATTTTAGAAGAAGCCCACAGTACCCCGTACTCTATGCATCCTGGTTCTACCAAGATGTACCAAGATTTAAAGCAAAGGTTCTGATGGTCTGGACTCAAGCGAGACGTGGCTAGATATATCAGTACCTGCTTGACCTGCCAGAGGGTCAAAGCCGAGCACCAGAGACCAGGAGGAGTTCTGCAGCCTCTTCCCATTCCAGAGTGGAAGTGGGAAGAAATATCCATGGACTTTATCACAGGTCTTCCAAGAACCACCCATGGACACGATGCAATTTGGGTGATAGTGGACAGATTGACCAAGTCTGCCCACTTCCTAGCCATCAAGTTATCGCATTCGGTAGAGCAATTAGCACAGCTGTACGTGAAAGAAGTAATCAGGCTTCACGGAGTCCCGAAGTCGATCGTTTCTGACAGAGATGGGCGATTCATCTCCCATTTTTGGAGGTGTGTTCAAGACGCCCTAGGCACCAAACTTCAGTTCAGCACAGCCTTCCATCCCCAGACAGATGGACAAACGGAGAGAGTAAATCAGATTTTAGAAGACATGCTCAGGGCTTGTGCGTTGGACTTTAAGGGTAGTTGGTGCAAATTTCTGTGCTTAGCTGAGTTTGCCTACAACAATAGCTATCAGGCCACCATCAGGATGGCACCTTATGAGGCATTATATGGCAGGAAATGCAGATCACCCATATGTTGGCAAGAAGCTGGTGAGAAGAAAGAGATGGAGTCAGGACTAGACAGCCAGACTGAGCTTATAGATGAGACCACTCAGGCTATCCAGACGATCCGCCAGAGGATTGAGACTGCCCAGAGTAGACAGAAAAGTTATGCTGACACACGCCGTAGGCCACTTGAATTTCAAGTTTGAGATTCAGTATTTCTCAAGGTCGCTCCTATGAAGGGAGTGATGAGATTTGGTAAAAAGGGTAAGCTAAGTCCTCGCTACATAGGACCCTACAAGATCATAAGGAGGGTTGGTAAGGTAGCATATGAGTTGGACTTACCAGAGGATATGTCAGCTATCCACAGTACATTCCATGTCTCCATGCTAAAGAAGTGTATTCACGACCTAGCCAAGTGATTCAGCCTCAGTCAGTACAGATTCAAGAAGATCTTAGCTATGAGAGCAGACCGACACAGATAGTGGACAAAGCAGTTAAAAGATTAAGAAACAAAGAAGTACCACTAGTGAAGGTCATCTGGCAGAATCAAAAGCATGAGGAGACTACTTGGGAACGTGAGGACAGCATGAGAGAAAGATATCCAGAATTATTCTAATTCGAGGACGAACTTTTTATAAGGTATGGGGGATTGTAACGCCCCAAAATTCTCATTTTTAGTTCTTAAAGTCCTTAGAATTATTTTAAAATGGTTTAGAAATATTCTAGATATTTTTAGGGATTTTTAGAATATTTTTATGGAATTTTCCGAGTCCGTTTAGTATTTTAAAAAGGAAGAAAAAAAAAGAAAGGGAGAAAAAAATCGTTAAGGGCAGCAGGGGGTTCGAACCCGCGACCAGCACAAAACCAGGCAAGCGCGCGACCAGCCAGGCTAGGGTATCAAGCACAGCAAAGGGTGGAGAGACATATATTTAAGTTGTGGTTAGGTCAATCCGCCCCATAAATATAAATAGATAAGTTAAGAGAGGAAATTGGATTTTTTTGGTTTTCTCTCTCTTCCTCACCCTAGCCGCCCGACCCTTCCCTTCTCCTCTCTTGGGCGACGCCAACCAACACCAAGGCCAAGGGACCGGCCAAGGTTCTCCTCCGAGAGATATTCCTATATTCGGGATCCCCGCGACGAGAGGAACGCGTAGGCGCTAAGAATTCTCCGAGATCTCAAGTTTCTCCCGAGCCCTAGACGTAAATCTTGGTTGTAAGTCCAAGATATCAATGTAAGTACTGCTCACCTGCAGTAAGAGGCGGTTTTTCCGCAAGAATTTCCCTTAAAAGTTTTTAAAAGAGATATTTACTTCTTGTTAAGATTTTTGCATGTGATCTTAGTTCATTATATGCTTATATATTTTATTGAGTGCCCTATATGAGGTTAGGGTCCAAGAAAAGCTATGAGAAAAGAAAAGAGAAGATAAAGATAAGAAAAGAAAAGGCCAAGGCCTTAAGAAATCCCCAAAAGTCAAGACTTAGGGATTTTAGCACGCAAGGTGCTCGAGAAAATGCCAAGGCATTTACAGATAAGAAAGAAAAGAAAGAAAAGCTATTTTATTTTCTAAGGCCAGTACCCGGCGTCCAAGGGCGTCGTTAAAGAAATCCAGGTGTCCAATTCCAAGGTCTTGGCCCTGGTAGACCAAGGTCTGCTCTATTAGGATTGGTGGCTCGCTACCCCAACCTTTTAGGGAACGCGCATGAGATGGTACTTACGTCTTCAGTGGATCCAAGTGATTATTATTTTCAAGTATATGCTTTAGCAAAGTTTCTAAAGTTTAAAGAGTTTTCAAAAAGTTAAAGAATAGCTAAAGTTTCAAGTTGAGCCAAGAAAAGAAAATCGAGATTTATTAATGCTTGAGTATGCATGTTTTTTTGAGTTATACATGTTCTTAGTTTTCTTTCAAGCATATAAGTATCTCATATGATTTTCATATTGTTCAAAAGCATGTTTGCACATTTCGAGATTTTGTGAGCTAGATAGTACTTACTAAGCTTTTTGCTTACTAGTTGCATTTCCTCTTACTGCAGATAAAGGTAAAGGCAAGCAATTCTGAAGGAAGGCGACGAGGCGGTGCTGAGTAAAGTGTGTGTGGTGGCTGATTTGGAGAGATCTTTGAGACGAGACAATTTAGTTATTTGAATTACAATGTTATAGTTTATTCAAATTTCAAGTCCTTGCTTTATGGAGTTTAGCGAACATTTAAGCTTTGAATAGTTTTACATGCTCAATTTCTTAGGGTGAAGATTCCATGTCATTTCATTTAGCATATATATCCTTATGATGGCATTGGATGAGTAGAAGTGTGAGTAGTCGGAAATATTGATACTTTGTTAGAAATATAGATGCATGTGCCAAGATAGTATTAATTTCTCTTTGAATCAAGTTTTATTGCTTAAATATGTCTAGAAGAGTTGCATTCACATTTCATAATGCTTTAGCAAGGTTATAGAACATGTATTTGGTGTTATGAATGCATAGGAGTCAAGATTGGTACACACTCTATTGTTAAAGTTCATATAACCTTGAATAGCTTATTTTCTTCCGCAAAAGTCCTAATTACAAGTTTATGGATTCATTTTGATTGGCTAAATTGATTGGAAAACTGGCCTAGAGTATAGAAATGGTGTCATGATTCTATTTGGCTCGAAAGTATAGGTTTGGTGGAGTTTTGAAGCAAGTGCCGAAATCTGAAAATTCTGTTTTCAGGCCTATCAGTCGACTGATACAGTATCAGTCGACTGATACCCGAGAGTGGAGTTGGGCGAGGCAAGTTTCAATAAGTTTCATCTTAGGAGTTTTTGAGGAAGAAAGTGTGACATGGTATCATGCATGACTATTAGAGTTAGTATATCATAGATAGATTTAAATTGAGAAGAAAAAAAAAGATTTCCGCATTCTTTAGTCGTGCATTAGAGATGAGAAGTAGACAGAAGTAACGATCCGTCTAAGGCAGAGAAGGCGGGTCGCTACAAAAAATCAGTGTCCTACATGTGAAAGTCGGTCTTCACCATCTATAATAAAAGGAGCTCCCAAGAATGTTGGACAAACAATCGGGAAAGGTAAATTTACTGTATTTGAAAATCCAATATTTACCTCAAATAACGTGATTGAGTCATATAAATTAGTTAAGGAAAATTTTAGAAAATTGGAACAAGAAAATGAAACCCTAAAACATAAGGTCAATATGCTAGAAAATTTAATACATAATCTTGTTGATTTCGAAAATCCGGAGTATTACTCCAATTGTGACCTTACTTAGATAATTGTTTGCTTTAATGGCGTGTTGCTTGTTTATTTTTTCCTGCAATTTTATTATTATGCTTAGAATTAAGATTGGTTAGTTGAAGGACAAAAGAGTTACTCAAAACTTGAACAATCTAGTATTAGGTGGAGGTAAGATGATAGTACGTTAGGGAAGTCATTCTAATAAGGTCAAGTAAGGTAAGGCGTACCCTACTCAGTTTGTTTAGTCTGGTGGAACTAGCCGAAGCTACCGATCCAAAACCTAAATTAGTTAGACCAAAATTTTTCAAGAAGTAATTTGAAAATGAATTTTCGGTAAAAGACTTTGTCAAGGAAAGGATTGTTGCTCCAATAAGGCTACGGCCAAAGAAGGCCTCTGTGCCTCGCCAAAACTTGGAAGCCAATTATCGAAACTCAAATTCAATTTACTACTTGATAAATTTGAATCTAACACAAGTTTTAAGTAAATCTTATATTTAACACTAATTCAAAGATAAAAATAAAACATCTCACAAAACAGATAAGGTAACCTGTGTTGGATCGAGAAGAACGATAGAGGGGGGGTGAATATCGTAAAACGTTTTCAGATTGGAAAAGAGAAGAGGCAGCGGAAAATTAAAACACAACGCAAAAACACAAGAGGTTTTACTTGGTTCGGAGTCGTGGTCGGCTCCTACTCCAAGGCCCACGGTCGTTGACCGTTTACTGCGGGCAATTCTATATGTGCGCAAATGTTTACAGATCAATTTTATAGTTGTAGTATAGTAAACAGAAAATTATACTCTTTTGTTACCAACGCCCGGTGTGGATTGTTCTTTGGAGCAGAGGGTCGTCGTAGGCGCTTCAATCTCAAGATGGAAGGTTTCCGGAGCAGCGCGCTTGAGTCGAAGAGCGTAGAAGCGTTGGAAAGTTGTGTTGAGAAGCCTTGGGGGTCGACCCCCTTATATAGTAGTCCTGGAGGCGCCGAGATGCTAGGGGCGCCCTCAACATGGCCTTCGATACGCAACAATCTCGGCCAGCACTTATCCCGCTCGAGTAGAGCTGAGGTTTGACTGTGGGGGCGCCCGGGACGCTGGGGGCGCCCCTGTTGACTTGGTCTGCTGGCTTCTCGGCCGGTTCACTTCGTTGGCTTGAACCCAAGGCGCCCTGGGCACTGGGGGCGCACGGGACCTCCGAGGCACCCTACTCAACTGCTGCCTGTCTCCCTTGAGGCGTTCTGAGCTGCAGAGACTTGTTCCTTTGGTCCTGCATCCAGGGTTAGTTGCAAATACAATAAAACAAGAATATGTTATGTTTATACAGCCTTAGCTGACTTGGTTCTGACTTTGGGTCTCCAAAATGGAACCCTAGGTCGAACCGACGCCTACTGTTCCCTCGACGGGGAGCGCGTCCTCACCTACTCCTCTCGGGAGAATTTACCTTTTGCTAACCGGCTCCTCTGGTTG
Source organism: Boesenbergia rotunda (assembly GCA_024364735.1). Lineage (NCBI taxonomy): Eukaryota > Viridiplantae > Streptophyta > Magnoliopsida > Zingiberales > Zingiberaceae > Boesenbergia > Boesenbergia rotunda. The sequence goes on from JAGFNQ010005631.1 coordinate 340,791, forward strand.
GACTTTTGCCCAGCAGTCCTTCGACATGTGTTGGGACCGGGTGCATGTTGACAAGGATACGGGTTCGTAAAATTCTAAATTTTTACGTGCAGCGGAAGAATTAGCATAAAATAATTTCTCAAATTATTCTAACCACGTATCTAGCATGCAACCTTATGGTGTGTGGACATGATCATAAAATAAAACTTTGCGAAAAAGTAAACTAATTTACCAAGTACCTCGCGTAACTCGAAGTAAGGGACGAGATCCAACCGTATAGCGTCCCTTGGAAGCTTCGCCTCTATTCGCGTCCACGTCGTGTTCTCTTCGGGATGACTTCGCAAAGTCACGAGTTTTGTGCCGACGAGAACTACTAGATTCTCCAAAGGCACAACTAGAACAACAAGAGAAAAGAAAGGAAACTAACCACCAAGTTAACGGAATCAAAATTCCGGGAAGGAAGGAGATGTAATCCGCTTCTTCTTCTTCTTGGTTGGCTTCTCCTCGGTGTTGTTGGCTCACGGCAACTAATGGAGAAGAAGGTGCGCCGGCCCTTGGAGGCAAGGGGCGCTGGCCTAAGGGGTTGCTAGGGGCGCCGGCCCTAGGGGAATAGAGAAGAGAGGAAAAGAATAATAGAGAGAGAGGGAGAGAGTTAATCTCTTGATTACTCTATTGATCAAGGAACTAAGCCTAGCCTTGGTTCCTTTATATAGTAATCTCTCCCTTGCCAAGTCTCCTCTTAATGGAATTTTCATAACAAATTTATCCTATAAATTCTCTTATGAATTATTCCGTTTAAACCAAGTTTTATTATAACTAACTTTATAATAAAACAAATACTTCTTCTCCTTTTATTATGGAATAAATTTTATAAGAAATTTATAAACTTTCTTATTATGGAAAAATCAATTCATAATTGATTTTATAAAATTAAAATAAACCATTTCATGGATCATTTTAATTTCCATAAAAGAATAAATTTCTATAAATTTATTTATATAAATTTCTTTACACAAATTTATTTATCCATAATTTATAAAACAAATCGCGCTATATTTATTTTATTAATTAAACCAAATAAATTGGTTTCTTCCCCTTGATGTGGTCGGCCAAACCAAAGGGGTTTGGCACCCTCTTTGGTCGGCCAAACCAAGCCGAACCGATCGCGAATTAAACTCATTTAATTCGTCCAATAAGCCTTCAAAAGACTTAGCCATTTTTAGTTTCCGTTGCGCCTCTGATTAACTCAGATTCGACTTATTTCTCTTGATCAGAAAATCTAATTTTCAACTCATTTTAAATCCCTCGGATTACTCGTAGTGCGTGTGATTAAATAGGCTTTCGATTTATGTTGGTCGTCTATAATTAACCAATTATAGAACGATCATGAGCGGCACCTAGTAGTACATCATAACCCCCAATTAATCGAAAGATCAACGGTTGACCTCAGAAGTAATTCTGAAACCCTTCAGCAGCTCTAATGAATCGTGCCTCATTCCCTTCACCATCTTATACCCACTTGGTTCAGGACATGGTCTGTTTGTGTCAGTCCCCACTAGACTGACTACGTCACACCTAGCCTAAGTAATGTCTTTCTCGTCCTTTGGATTTCTAATTACTCTCATGTATTTTAGAGACTCGCACTCTAAACATGATATGCTCTGGCCAGAGTCTTTGAGTAATAATCCGACGATAGGCCTGGATATACATCTCCTCGCAAGGAGTGGTGAATCCTTTGTAGGCTGTTCAAACATCTTCGGGCACTTCGGCTTATACCCAATCATCCTAGGTCCACACCTCCTTGGAGATGCTTGCTTAAGATGTTAAAGTATAAGTCTCCATGACCAAGATGACTTGAACACCGCAAGTCAAAGGAACATCACACTTAAGCCGCAGTAAGAACTTTATTGACATATCTATATAGATAACCATATGAAGTCTTACAGCTAGTCACTCCAATGAACTAGTTCCCTTAACTAGCATCCATGTTTATCTCCGGACATCCCAATGTCACCAGCCAGTGAGAATCAGCTGATTAGAGAATAACCCATGCTAGTCTCAACAGAATTGATAGTGTCCGTTTTTATCAATTCATCGACTAGGGATACTTTCAATACTTCACATTTGCACATTTAGAGATAATCACTAGTTGTGATCCCATCACAAATTCTCTTATGCTGTGAAATGTATTGCGGGCATTCAGTAGATGAGTTTAAGATCCGAATCAAATACACAAACATGTATACTCAAATAGTGAATTATCATTTATTAAATAAATGTTTACAATCATAAGGCGATTGCCTTAGGACACTTCTCTCATATCACTAACAACATGAGCCTAGCTGTCCTTCGCCAGGTCTTCAGTACCACGCAGTCCTTCGCCTGGTGCCCAGCAGTCCTTCGCCAGGTCTTCGGTCCCAAGCAGTCCTTCGCCTGGTGCCTAGCAGTCCTTCGCTAGGTCTTTGAGTCCTAGCATCCCTTCGCTAGTTGCCCAGCGACCCTTCGCTAGGTCTTAGGGTTCAGATGCCTAGCAGTCCTTCGCTAGGTGCCTAGCTATCCTTTGCTAGGACTTCAATCTGCACACTCAAGTAGCATGTTAGATAAACATAGCATCTTAACTTTTGAACCCTTTGCCATTATTAAAACACAAGTTCGACTTGGGTGTTGTCTGCACCAATAATCTCCCCCTTTTTGATTTATGGCAACCCAATTCAAAAAGTTAAGTTTATTCATACAGTTAATGTAACAGTTTAGTTTCCTCCCCCTGGAAGGAATCTCCCCCTAGGTTTTTCAAAGGTTGTGGGGTTTGAAAAAAATCTAAGTCAAAATAATGGAATTAATTTTTCAATACTTAGAATATTTTTCAAAAGAAATTTTAGAAAAATATTTTCTAAAAAGAATTTGATTGGGCACTTTGGAAAATTTATACTTAGAAAAAATTTCTCAAATATCTCCTGAATGTAAGCTTTTTTTACTTACAAACTTTTCTATTAGAGAAGTTTAGAGATAAGTACTTAGAGATATTTTGAACATAACTTAAGTTTAAGTACTTAAAAAAACTTTTGAAAACTGCTTGGGTCAAGTACTTAACAAAAATTTTGAAAACCATTTAGATCAAGTACTTTTGAAACAATTTTGGAAAAACATAGATTTAAGTACTTTGAAAAAACTAGGTTTAAGTACTTTGAAATAGTTTTGAAAAAATTTAGATTAAGTACTTTTTGAAGAAAAAGGATAAAGTTTTGAAAATTTTAAAATTTGAAAAAACTTAAAATTTTAAAGCTTCTCTCCTTTCCTATCTCTCCCCCTTTGCCATATATCAAAAATAAAGCAATATAGCAAAAGTAAATTGCATAAGGATATGACAACAGAATCTGAACCAATTCAAGATATACACTGAACCAAACCAATTTCAATTATCTCTGTAGGGTCCTGTCTAACCCACTTGGCTACTTACTGACTGTTATAAACAGTAGTTTTCGCTATAGTTAGTCAAGTTAAGTGTTTTGTTCAAGTTAGATTTTCTAAACTTGACACTTAACCTGATTACTGTTTAAGTTGTATTTAGTTCCCCAATTACTGCAGATGCACTGACTTAAAGCATCTTGAATTAAGGCAAAGACCTAAGCATCTCAACCCATTCTAGGTTATCAGTCAAAAGTACCCTAAGGTGCTTGTGAGATGCTGCCTTCTAGATCTATAGGTGCATGCAGTTCTTGGGTTAGGGCCTAGGCTAAGTCCATTTGCGAAAAAGCCCTAATTTTGAAGGGGGTAATTTTGAATAAAACTAAGTTGGAAAATTGATTTTTAAAATTGTAAAAATATTTTGAAAATTAAGTAAAACGGTTTTAAACCCATGCTTATTCACCACACCAAATGAATTCTCCTCTCATTTCTCTTCCTTCTAAGGTGGCCGAAAGCTCTTCACTTGTCCTCAATCACCCAACTTTCACAATGCCGCCCGGTATGATTTACTTATGCATTTCCAATTCATTTTTCTTAATTTATTTTAATAAATGCATAATTTTTCCTACCTGTTTAGAAAATGTCGAGTTACACAAACTATCCCCGGGGTCGAGCCTAGCCCAGACCCTAGGTTCCCTACCTTGGCCTTGTTTAATAAATTCGCACAAACCACTTATAAACCAATTAAGACCAGCTTCTTGAATAGACATTTCTTTGTTCAATCTTTCCCTACAGCTATGGATGCCATTAACTTTTATCAACTCGATCAACTTGTTTATTGTGCCCACTCAGTCAACACAACCCTATGTGCTGAGTTTTACAACAACTTAGTCAAACTTGATGACTTTTGTTACTCTACTACTGTACAGTCCATCCCCCTTACTATCACACCTACTTTATTTAACCGATTTCTTGAACTACGACCTTCTCAGTCCACTTTTTGTTGTTATCCTCCAATTGACCTTCCTTTTGATGCCCCCTATTCTCATATCACCCTGGACACTCTCTACTCTTACTTTTTCGGAGATGTGCGAGACCCGACGGTACAGAGATTTCAGTCCGTCGATCTTCGCGTCCAGGACTACGCTCTCTATAGAGTTCTGGTCCATTGCATTCTCTCATTGACCACTCGGAATGTCGCGACTATGTGACCCCTTCCACACCATCCATCTCTACGCGATGGACATAGACATTGGTTTACACATGTTCCAGACAATTATTTACGCATCGAGCATATCCACCCATTCCCAAGTGTGCACTCCCTATTGTCACATACTCACGTCCCTCCTTCATCACCATGGGCATGACATCACTGTTGGGGAGGTCATCCCGATGACCGAATTCGATGAGCTAGGGTCTAGGAACTTTTCTTTAGCGGGCATAGATATCTCGCCGCCGGGGTGTTATCGTGGAGATGACAGAGGGCTCGACACCAGGTCGATTCGGACGAGGAGGTAGAGGTCGACGTAGCTGAGCTCACCGTCGAGATCGAGGAGCAGTTACGAGAGCCTCCACCACCGACTATCGACCAGCGCTTAACACGACTACAGACGGAGGACCACAATCTCCGAGAGGAGATGGAGACCCATCACGTCAAGTTCATGGACGCCCTTCATGGAGAACACGATGTGAACCAGGCCTATCACGTCAAGTACATGGATGCCCTTCGAGCCGAACGTGAGGCAAACCAGGCCTGACCCGACGAGATGATGCCCATGTTCCGGTCATGGCAGCCCTGTCCATTTTTTCCCCTGTCCCTTCCTCCTAGACTTGAGTGGTTTCCCAGTTATTTGACTGTATTCCTACTATTTGACTTTCCCTACTTGGTAGGGTTGACTTGCTATTGACTATGTTGTCCTTGTGTTGACCGGTTGACTTTTACCTAGCTATTTCATATTTTGGCTATTTATTCACCTGCTGAGTCATTTACTTCATATTTGAATCGTAAAGTAGGGTTGTGCTTAGTAGAATAGGATTGTTCTATATTTTTTTCAAAAATCATTTCTATTTTCACATTTTTTCGAAAATTAGCATTTAATATATTTTGAAAAATCATTTATTTTATCAAGTTGTTGAAATTTAAAATGATTTTCTGACTTAGATTTTTTCAAAAACTTACCCCCTTTAAAACTAGTTTTTTTTACGCAAATGGGCTTAGCTTAGGCCTTAACCCTAGAATTGCATACACCTATAGATCTAGCAGCCAGCATCTCACAAGCGCCTTAGGGTACTTTTTGATTGATAACCTAGACTAGGTTGAGATGCTTAGGTCTATGCCTTGATTCAAGATGCTTTAAGTCAGTGCATCCGCAGTAATTGGGGCGATAAATACACTTGAACAACAATCAAGTTAAGTGTCAAGCTTAGAAAATCTAACTTGATCATATCACTTAACTTGACTAACCCTAGTGAAAACTACTGTTATATAACAGTTAGTAAGTAGCTAACTGGGTTAGACAGGACCCGAACAAGATCGATTTAAATTGGTTTGGTCCTTTTATTTGCTTGAGTTCACTAGAGTTGGTTCAATACGTGCTAAAAATTTTTGTTACTAACTCTGATTCAATTTGAAGTTGCAATTAATTTTTTATCTTTTTTTGATATATGGAAAAGGGGGAGAGAGAAGAAAAGAGAGAAAATGTTCAAATTTTAAATTTTTTTCTCTTTCAAAAAGTAAAGTTGAACCTTTAAGTACATTTTTTTTCAAAATTTCTAAGTGCATTTTTTTTGGGCAAATTTTTCTAAGTAAAAGTTTTTCTTAGTTGACAAAGAAAATTTTTTTTCCAAGTAAAATTTTTTTTAAAAGTGCATAAAGTGTTTTACAAATGCACTAACTGTTTTTGAAGTGCATAAAATGTTTTAAGCAAAATTTTTCAAAGTACACAAAATGGTCTTTAATCAAAAATTTTTTCCTAAGTGTGCAAAAAGCTTTTCTTAGTAAACAAATATTTTTCCAAAAATTCTTGAAATGCACAAAATATTTTCCAAGCAAATTTTTCTAAGTGTGCAAAAGTTGAAACTTTTTAAGGAAATTTTTTTTTCAAAATTTTGGCTAAGTAAAAAAAAATTTCTTTCTCAAGTGAAAATTTTTTTTGCTAAGGAATTTTTTCTTTGCAAAAATTGGTTTAAAGTGAAATTTTTGCAGAGCCTTTTTGAAGTAAAAGTTTTTTAATTTGGGCGTGCAAAACATTTCCAAAGTAAAAATTGTCTAAGTATAAAAGATTTTTGTGCAAATACTTTGCTGGATTTTCAAAACACTTAGTCAAAACCAATTGCTGGATTTTCAAAACACTTAGACAAAACCAAATGCTTTGCTCTGTTTACAAAACACTTAGTCAAAATTCAAAACACTTAGAAGTTTTTCAAAACTGCATATCATTGAAAATTTCAGGGGGAGAACTTTTTCACGGGGAGCTTAAATTTTTTTTGTATCTCTTAAAGATTAACATGTTTATCAAATGTGCTCTAAATATTTTTTAACTTAACTTTTTGAACCGTGTTGCCATAAATCAAAAAGGGAGAGATTGTTGGTGCCGGAAGCACCAAAGTCAAACCTGTGTTTTGATAATGGCAAAGGGTTCAGACGTTAAGGTTTAATTGTGATCTGGCAATGCTAATTAAGTGTGCAGGAAAAGTCCTAGGTACACTAGACACGAAGTCCTAGTTCTAAGAATTGGGCATTAAGTCCTAGCCACGGGTTTGGGCACCTAAGTCCTGACAAAGGTTGGGCAATAAGTCCTGGTCGTGGACTGGGCACTGAAGACCTGGTGAGTGAAGCTGGGCAATAAGTCCTGGCCGCGGACTGGGCATGAAGACCTGATCCGGGGGATTGGACAAAAGTCCAACCGAAGGAGCTGGTTGGCAAAAAGGTAAACTCTCCTGAGAGAAGTAGGTGAGGACGCGTTCCCCATAGGAGGGAACATTAGGCGTCGGTTCGACCTATCCATTTTGTAAGCCCAAAGTCAGAACCAAGACAGCTCAGGCTGTAAATCATGGTTAAATCTATATTATTTATATGTTACTTGTGTTTTGGAACTAACCCTGGTTGTAAGAACGAATGGTGAAAGGTTTCTGCTCCTAGGCGCCTCAATGGAGTGAGGCGCCCTGTTTGACCAGGCGCCTGTGTTGAGACAAGCGCCCCAAACAAAGGGTATTTCCAGAACCACTCGAAGCAAAGCCTCAAAACAGCAACAGAGGCGCCTGTGTTAACACAAGCACCCCAATCAGCTCAGGTGCCCTGGTTGAGGGGATAAGCGCTGGCCAAGTCTGCGGATTGAGTTTCACGCAGTGAGGGTCACGTGTCAGGCGCCCCCTTCAACACAGGCGCCCCAGCTACAAGTATAAATACGGGTTCACCCCCTTGGCTTCAGAACAACAATTTCCTACGCAATCTTTCAAGCGCTCTACTCCAAACACTCCATGGTCAAGACTCAAGCGCCAACGACGACCCGCGGCTACGACACTCCAATCTTCCGGTCGTCGGTATAATTTTAGTTAAGTGCTATAATTTTTAATTTTATATTCGAACTTCAACTTGTAATTATTTTACGATATATAGAATTGCCCGTCGTAAATGGTCAAGGACCGTGGGCCTTGGAGTAGGATCCGACCGCGACTCCAAACCAAGTAAAAACAAACGTGTTAGCGTTGTTTTGCGTTTCCGCTGTGCAATTACTTTTAAGTTTTCCGAAAAATTTGTCGATCGATATTCACCCCCCCCCCTTCCCTTTATCGATTCTAACCGATCCCACAGGATACATCTTGAGAGTGTAGATGGATCATGGAATGTGCCAAAAGGTTTGGAGACAAATTTGAGTCTCAACCTTAGGGATTTGGCACATGTGGATTGAGTTTCATTCAAGAAATATGATATTAGGGTCTTATTGTATGAACATTTGGTTATTGATGTGTAGATGCCATATAAACCAATGCTACGGATGCATTGTGGGTTGGTATGGGTGGATACATCAAGAGGAAGTCAAAATTAGGACTTTAGGACAAGGTTCAATTGAACCATTTAGCTAGTTTTGAGTTTTATGTCAATCTTGGGATCCGAGATATGTACATTTTTAAATATATTTTTTCTAAGTAGACACGTGTACCACAAACCTCTCCATAAAATTTAGAAACTTTCTGAAGATATGTTGAATTAGTTATGTATTTCTGAAATTATGTTCAGAAATGCTGAAAGACTGACTTTTGAGTATCAGTTGACTGGTGCAGGGGATGAGTTGACTGGTAATAGTGCTTACTAGGGTGAAAGCTTCAGTAAGATTTTTTTCGATAGGGATCAGTCAACTGGTGACTGTCTCAGTCAACTGATACATGATGAAACTGTTTTCAGCAAAGTCGAAAAGTGTTCTAATAATGTCAAACATCTATATAATCTTATAGAGGATTAATACACACTGTTTATGATCATTAGAGGGTAAAGAATTCAATGATTGAGATATTTTTAGAATTCTTTTTGATGTATTCCAAAGGTTTGAATTAAGGTTTAATTGGTAAAACCTTATGTACCTTTGCAAGAAATCCTAGCTCAAGAGGGAGCTTTGTTGCTCATGTATTGGCAAAAGGGAAGTCTTGTGATAGGTTCTTAAAAAGCCCTTGGTAAGTCCAAGTGTAGGGAGAGCCTTGCGAGAGGTTCTTAAAAAGTTCGTTAATGGCAATCCTAACTCATTAGAGAGTAATATGTGGGGGATGTCTTGTGATAAGTCTCATGCATATTTGCATTTGCATTGCATGTTAGTACATGCATTAGCTGTGTAAGTCCAAGGTATAGCCTTGGCAATGTAAGTCCAAATGCTTTTAGCATTTGTATTTGTTATTTGCTTTTCCTAACTTAAACGTATTACCAAACATCAAAAAAAAAGAGATTATTGAGGCAATCTATGGTCCGTGGTGTTGATGCAGTCTGACCCTGATTATTATTTTGGTGTTGACCCCGATTTAAGTTATGATTTGAGTTTGATTTAAGTTTGGTTGCGAGAATTCGGAGTAAGTCCAGGTGGATCGGGAGATCGCACGCTAGCATGGAAAAAGTCCTAACTTGGAGGGTTAGGTGTGAAAAAGTCCTAGCTTGGAGGGCTAGGTGTGAAAAAGTCCTAGCTTGGAGGGCTAGGTGTGAAAAGTCCAAACTTGGAGGGTTAGGTGTGAAAAAGTCCTGGCTTGGAGGGTCAGGTCCTAGCTTGGAGGGCTAGGTTGGATGAAATCCCGATGAGTGAAGCCGGGTCCTGGTGAGTGAAGCTAGGTGATTGAAATCCCGGTGAGTGAAGCCAGGTTGAAATCCTAGTGAGTGAAGCTAGGTTGAAATCCCGGTGAGTGAAGCTGGGTCCTGGTGAGTGAAGCCAGGTGGTTGAAATCCCGGTCAGTGAAGCCGGGTCCTGGTGAGTGAAGCCAGGTTGAAATCCTAGTGAGTGAAGCCGGGTCCTGGTGAGTGAAGCCAAGTTGAAATCCTAGTGAGTGAAGCTAGGTTGAAATCCTGGTGAGTGAAGCCGGGTGACTGAAACCCTGGTGAGTGAAGCTAGGTCCTAGCTTGGGAAACTAGGTTGAACGAAGTCCCGGTGAGTGAAGATGGGCATGGAGTCTTGGTCTGTGGGACCAGAATGAGTCAGAGAAGGCTAGGGAGGTCGTTCTCTTGACTTATAGTTGAAATGGGAGTCCCTGGATCGGTCTGGTGACCGATCAGGGAAGTTGGCACGGAGTTCCTTCGTGGATCGGTCTGGTGACCGATCCAATGATGTTTGATCGGTCTGGTGACCGATCAAGGAGCATACAATGAGTTTGGGAGTCTTACTGCTCGGCTCCTGATCGGTCTGGTGACCGATCAGGGAGCATACAGTGGATTTTATGAACCTTACTGCTCGGCTCCTGATCAGTCTGGTGACCGATCAGGGATACTGTTCAGATCGATCTAAGTGAACGATCAAGTGTCGCGAGATTCTCCTTATGACCGATTAGGTTGACTTCTGATCGGTCAGGAAGCAGCCTGATCGGTCACCAGACCGATCAGGGCACAACCTGATTGGTCTGGGGACTGATCTGGAGTATGCAACAGACTGCTGGATAGGTCTGGGGACCGATCTAGAGTGTGCAGTAGACTGTTGGATCGGTCTGGTGACCGATCAGGGTCCTCCCTGATCGGTCTGGGGACCGATCAAGAGCAGAACATTAATTCAAATACGCTGTCAAAAGCTCTGATCGCGACTGTTTTCTCTGCCGATTATCTGATACATTGCTGATTATGTTTGATATGATTTGCTAAGCTTTTGTTGAAGTGTGCAGGCTTTACAGGGATGGATTCAAACACTCAAGGAGGGTCAATGGGAGGCTTTCCGTTGAGCAAGTATGGCAGGTTTCCATCATAGGTTGCAACGGGCGCTGCTGGCAACGGTTGGAAGCTGACCTGGGGCTGGAGCTCGACTGAGGAGAGTTCAGTGAGTCCAGAGGAGGTCAGAGATAGCTGGGCAGTTGCAGGTGTGCAGCTGGGAGCTGAGTGGAGCGTCTGTGACCTGGCGTTTGGGTAGCTGGGTTAAGTGTGGGCTGGCGATGAAGAGAAGGGAGCTCTCCAGTAGCAGCAACACTTGATCCATCCTTAGCAATCACTCTGAGTCAAAAGAAAAGCTCTTGCGACAACTTTGATCATCTCTTTGAGCAAGCAACTGTGAATCATGAGCACTTGGAAGAAGAAACAAGGAGCTTGGCGAGTCCATCAGCAAGAAGACACGAAGAGGGAGTTCTTGCGTGAGATCTGTGTTGAGTGGAGCTCGGTGAGGAGTTTGCTTGTGTTCTTTTTGTCCTAAGTGCTCTGTAAGTGTGTATTGTCTCTATGCTCTTCATTCCATACACTCTTGAGACTATTTGTGTGGAGAGGTTACTCCACCGAGAAGGAGGATTCGTCTATCCGAATTTTCCGGGGCTTGATCTGTCGACGATCAAGGGATCGCCCACCTTACGGGCACACCAAGGAGTAGGGGCAAGTTACCCCCGAACCTTGTATATCCTCTTGTTAGCGTATTAGGTTTGCTTTTGTTTTTGCATCTCTATTTTTATTGCTTCCGCTGTGCGCTGTCTAACCCTAAGTGCAGAGAAATACAAGTAGTTCAAAAAGATTATGTCTGGCTACATTCACCCCCCCTCTAGCCATCCAAGTTCCAACAAGTGGTATCAGAGCTTGGGGCTCTGTTCAAGCGGATTAACAACCGAGAGCTTACAACAAGATGGCTATGAGAGGAGAAGGCTACAGCACAAACAGACCTTCATTCCTCGACGGCACTGATTTTCCATATTGGAGGTCAAGGATGGAGTTCTACTCAAAACTAACATGAGCATATGGTTCTCAGTGAAGGAGGGTTTCTCCCCTCCAAAGGATCATGAGGGAAATGAGCTTGAGTTTTCGAGTTGGTCGGCTGAGCAAGTCAAAAAGGGGGAAGCCAATGCCAAAGCTATTGTCACTTTGCAATGTGGGATGACCAAGGATCAGTTGGTTAAGGTGGGTCCTTTCATAAGTGCTAAAGATCTATGGAATAAGATTATTGAGCTCCATGAAGGAACTCATGAAACCCGGACAGCCAAGAAGGACCTCCTTCTCAACCAACTTCAAAGTCTCACTATGGGAGAAAATGAAACTGCAAGTAAACTCCATGGACGGTTCAAAGAAGTCTTGAATGGTCTACACTCCATAAAGGAAAAGGTAGAAAACCGAGACATTGTGAGGTATGTGCTCAAAGCTTTCCCTAGGAATGCCTTGTGGTCATCCATGGTGGATACCTACAAGATTTCCAAGGATCTTTCTTTTGTTAAGTTAGAAGATCTATTTTGTGAAATGGAACTACATGAGATCTCTAACCAAAGCCCAAAGGAGAAAGGGATGGCTTTAGTGGCAGGTGACAAAAAGAAGAAAATAGAGGAGGAGAAGATCTACTGTCATGTGGCTCTAGTGGCCTTAGAAGAGTCATCCAAGGAGAGTGGAGACGAATCAAGCTCCTCAACTGCGCCTTCATCATCTTCGGATGATGAAGAGGTAATCTCTCCCGAGCTAAATAAGTGTTATAGAATAATAGCTTGCTTGACAAACATGCTTAAAAAGTCTAAGAACAAGATCAAATCTTTGAAATTGGAAGTAGAACATTTAAAAACCTCTAAGGATGAGGTAATTGATGACTCGCATGTTAAGATCCTTGAAAATGAAAATAAGGACTTAAAGAGCGAAGTTGAAAATCTCAAAAATATTCTTGAGAAATTTTCAACTAGCTCCAAAACCTTAGACATGATACTAAACTCCCAAAGGGCGGTTTACAACAAGGCCGGTATAGGTTACCGACCTAAAGAACCTAGTATCATGTCACTAATGTCTAGAACACATTTTGGATCATCAAAAAATTCTAAGGTTCAAAAAGCCAAAAAGAAAATGACTAAGGCATGGGTGCCTAAGTCCCTCATTGTTGATGCATTAGGTCCCAAAATTTGGGTACCTAAACCTCTATATTTCGAATTGTATAGGCATTGATTGAGGGGGAGCATTCTATCAACATGGGTTGTTGATAATGGGTGCTCCAAACAAATGACCGGGGGAAAATTATTTTTGGATACACATTTAATATGTAAACATGCCTTGGGTTGATAATACGAACTTGAATTCGAAATATGAATTGCCTAGGATGTTTAGCCTCATTATTGCAATATCTGAGGTCTAAGTTAGGTTCCTTTATGTGCTTGCATTTATAGATTTTTGACAATTTCATGTCTTGGTGATCAATATTTTGAATTTTCTAAAATTGTCTAAATTGGGTAAATACATGAAGATAGTTTAGTTAACTGCCTCCTTATAGAGAACTTAGACAATTCCATGACAACATCATGTTTTGTGTTATCAATGTATGTTTCTGAAATGGTTTTGAAACTTTCTAAATGAGATAAATGTGTGTTGGACAAAATACACCATTATGAATTGTATTGATACACAAAATTTGTTTTGGAATTGATTTCAATTAGTTGGAACACACATGTTATAAACATACAAATTGATGAAATTTGGAAATCTAACCATGTGTTGATAAGAATTTGATACAAGCATGTTTTGTAATTTACTCATATATTGATGCTAATTTGATTCCAGCAAGCCAAAATTTTCTTGTATGCCATGATCTTATTGTTTGGGTGTTATTAACATTAATCTATGGCATGCCAAGATTGTTTAAGAACAAGATCAACACATAATTTGAACTGATCACTCATAAGATGGTGATAGATAAGAACATGAGCTTAAGGTCTAGGGATAATGCTTTCTTTGTATCAAACTCAAATTCCATGACTTGTTTGTTTTCCCACTGATCATGCTTGTATACAAACCTGTTTTTTTGGTATTATCTTAAATCCATAGAAATTCTTGATCTTAAACCCATAGAAATCCTTGATCTTTAGTTTGAAGGACATAAATCATGTTGTTTGTTGTGGTTAAGGGAAATGAATTGTGTTTAATGGAATTCTATCTTGGATTAAACCTAATTGAATTAGGGTTTAGAAGTGTTTCAGAGTTTCTGAATTTTCAGAGTTTCTGAACTTTCAGAGTTTCTGAACTGTCGTCTGTATCAGACCTGATCGGTCTGGAGACCGATCAGGGATCACTCTGATCGGTCCGGTGACTGGTCAGATCAACTCTGATCAAGGAACTCCCAGATCGTTCCAAAATGATCCAAAAAATTCCTCAGACCAATCACTTCTCGTCGAATTGTATCAGTTTAATGATCATACTACAAACAAACATGATACAATCCGATTACAATTGAAACATACTTGATCACCCATTGGTACAAACCTGGTACTAAGGGAGCACAAATTTGTTCAAGTGGTTCAAACCTGGTACTTAATAGTGATTTGATACAAACCTATGTTGGGATGTTCAAATTCATAAGAAAGGGTTTGTTGAGCCATGACTCTTGTTCTTAATGTCATGTTTCAGAAATGTTTCTGAAATGTCGAATATCAATAGAGTCTATTCCCCTGTTATGGAATGCCAATTGTTAATGCAGTCTGATCAGGAACGTATCAGAGTTTTAGAAATTTTTCTGAAATCTGATCGCTCCCCAAACTAATCAGATATGTTTCTGTATCAAGTAATCAACGAGCCTGATCGGTCATGGAGACCAATCAGGATTATGTGTTGGATACAGTTGCATTCCCTACTTGTCATATGAAACATATACATATTTGACTATGATATATTTCTGTATATGTTTTCATGTGTAATTCACACTTATTGCCGTATAATGCATATACATTGTTGCCATGATACATTTATGGTATATGACTTTCATGTGCAATTCAAAAGTTTACCTTTGATTATTTTGGGTTTGGGGAGAGACCCGTGTTTGAGGGGGAGGTATGTTTAAACATAATAACCATGTCCTTTTCAATGTTTGACAAAGGGGGAGAGAATGGTTGATTAAGTTTAGGGTTATTATAGGGGGAGGACTTTGATTCCCTTACGATAATTAAACTGCCCTCAATTGAATATTAATGCCTAAACTTAAATCGGGTTGTCAAACAACAAAAAGGGGGAGATTGTTTATGCAGTCTGACCCTGATTGTTGTTTTGGTGTTGACCCCGATTTAAGTTATGATTTGAGTTTGATTTAAGTTTGGTTGCGAGAATTCGGATTAAGTCCAGGTGGATCGGGAGATCGTACGGTGGCATGGAAAAAGTCCTAACTTGGAGGGTTAGGTGTGACAAAGTCCTAGCTTGGAGGGCTAGGTGTGAAAAAAGTCCTAGCTTAAAGGGCTAGGTGTGAAAAGTCCTAGCTTAGAGGGCTAGGTGTGAAAAGTCCAAACTTGGAGGGTTAGGTGTGAAAAAGTCCTGGCTTGGAGGTCAGGTCCTAGCTTGAAGGGCTAAGTTGGATGAAATCCCGGTGAGTGAAGCCGGGTCCTGATGAGTGAAGCCAGGTTGAAATCCTAGTGAGTGAAGCTAGGTTGAAATCCCGATGAGTGAAGCTGGGTCCTGGTGAGTGAAGTCGGGTGGTTGAAATCCCGGTGAGTGAAGCCGGGTCCTGGTGAGTGAAGCTAGGTTGAAATCCAAGTGAGTGAAGCTAGGTTTAAATCCCGGTGAGTGAAGCCGGGTCCTGGTGAGTGAATCCAGGTTGAAATCCTAGTGAGTGAAGCTAGGTTGAAATCCCGGTGAGTGAAACCGGGTCCCGGTGAGTGAAGCCGGGTGACTGAAACCCTGGTGAGTGAAGCCAGGTCCTAGCTTGGGAAGCTAGGTTGAACGAAGTCCCGGTGAGTGAAGCTTGGCATGGAGTCTTGGTCCGGAGGACCAGGATGAGTCAGAGAAGGCTAGGGAGGTCATTCTCTTGACTTAGAGTTGAAATGGGAGTCCCTGGATCGGTCTGGTGACCGATCAGGGAAGTTGGCACAGAGTTCCTTCGTGGATCGGTCTGGTGACCGATCCAGTGATGTCTGATCGGTCTGGTGACCGATCAGGGAGCATACAATGAGTTTGGGAGTCTTACTGCTCCTGATCGGTCTGGTGACCGATCAGGGAGCATACAGTGGATTTTAGGAACATTACTGCTCGACTCCTGATCAGTCTGGTGACCGATCAGAGATACTGTTCAGATCGGTCTAAGTGAACGATCAAGTGTCGCAAGATTCTCCTTATGACCGATCAGGATGACTTCTGATCGGTCAGGAAGCAGCCTGATTGGTCTAGGGACTGATCAGGAGTATGCAGCAGACTGCTGGATAGGTCTGGGGACCGATCTGGAGTGTGCAGCAGACTGCTGGATCGGTCTGGTGACCGATCAGGGTCCTCCCTGATCGGTCTGGGGACCGATCAGGAGCAGAACTTTAATTCAAATACGCTGTCAGAAGCTCTGATCGCGACTGTTTTCTCTGCCGATTCTCTGATACATTGTTGATTATGTTTGATATGATTTGCTAAGCTTCTGTTGAAGTGTGCAGGCTTTACAAGGATGGATTCAAACACTCAAGGAGGGTCAATGGGAGGCTTTTCGTTGAGCAGGTATGGCAGGTTTCCATCGCAGGTTGCAACGGGCGCTGCTAGCAATGGCTGGAAGCTGACCTGGGGGGGCTGGAGCTCGACTGAGGAGAGTTCAGTGAGTCCAGAGGAGGTCAGAGATAGCTGGGAAGTTGCAGGTGCGCAACTGGGAGCTGAGTGGAGCGTCTGTGACCTGGCGTTTGGGTAGCTGGGTTAAGTGTGGGCTGGCGATGAAGAGAAGGGAGCTCTCCAGTAGCAGCAACACTTGATCCATCCTTAGCAATCACTCTGAGTCAAAAGAAAAGCTCTTGCGACAACTTTGATCATCTCTTTGAGCAAGCAACTGTGAATCGTGAGCACTTGGAAGAAGAAACAAGGAGCTTGGCGAGTCCATCAGCAAGAAGACACGAAGAGGGAGTTCTTGCATGAGATCTGTGCTGAGTGGAGCTCGGTGAGGAGTTTGCTTGTGTTCTTTTTGTCCTAAGTGCTCTGTAAGTGTGTATTGTCTCTGTGCTCTTCATTCCATACACTCTTGAGACTATTTGTGTGGAGAGGTTACTCTACCGAGAAGGAGGATTCGTCTATCCGAATTTTTTGGGGCTTGATCTGCCGACGATCAAGGGATCGCCCACCTTACGGGCACACCAAGGAGTAGGGGCAAGTTATCCCCGAACCTTGTATATTCTCTTGTTAGCGTATTAGGTTTGCTTTTGTTTTTGCATCTCTGTTTTTATTGCTTCCGCTGTGCGCTGTCTAACCCTAAGTGCAGAGAAATACAAGTAGTTCAAAAAGATTGTGTCTGGCTACATTCACCCTCCCCCCTCTCTAGCCATCCAAGTTCCAACACGTGGGACCATGTGTTTTGATGTTTGGGCAAAAGGTTTAAGTTAGGTGTTTCAATACGATTTGTAACCTATCAAGTACATTTGGATGCAATTTAGTACTAATTTGGATGTTGTGGCACCCACTACTTCATATGTAGGATGGTTGTAGCATCGCTAGGGATGGTTATTTCCATCGAGAATACACATAGAGCATTAACATAAATATGGATAAACTAATATGAGAGTCAATACTTTATAAGTAAAAGAGGAAAAAAGTATATCATATATGGTTGGTATCACATGATGTGGTATACAACCATACCAAATCCTAGATGAGGTTTATGTTAGTGATTTTTTTTTTGCCATATGACTTTGTTTTATTGATCATATAACGTGGATTAAGGTCAATAGCACTATTTATGTCTTATTGCATTACATACTTGATCAAGATACATAATCCACTTTACTAGGTAGGAAATATTCAAATTCTAGTATATATGTACACGATTGTAGTATGATTTGAAAACTATTAGGTACATTTAGACACAAGTTAAGTACTAATTGGGATGTTGTGACACGTCACTAAACAACACTACTTGATTTTGTACAATATATCTAAATTCAAGTATATGTGTAATTTAATTGGATATAATTATATAAAATTTGAATATTAAGGTATGAGACTCCCTTGATAGGTCTCGATGCCTCAAAATATCAAGCACAATTGACTTCAATTTAGGTATATATCTACACGAATGCAATACGATTTGCAAACTATCGAAAATATTTAGACGTAAATTATGCACTAATTAGGATGTTGTGACACCCACTACCTCACATGTAGTGCGGTTAGTAGCATCACTAGGGATGATTATTTTTCATTGAGAATACACAATGTAGTATTAACATAAATACAGACCACCTAATATGAGAGTCAATACTTTATAAGTAGAAGAGAAAAAAATTGGATACCAAATATCCAAATTTATGTATATATGTACACGATTGCAGTACGATTTGGACACTATTGGATATATTTGGATGCAAGTTAGGCACTAATTGGGATGTTGCGGCAACCCACTAAACAACGTTACTTGATTCAGTATAATATATCTAAATTTAAGTATATATGTAATTTAATTGAGTACAATTGAACAATATTTAGGTACGACGGTACGAGGCTAATTTTATGTTAATTTGTTTACATAGACTTTGCTAATTTCTACATAAATGTTAACAATTGGTTAAACTGTGTACCAAGAATTTGCACAATTATACCTAAATTGGTCCCATGTTACATTAATTTAAAATTGATATCATGTTTCATTAAATGGTACCGAGATCCAAACTTTATGACAAAATGGATAGTGTGTACGATCGTTGGTAGACCGACAAAAAGGGGGTGAATTGCCCTGCAAATTAGAACTAGATCTTTTGTAAATTCTAAGCAAAGATGACAATTAATTTCAGCAGTTAATTAAAAATGAAACCATAAACAACAACCAAAAAAAAGGAGAGACTACAATTTACTTGGTTGCAATCAGGGTGGTTGCTGATCCAAGACAATTGAAAACTCCACTAAAAAATCTCCTTGGTTGCAGGTGGAGAATCCTCTTACAGACGTTGGAATGCTCAAAAAAAGACTAGGAAAATAGAGTGCAATTGTTGAGTTTTAATCCTAGCTTTTGGGGGCTATTTATAGTTCAAAAACTGACTTTATCGTTGGCTAACATGAACCTGAGGCACCTCAGATAGATAAAATTTTATCCATGAGCGCCAATAGTAACTTGTTGATAAGTTCTATTCTAAGGCACCTCGGTTATAATTTGAGACGCCTTAGTTCTGATTTGAGGTGCCTCGGGTTCAAACTGAGGCACCTCAGTTCAACTTTTGTGCAAAATTGAAACTTTCAGCTAAGGCGCCTCCTAAGGCATCTAATGCACCTTAGTTGACCAAATGGTCAAAGTCAACATTCATGTTGACTTTTTCGTCCTTCTTCGACTTGGATAATTTCTAGCTAACCAGAGGCACCTCGAACGAACTACCTCCCTGCTTCTTGTCCCTCGGACGTTGCGCACGTTCTTCTTGCTCCACCGGTGTACTCTTCCGCAGACCTCCGCATCCCTAGGATGCAACAAGCTCGTTGCTCCCTTCCCGTGCCATTCATCTTACCCGCTATGTCTTCCGCTCAATTTCCTGCGCTCCTAAGCTCCTGTACACTTAAACACATGGATCAAAACACACTAGAACCTAACTTGACTTGGTTGATACATCAAAACTAACCCGGGGTACTTACAATCTCTCCCTTTTTGGATGTGAATCAATTCAAGTTAAGTTTGGATTAACCAAACAAGAAAATAACATTTTAATAACAATTTCTTTATTCAAAACAATAAAACAAAATATAACAATTTAGTGTAATAAATAATGCAAATAAATTTCAGTAAATATCAACTTAACCTCCTCCTTAACTTAATCTTATTTACTCTCCCCCTTATCACAATTTAGTGCCTCAAACAATATGCATGGTGATTACTCACAAATAGTTGCTCAACAGTCGTCATAATCCTAGAATGTCTATCGGAGAAAAAAGTAAACTCATTGAATGGAATGCTTTCATACGAAAGTAGGACACTTCTCAAATAATAATAAAATTATTCCCAATTATCATTATTCTCTGCATCAACTACAGAATAATCAATTGTGAAAAGATCATCATTGGCGTCCTTAGACACAACAACTAAGATACTACCTTTATACTTATTCTTTATATGAGTCTCGTCCAAAAAAAATCAATGACCTATAATCAGTAACAAAACCAACTACACATGAATGGGAACAAATAAATAATCATTTAAATTTATTAGTTATGGGATCAATCTTGCACTCAGCAACATTACCAGGATTTGGTTCTCGAATAGCATGACAATACCATCTTAGTCTATCATAGCATCCCTGCTTTGTGCCATAAATATCATACATTGCTAACTCCTTGTATTTCCACACTTTGCGGTAGGCTAACTCTACTTCATAATTCTTTTGCAAGTCTTTTTGAATTGTATAAAAGGGATAAGAGGGCTCTTCTCTCAATTTATCTTTCACCATATTAGCGATCCAGGTTGCATCGACTTTAGGATGTCTCTACTACGTAGATTGTTCTCACCACATGTATGTTGTAGGTTGCATTTTCGGATCCCAAATATACTATCTG
Organism: Boesenbergia rotunda; assembly: GCA_024364735.1. Lineage (NCBI taxonomy): Eukaryota > Viridiplantae > Streptophyta > Magnoliopsida > Zingiberales > Zingiberaceae > Boesenbergia > Boesenbergia rotunda. The sequence continues at coordinate 361,261 of JAGFNQ010005631.1, forward strand.
TTTTATATTTTGAACCATAAATTCTCCATCCACAATTCCTTTCATTACAAATAACAATAACCTTCTCATTGCCATTTTTTCTATACAACAATGAGCGTCTTATAGCAACAACATAGTTTTTAACACATTTTTAAAATAAGTAACATCCTTAAATTTTTATCATTCGCCGTGGATGCAATTAATCCAAGCATCTATAGCATTCGGCAACGAGATCTATTCAATCTTCTCATCACTCCTTGATTGTGTGTATTCCTTCTCAACTCTTACCAATTTGATACAAAATTATTAAGATGCATCAGACATAAATAAGTATAAAATAAATACATATCATATATACATAATGAAAGGCATTGAATGTAAATATAATTAGTAATGTCAAATAAACGATATCATATGCACTTGTGCTAAATGTAGCATAAAATATTATCAAAACTACAATATGATGAGGGATATAATATATTTTATCTCCCAAAATTAGGTTGTCGATATGTTCATTTTTACTCTCTACCTTTAAATCGATCATACTAAGCTTCATACACATATGAAGATGTATCATATTCATGACATCATCATCATCGTTTAAAGTCACGTACATCTTATGCTACAAAGTTGTGTATTACAGAATAATATATCCAAGAGTAATCTTTGTATATTTTTTGCCAAAACTCACAAATATATCCATCAAACTACAACTATTGAAAATTGAAATCACAAACAACTCGTTCTTATGCTTACAACAACCCAAAAATGCAAGGTTGTAAGACCCACATCCAGAATTTATTTTCGACCTAATCTACAAAAATATAACATTTAATTAATAATATAACAACTGAAGATTAAAACATCATTCATACAAAATTCATGACAAAAAAAATTCCAGATCATTCCAAAAATTAACAATAATTAGATTCAAGTGCTAAACCATAAAAATTGAGCATGAAACTATTATAATAGACTACTCTAAGAAATTTCCATATAATTCCTAAAAATTGAATAATTTTTTGAATCAAGTACTAAATCATTATAATTTATCATAAAACAGTTATATTTGAGCACTCTAGGAAATTTCTAGATAACCACTCTACAATGGAAATAGATAAAATACAAACCCGCCAATTATAAAACTAAATCCTAAATTTTAGGCATAAAATTGGCAACCAAAAACACAAACTCAATCAGAAAATTAAACCCCATATCTTATAAAATCGTTCAATTGAGAAACATCAAACATAAACCCACTCATAAAGGTACAATTTAAATGGAAAAAAATCATAAAGTCCAACAAAAAAATCATATCTTCTTCTTTTGTTTACTAGTTTTCTTTTCGTTTGAATATCAAGTACTCTAAGGAATTTCCAAATAATCACTCCGCAATGAAAATAGATAAATTCAAACACAATCAAAAAACTAAACCCTAAATGTTGGTCACGGAATCAATAGCCAACCAAAAACACAAACTCAATCAGAAAATTAAACCCCAAATCCCATTGAATCATTCAATCGAAAAAGATTAAACACAAAAAACTAAATCCTAAATATTGGGCATGAAATCGGTAGCCAACCAAAAATGCAAATCCAATCAAAAAACTAAATGTCAAATCTCATGAAATAATTCAATTAAAAAATATCAAACACAAAAGTCTAAACCCTAAATATTAGGCAAGAAATTGACAAATAGACAAAAATACAAACCCAATCAGAAAACTAAACCCCAAATCTAATAAATTATTCAATCGAAAAAGATTAAACACAAAATCACTTGGAAAGGTGCAATTTAAATGGGAAAAAAATCATAAAGTCTAGCAAAATAATTATTCCTTTGTATCTTGTTCACTAGTTTTCCCTTCGATTGAAGAAGTAAGGAACTGCTTCACTTCAAAGGTCCAGTCGCCTCTCCAATTTTGGCCTTGAAGGTTGATTGAATTCGATGCGCATGTTTGTCGATGGTTTAGGATAGAAGTCGACGTTGGCAAATGGAAAGAATGGGTATTAGTGGGTTTTAATTAAAACTAAGAGTAATTTGGTAAATTGATATCTATTAGGGAGTTAAAGCAAATAAGCAGATTTGATTAGCGAGTGAGAATAACTTTTCTCTGACCTGGGAACTGAGGGTAAATTTTCAATTGCAATCAGGAATATTTGAGCAATTTATCATTTTCTTTTTCATTAAAATTTATTTTCTTTATGTAAAAGATAGAAATTGAAACTAATATATGAGGTTTGTTTCCTTTTTGAGTCTTAGAATATAAATCTATATAAGTATTTGGTTTCATATTTTGAATAGTTTTTTTTATTATGGTTAGTTTTTGTTGAGTCGTTATTTTCTTCTTTTTGATATTCCTTTTTAAAATTAATAGATTTAGAAGATCATTTTTTATATTTGATNTTTCAATTGCAATCAGGAATATTTGAGCAATTTATCATTTTCTTTTTCATTAAAATTTATTTTCTTTATGTAAAAGATAGAAATTGAAACTAATATATGAGGTTTGTTTCCTTTTTGAGTCTTAGAATATAAATCTATATAAGTATTTGGTTTCATATTTTGAATAGTTTTTTTTATTATGGTTAGTTTTTGTTGAGTCGTTATTTTCTTCTTTTTGATATTCCTTTTTAAATTAATAGATTTAAAAGATCATTTTTTTATATTTGATCCGGTCGGGTAGGTAATTCGATCTGGTAAAAAGTTCGGTCGGGAAGGTACCCCGGTCGGGTAAAGACGTTCGGGCACATAGGGTGTTGGTCCAGTCAGACAAAGGCGATCAGAGCGACAGTGTTGTGATCCAGCCGGGGGCGGTTGGTCGGTCGGGTGAGTCCGGTCGGTAACGCTTGGTCGGGAATGCTCGGTCTGACGACCAGGAGGCCATGTACTTGGAACTCCTTTTAACTCGAGGTACCTAGCTGTGGTCATATGTTCGGGCTCCGGGCGGACATTCCCAGTTGGCCATCCCCGGTCGGACAATTTGGTAGGCCCATATTTGAAATTACTCGCCCCGTCCCAAGAAACGACTCACGGCTTAGTACCCGGTTGTCCGATTGGGCGCACCCAGCTGGCTGGCCGGGTTGTTAGGCACCAAGAGTGGCTGGACCCACTCACAGACTTGTCCGTGCAAAAGCAATAGGAGCCGAGCGAATTGAGCCCCTCCGGAAGACTCCTTCTATCTGGTCGGCTATAGTCGGATAGCTTGTGTTAAATACCGAATTTATGAGGTTGAAAAAGTGAAATTTCAAAAAATTAGGGGCCTAGTTACAGTTTTCCAAATCTATTGGGCTTATTTGCAAAATGCCAAACCCCTTAAAGAAGCCCTAAAACTGCCTCCCAAATCAGTTCCCTCTTCCCCAATCTCCTCTTCCACGACGCCGCAGCAATCAAGCGACGCCGGAACCGTCGCCTTTGCTTCTTCGTCTTCCTCTTCTCCTTCATTTTCCGGCGCCAACCTAGTTCTCGTATTGTCACACGCAAGCAAGCGGATGCAGCGCAACCCTCTTCCTCCTCACGATTTCGGCCGACGGCGTCACCACCTCTTCGGCGACTCTCTCCTTTCTGGACCATACAAAGCCTCCTTTGGCAAGCACTTTGGGCGCGATGGAGATGCTTCAGCGTAGCAGATCAGCGTTCGACTTCACAATCGCTTGTCGACTATTTTCTCGTGTTCCTAAGGTATCTCTTTTGTGATTGAACTACTCGAAGCTTCTGAGTTGGAGTAAGACGGGCCAATTATGTGTTTTTTTTCTAATAGCCTCATGGAATTCTGTTTCATCAAGAACGTGAAGGTCCGGACCAGTTGTCACCTAGTTGCCAGAGTGTTTGCTTAGTTGATTCTTTTGGTGGATCAAAGAAGGAAATGAGGCCAAGAAAAGTCATGTCTGATTCTACTAGTGAATGACTGTTCTCTTCATCTGGAGTCTCGGATTCTTGGTCTAGGGCCGACTCAGGTAAGGCTTGGGGTTTAAAGCTTTGATGATTAAGGCTTGGGCTGATGGGAGATTGGTTTAGCTGTTGGTTTTGAGGGATAACTCAGTTTGGATTCTATTCTGAGTTGGGTCTGAGTTGCTGTGAAGTGTTAGAGTTTAGAGATTTAATTGTTCTTTGTAGATGGTGGTTTCTTGGGTTAAATTGGATGTTTAACTTTATAACCTAATTATGATAAATTAGGTTAAGAAGGAACAAACTGTTGTTCAACGAGTTAGTTTGGTAAATCTGAAGTAAGGGTTAGATCCTATATAAGTTTAGTAGTTAGTTTAACTGTTTTATTTAATTGTATAGTAGTTAATTTAATCCTTGATATAGGACCATGATTCGGACTCGTTCGGTGGATCGTAAAAGGTTCTCGTTTACGGAATTCTTCAATAAAGGCGGGTACTTCTCCTTTGTACTCGAGTAGTTTCTTTACCTTAAAAGCATGGCTATATTATGTCTAATAGGTTGCTTGATCTTGTTCTTTGTCGCTATTTAAACATCGCCGTTGAGACTTATTCTTCGTTGATCTTTGAGTATTCCTAAATTCGTATCTGTACAGTCCTCGATTGGTTTTCTGTTCTGTAAAGTACCGCTGGTACGCGAGTACTTAGAAGTCCATTAAACACAGATAGATTTATTTGGCATTAGAAATACCCTACCTAGTAGTGTAGGTGCATAATCGTTGGTTTTGATTTCCGGTTGATTGTATTGATGCATCGTGTATTCGTTGGACTTTATTGCATCGTTGTTTCTCCGGTTGTTCGTGCATCGTATATCATGCACCATACTTGCACGTTGCATACTAACGACTGTTATGCTTACATTTAGTTAAGTCGTCGTTAGCCATATTGTTGCTCGATACACTCAATCACATGTTGTCATGGTAGTGGTTAGAGTGCGAGTGTTTGACCTGTCATGCCAGACAGTTAGGGGTGTCAATTCGGGTGGGTCGGGTCGGGTTCGGGTCGGGTTGGGGAAAATTTTTTTTTTTAACTCCCAACCCGAACCTGACCCGAACCCGATTTCAACCCGAAACCCCCAAACCCGAACCCGACCAACCCGACCAACCCGACCCGACCCGACCCGAATTACCCGAAAAAACCGATTCAAAACATCTTTTTTCGCCATTTTCCCTATAATTCTTCATTTTTATCTCAATACTTCATCATGATCATACTATATTGATATTAATATACATAAAAATATCTTAATTTTCAAAATAAAATTTGATTTAACCCTAAAAAATCCACAAAATATTAAATTTCGGGTCAACCCGAACCCAACCCAACCCGACCCGACCCGAACCCAACCCGAAATTTTTTCAACTCGAACCCCCCAACCCGAACCCGACCCGAACCCGAAAATTTTCAACCCGAACCCGATTTTTTTCGGGTCGATTCGGGTTGGGTCGTCGGGTCGTGTTGATTTTTGACACCCCTACAGACAGTGACACCCTCACCGTTGTTTTAGAGGGATGAGCCGTTGGTGGCTCACCCTCACTGTTGTTTGTTTTTTTTTTAGGGATATTGTAGTTGTGATAGCTCCCCCCCCCCCCCGATGTACCGTGGGTTTGGAGTGTAGATTCCCCAGCATCCTGTCCACTCAACCACGCCTTATGTGGTATTATTATTATTGTTGTTGGAGTGGTACAGTTGTCACAGCCCTACCCACTCGGTCACACAGAGGGGATGTGTTGACGGCTTGACTGGCGTCAGGGGTGACACATGTCATTGCATCATGTGCATACGTATTTCTTTTATGCATTTGATTGTGTTTGATGCACTTATATGAGCTATGATTGTTGCATATGTTTGACATGCATGTATATCTTGATATTATTGTTGTTGAGTTGTTCAATACTTGTTTAGTCGTTATTCGGACTTTATACCATGTCGATTTACATATGTTATGCATGATTAGGTTGCTATATTTCCTTATGAACTATACCCTGTTGGATTCTCTACTTGGTTATCTTGTATCATGCCATGCTTATTTGTCTACTCATATACCCGCAGAGTCCGCCCGGACTCACCACCCCTGCTTTCTTCTTTGTTGTTTCAGATAGCAGGTAGTCGTATTTTCTTGGAGCCAGGAGATGATCCAGTTGCCAGTCCCTCAGTCCCACCGTGTCAGTTTGGGTTGGTTTGATTTAGTGTCTATTTTATTTCCACAGTTATTTTATTTGTCGAATATATATTTGGTTTGTCGTTACTACCGGTATGTAGATTTTCTTTATGTTAATGATGGTTGAGCCATCCATTTATTTTGTTTCGTTATAAACTGCGTGGATGTGTGTTTTAATTATTATTGTGATGCCAGCCGCTTGTGGCTGAGCTAATATTGGTAGAGAGTGTATGTACATTTGCCCCATATTGTCCGCCGTATAGGGGAGATGTTGCCCGATTTTCGAGGAAGCATGTGCCTCTGGGGGCGTGACAATTTTTGGTATCAGAGCCAAGTTTGCGAGTTCCTTTGGGATCTGTGGATTTTTATGATGTTGTTTTGATGCGTCAGTTCGACCAAGTTTTTGCGATGTTTTGGTGTCTGTGGGTTTATGGTGTTGTTTTTCGAGGTCTATCTGTATTTTACGGATTGATATATTTTGCGAAGTCATTTTCTCGACTTGTTTGTTTTGGGACTTGGCGACAACGGACTTCTCCAGGCGACGAGTAAGTAAGTTGGTAAGGTATATTTTGATAATTATCCTATTCATTGTATACATTACATTGTTTAAGGTTGTATAGACATATGTTATGTTAGTTGGATGATATACTATTACCTATACTTGACTGCTAGGTATTCTTTAGGTTTCGATTAGACTGATTGACTACAAGTACATGATAGTTTGTCTCTCTATTGGTGATTATCTTTGAGTGGTTGATGGAGAGTGTGGAAGGGTAGATGACTTCCTCTTTTAGAAAGTTTATCCGTTAGATTCATATTGAGGATGATATTATTTTATTCTATTATTATTCGGGAAAATAATAAATTTGATAGGTGTTTGAGGTTAAGTTGTGAGTGTCAAATCTCTGTGACATGTTGTGATTTGAGAACTTGTTGGTGGATATTGTGAAATATGATTTTTGTGGTATTTATTTTCGCTAATGGACCATTTGGTGGATATGATTTTATAGTTGGTTATTTAAAAGTTGTATTTGAGAGTGACATTATGTGATATATTATTTGTAGACGGTCTATTGATGGAAGTATTGCTTATGATGTTATGGTTTGACGCTTAGAGATTGTCCTTGATTTTTTTTTATCCATGGGTGATATTTATGGATTTGTTGAACTTGCAATGGGATATTGGGTTATGAAGTTGTGTTGGTAATCCTAGGATTGAACGCCCTGAGTGTGTTGTTGATAAATTGATCCGTGGTCGTTGGTTGGTAGATGATAACCTTTAGATCAGTGATCTTTAGCCTACACATAGGTTGATACTTTAGTTGATTTGGAGTTGATGTTATATGATTCGCCTTGCGAACACTTATAGATGAGTATTTGATTTTGTTTCAGTGTACAGTTGACTTTGGGTATTAGATTGAAATACCTAGACTATGAACAGAGGATGATATCCGGTTGGCAAAGCGTTGATTAACAGTTATTTTTAGTGATGTGTATTGTAGTACATCTTGATAGTACACCAATATGGGATTTCAGATTTTTAGGAGTACCATGTTTCAAAGTTCTACTCTTTTCTTTAAAATTCTGAAGGCCAAGTGAATGGCTGAAGAAGAAGAAGTTTATTAAGGATTAAAAGAAGAGTTTTGATAGTCTATCGTAATTGGCTTAACTGAAGGTGAGGAATAAGATATTAATTAATTTAAATATTGGAACACGCTTGAATTATGTTTTAGTGAAAGAAGAGGATTTGGAGTGACTGATTTACTGTGTCTGATCCTGAAAGGTTAAAATTAAGTCGATTCATTGGTGATAACTCTAACTTTCAAGCATATTTTTAGGGACATACAATTCAAGTTGTTATGTTGTCCTTCATAACAGATTGTACCAATCTAATGTGTCATGGAGAATGCTTGAAGTGAGTGAGTTTGAGCTGGTATTCCAAAGAAGATTAGACTTGAATGATCAAATGTTGGCAGTGTTTCAAGAATTTAAGCATTTTCATGATTGATTTTTCATTCAGTCACTGATTTCTTTCAGAATCCCCACTTTTGTTGTAGACTTACCGTTACTAGGATTTATGGTCTTTGCAAGGATAATGTTAGGATATTTTCCTCTGAGAACTTCTTTGGTTGAGATACATTATTGAGATTGCATGGGTGGTAGGTTAATTCAATGCCACTATGTTACCTATGTTGCACAATTATGTGGATGCATCACTATGAAATACAAGCTCATATATTACATAAGGCCCCCGGGGCTATGGTGCAGCGGTAAGGTCACTAGTTGTTAACCTAGACATCCGCGGTTCGATCCCCAGCTACGGCGCATTTTGTAGGAATTTTTCCTCCAAATGGGGCGCGAACCCTGGGACCCTGGGCTTCTAGACTGACCACCGTGAGCGCTTCCCGATTTACCCTGGTGACCGGTGGGAAACTTCCGTGGGGCCGGGCCGGTCACCCCAGGTTCAATTTGTCTTCATCATTTTTTATATATTACATAAGCAATTAAGCAAAAGAACAACGGCAGAGATGTTAGCATGCACTCCCTGAAACTATTTCACATAGTAAGGTACATCTGAAGAGATAGTTTGGAAAGATTTAGTTGGTAGAGGTACTATATTGGATCATAGTAGTATCTTTATGGAAGAAATGGCATTGACAAAAAAAAAACAGTTTCTTCGTCTTCGCTGTTGTCTAGAAATGCAGTGTCTAATTGCAGTGGAAATTTTGGTGGCGCTAGTCATTTTGGAATGTGGAAAAGTGAGGTGCAAGATATTTTTTCGTAGGGTCTAGACATTGCTATTGAAGGAGAGATTGTTCCGCTTTAACTATGTTTTAGGTACTACTATGAATGATCACATTACTAGTTTTAATCAGCTGATAACTGATTTGATGAATATGGATGTAACTTTTCATGATGGAGGTTTGGCTCTGATGTTGATGGCATCGCTTCCTGATGAGTTTAAGTATCTTGAGACTACTCTATTTCATGGGAAGACTAATGTATCTCTTAGTGAAGTAACTGCTGGCTTGTATAGTTAAGAATTGAGAAAGAAAGAAAAGCAAGGAAACACAATTGTAGAAGTGAAGCTCTTGTTGTAAATGGTCGTTTGTAGAGTCAAAAGAAAGGATGGAGAGGAAGATCTACATCAAAGTCTAGATTAAGTAAAGATGAATGTGCTTGTGGTCAAGAAAAAGGGCATTAAAAAAAATGCCCCAATCTTAAAAATAAGAGCAAACCTGAAAAGAGAAAGGGTATTGCAGAGTTAAATGTAATCGAGTGTGATGATGCTGATTCAGACCTCTCAATTGTTGCTACATCATTAACAGGCAATTCCGACTCATGGTTGCTAGATTCATCTTGTAATCACCATATATCTCCCAATCGAGAGTGGTTTTCTGATTTTAAAGAGCTAAAAGGTGAAGTTGTCTACAGAGCAAATAATTTCCCTCTTAACACATATGGGATTGGTCCAATTTGCTTGAGAAACTAGGATGGATCAATCAGAACCTTAACTGGTGTTTATTACGTATCGAATTTGATGAGAAATCTTATCTCTATTGGAACCTTAGAGTCTTGAAGGCGAAAGATGGGATTATGAGGGTCATATTTAGTGCACTTGTGATAATGAAAGGAATTCGAGAAAAAAAATAATGTGTATTATTTCTTAGGTAGTACCAATACACGATAACGACCTAATTAAGTAGTGTTATGGGATGATCAGCAGAGGCGTTGCATGGTGGAATTTACATATATATCTAATGTTCAAGGAGTAAATTGATGCTTTGTTACTTAGTTTCTTTTGGTAGTGCATAGATCTCAGCCTCATGATCATCTGCTATTTTTTTTTCTTCCTGACATAAGACCTGGACACAATCTAAAGATATGTACATAGTTGGCATTTTTCATGCTTATGATATAATTTACATTTGATTTGTTCCATTACAAAGCATGTCTAGTTTATTCTTGTTGTTGTGCAGTCTATCAATCATCATAGTCTAGGTGCCGATAAAAAAAAAATCAAAATGTAGAGAACATATTTATTATCTATTATATTAAAGGAATAATATGTATGTACAGACACACTTAGGTATCAAGGATTTCGATGAGTTATTTTACTTGGTCTTATAGTTGGATTCTTTGTACCTGTCTCGTGAATGGACTTTGGTCTCGTAGATTGATTCTTTCGATCATGTCTCAATCCACATATTCACCTTATAAAACCATGGTTCATTTTTATACTAAGATAGTGCAATTCTAGAATTGTTATAGAGGCACTTGTGATTATGCTTCATGGGACAAAGGCTATCCTACACATAAGGGTTATGTACCATACTATATGTTCAATAAACATCGGTTAAGCTGAATTGCTCTAGGAGGTTAATGTAATTGTTGTGTATATACTTTCCACTCCAGTCTGCATGTAGCAGTGTTACTTAGGTCTGCCTAAATGACTATTTGGAACCAGGGGTAACTATATTTGAGTTTAGGAATGGACCGAAATATGATGATTGGATCAGGAGATCAGCTGCGCCCAGCATATTAGTCATCAGTTTACCAACCTCAGCAGATGGTCGAAGCTACAAGTTATCAGACTCAGTGAACGGTGGGAGCTCCAACACCTCAGACTATGCAGCCAGTAGCAATTCAGATGATTCAGCCACTGCCTATTTAGACGACCACTATTAGTTTCAGAGATGGATCGGGTTTACACTCTCACCAGAGAGAAGGCACAGCAGATCGATGGATCGAATTTCCGAGATATTAAAGAGCTATAAGGGTATCCAAGCATAGGTCACTGCTTATAACTGGGTTGTTAATTTTTCTTGCTATTGACCAGTACTCGTTGAGGTTTATGGTTTGTGGTTGTGGACTAGTTTGGGTTGTTGATATCAGTGTGTTTGACCAGTACCTGTTGTGGTTGACCAGTATCTGTTATGATTTACTAGTTCAATTTGGGGACCAAATTTTTGTTAGTGGGGGAGAATGTTAAATACCGAATTTATGAGGTTGAAAAAGTGAAATTTCAAAAATTAGGGGCCTAGTTGTAGTTTTCCAAATCTATTGGGCTTATTTGCAAAATGCCAAAACCCTTAAAGAAGCCCTAAAACTGCCTCCCAAATCAGTTCCCTCTTCCCCAATCTCCTCTTCCACGACGCCGCAGCAATCAAGCGACGCCGGAACCGTCGCCTTTGCTTCTTCGTCTTCCTCTTCTCCTTCATTTTCCGGCGCCAACCTAGTTCTCGTATTGTCACACGCAAGCAAGCGGATGCAGCGCAACCCTCTTCCTCCTCACGATTTCGGCCGACGGCGTCACCACCTCTTCGGCGACTCTCTCCTTTCTGGACCATACAAAGCCTCCTTTGGCAAGCACTTTGGGCGCGATGGAGATGCTTCAGCGTAGCAGATCAGCGTTCGACTTCACAATCGCTTGTCGACTATTTTCTCGTGTTCCTAAGGTATCTCTTTTGTGATTGAACTACTCGAAGCTTCTGAGTTGGAGTAAGACGGGCCAATTATGTGTTTTTTTTCTAACAGCCTCATGGAATTCTGTTTCATCAAGAACGTGAAGGTCCGGACCAGTTGTCACCTAGTTGCCAGAGTGTTTGCTTAGTTGATTCTTTTGGTGGATCAAAGAAGGAAATGAGGCCAAGAAAAGTCATGTCTGATTCTACTAGTGAATGACTGTTCTCTTCATCTGGAGTCTCGGATTCTTGGTCTAGGGCCGACTCAGGTAAGGCTTGGGGTTTAAAGCTTTGATGATTAAGGCTTGGGCTGATGGGAGATTGGTTTAGCTGTTGGTTTTGGGGGATAACTCAGTTTGGATTCTATTCTGAGTTGGGTCTGAGTTGCTGTGAAGTGTTAGAGTTTAGAGATTTAATTGTTCTTTGTAGATGGTGGTTTCTTGGGTTAAATTGGATGTTTAACTTTATAACCTAATTATGATAAATTAGGTTAAGAAGGAACAAACTGTTGTTCAACGAGTTAGTTTGGTAAATCTGAAGTGAGGGTTAGATCCTATATAAGTTTAGTAGTTAGTTTAACTGTTTTATTTTATTGTATAGTAGTTAATTTAATCCTTGATACAGGACCATGATTCGGACTCGTTCGGTGGATCGTAAAAGGTTCTCGTTTACGGAATTCTTCAATAAAGGCGGGTACTTCTCCTTTGTACTCGAGTAGTTTCTTTACCTTAAAAGCATGGCTATATTATGTCTAATAGGTTGCTTGATCTTGTTCTTTGTCGTTATTTAAACATCGCCGTTGAGACTTATTCTTCGTTGATCTTTGAGTATTCCTAAATTCGTATCTGTACAGTCCTCGATTGGTTTTCTGTTCTGTAAAGTACCGCTGGTACGCGAGTACTTAGAAGTCCATTAAACACAGATAGATTTATTTGGCATTAGAAATACCCTACCTAGTAGTGTAGGTGCATAATCGTTGGTTTTGATTTCCGGTTGATTGTATTGATGCATCGTGTATTCGTTGGACTTTATTGCATCGTTGTTTCTCCGGTTGTTCGTGCATCGTATATCATGCACCATACTTGCACGTTACATACTAACGACTGTTAGGCTTACATTTAGTTAAGCCATCGTTAGCCATATTGTTGCTCGATATACTCAACCACATGTTGTCATGGTAGTGGTTAGAGTGCGAGTGTTTGTCCTGTCATGCCAGACAGTGACACCCTCACCGTTGTTTTAGAGGGATGAGTCGTTGGTGGCTCACCCTCACTGTTGTTTGTTTTTTTTTGAGGGATATTGTAGTTGTGATAGCTCCCCCCCGATGTACCGTGGGTTTGGAGTGTAGATTCCCCAGCATCATGTCCACTCAACCACACCTTATGTGGTATTATTATTGTTGTTGTTGGAGTGGTACAGTTGTCACAGCCCTACCCACTCGGTCACACAGAGGGGATGTGTTGACGGCTTGACTGGCGTCAGGGGTGACACATGTCATTGCATCATGTGCATACGTATTTCTTTTATGCATTTGATTGTGTTTGATGCACTTATATGAGCTATGATTGTTGCATATGTTTGACATGCATGTATATCTTGATATTATTGTTGTTGAGTTGTTCTATACTTGTTTAGTCGTTATTCGGACTTTATACCATGTCGATTTACATATGTTATGCATGATTAGGTTGCTATATTTCCTTATGGACTGTACCCTGTTGGAATCTCTATTTGGTTATCTTGTATCATGCCATGCTTATTTGTCTACTCATATACCCGCAGAGTCCGCCCGGACTCACCACCCCTGCTTTCTTCTTTGTTGTTTCAGTTAGCAGGTAGTCGTATTTTCTTGGAGCCAGGAGATGATCCAGTTGCCAGTCCCTCAGTCCCACCGTGTCAGTTTGGGTTGGTTTGATTTAGTGTCTGTTTTATTTCCGCAGTTATTTTATTTGTCGAATATATATTTGGTTTGTCGTTACTACCGGTATGTAGATTTTCTTTATGTTAATGATGGTTGAGCCATCCATTTATTTTGTTTCGTTATAAACTGCGTGGATGTGTTTTAATTATTATTGTGATGTCAGCCGCTTATGGCTGAGCTAATATTGGTAGAGAGTGTATGTACATTTGCCCCATATTGTCCGCCGTACAGGGGAGATGCTGCCTGATTTTCGAGGAAGCATGTGCCTCTGGGGGCGTGACAGCTTGTCTTACCGTGCGGCTCTGCAAGCCTAAGGTAATTTCACGATTAGTCATTTAAATACGATTAGACTCCCCAAGATATCAAAAGATATACAAAATTCTCTCATTATGAAGAAGAGACGTCTGCCATAATTATGTCTTCCCAGGGCATCGGGCATTAATGAGAACAGAAAGATGAAAACATAGATAGACCTTTTGGCAGCCACCTTAGACCCTCGGGAAAACTAAGGCTGCCATGAGATTGTGTCAGAAAATTGACTTTTATGAGACAAGACAACTCAAACAAGATAGATGTCATCCCCTTCCCCTATATAAGGTCCGCCTAGTGCTTCAAAGAAGGGGATTCTGCTGGATTGGCTTCTCATCATCTCAAACTTCTCACGATTCCACTCTAAACCTTGTTTTGTCTTCCAGTCTCGTTTGTCCTGTTGGCCTTGAGTCTGACCTTAAGCGCCACTGCGACTCATTTACCTTACTGTGCCATCTGAGCGATAGCTCTCTCCGCTTATCGACAGGATTAATATTTATGTATGAATCAATGAATATTTTAATAGTCAATTTCGATATTCATATATGAATAAATAAAATTAATAATTATCTGTTGTATCAATTTCTCTCATTGACCATACATTGGCTGCATGAATGAGGCTGAATTGAGCTACGCTTGATAGTCACAGTGCTATGTGCACGTGGTGTCACGCCCCGAGACCATTAGAGCCGCTGATCCAATATAAAATTGGACAGCATCTCCCCTGTCCGGCGGACAATTTACACAAACACATAACACACACAGTTTATAAATTGGCCTCAGGCCTCAAAACAGATATATAATATATAAAAATGAGCATTACGAAATGCTAAAACTCTATAATACTCACCTGAGCTGCCCCCTGGGCAGGTGCGAAGCCAAAAATCACAAACACAAAGTCCAACAGAGGACTCAAAAAAATACAATGTCATACGAATAGAACTCGAATACAAGTCCACGATGTACAAAATGAATACAACGCATAAGAAATCCTAAAAAGAAAGAAAACGACGCGGAAGCATCCATCAACGGAGTCGTAGGGACCAGGACCGGCAATTGGGCTCCTCCGGCGAGCTATCAACCTGAAACAAAAATTTTACGACGGGTGGTGAGTCCAAGTGGACTCGCGGGTATATAAAAAGATATGCATGGTTGAAAAGTAGCTAAAGCAGCTATATAGAAACAACAGGATACAGTCTCCATAATAATATCAGAAGCATGCATAACTGAAATAATAAAGGACTGTACATACCAGAAATCAGTCTATCATGATCATAATAGGACTCGTACCATACGAGCGAGTGCAGGGTCAACAATACCATACCAAAAGTACCTCCTGTATGTGCATGTCAAACAAGTGCAGCAAGTCAATGCAGCAAACACAATCAATGCACAAATGCATCATATGCACATGATGCAATGTCATGGTCACCCCCTAACTCCAGTCAAGCCACCGAGACAGGCGATACTGTGTCGGCTGAGTGGATAGAGCGGTGACCCTGTCCGCACATCTGCCATCACTGCTCCTGAGTGGCCGAGAGGACAGGATGCTGGTGGAGCTATCGCTCTGCCCCATATATAGATGGGGGAGATATCTCTCTCATCTTCTCTGGTCTGTGGGAAGAGAAGGGATCTCTGTGTGCTACCACGCTCCGGAACCACTACCCCTGAGCGGACGAGCGGAGCACTACAGAGCAAATGCACACACCCAGCGGTATCCACTAACCCATGACTGGCCGTGTGTGCATATCATGTGCCGGAAGACGATTAGGCTCAACCACAAGGGAGTCGCTAATCGCCGGCATGCAACAGTGCAGGTATGGTGCATGACTAACACATGCAACCCCTACCAGGTCATCGACACATAACTCAACCTATCATGCACAGGTCATATGTATGCATCATAACCCAATCAATCCTATATCCAGATACACGTGCAAGTATGAATAAAATCAACCAATGCAGATATCAAGTAACATACCACAATAACCCAATCAGTCCATATCTAGACACACGTGCAAGTAGGACCAGAATCAACCAATGCAACCATACAATGGAATGCTAATCTCTATCCACATACTCATGCTCATACCAATGCTATACAGAGTCAGATAACAAATAAACGAGACTGTATAGAAGTAAATGTAGATCATATCCAAGGTCAAGCATAAGTATCAAGCAGGATAACAAAACGGTAGTAGATAAAGGTCAATATCAGCCTACTACATAAATAACTAGCCATGCATAAAGATAAAGTGGACTACAGAATACAAGCAAGAAGTACCCGCCTCCAAGAGTGAAGTCCGTATCAAGGCAGAAGAACCACTCGTCCAATATAATCCGCAACCGTAAAGCAAATCAAGCCCCTGTATCAGGGACAAATTTAAATTAGCTATTAACAACAATAACAACTAGCTAAATAAATCTCTAATTCGTTTTAGGGTTAACCAAATCCATTTCTTTCTATTTAATTCCCTTTAATTAAATAGAAGGTTCCCAATTACCCCAGGTAATTTAAGATTAGGTTATTAGATTTAATCACCAATTAACCCATTCCAGTTCAAATCCAATAAACATCATAAACCAACCAAACCTGTAATTGCCTTCAGCTCCGACCACAGCTCACGGCACAGGATTTTCAACCTAAACAAGTCTTGGTTGCAATTCTCTATATCCAAACAGAACAAATCCCCAGATCTACCAATCTGATTAGGAATCATTGGCAACACCTTTAACCTAACAGATTCAACCCCCACTGCTTTATCCAATTCTTAATTCATCCAACCAACCTACCACTCGTTTAATCAAGAATATCATCAATCTAATGAAGCTTACGACATCTCCTTACCTCAGTTGGTCACCTGTGATGATCCACAGTTCCGATGCTCAACAAGAAGCCGCAATAATACAATTTTCCTGGAACCAAGGAATCAAACCAACTGTCACAACTCCAATCGAGCTTACAATCAAAACTAATTTGACCACTTCCACTTATCTGATCCCAATCAGAAAATCCATCCAAATCTAACTCTGGATGGTGATCCTTACCTGAGATTCGCGACCCCAACCCGCTGCGATCTAAAGGAGCAACTGGGAATCCCTCGGCTTCACGTGAAGAAGAGCAGTAGAGGCTCAACAAAGTCGGCGACTCTCAATCTCAATCGCAGGGAACGTGGAGGAGAGGAAGATGGATCAAACTCCGTGCAATCGGAGTAGAACAGGGAGGTGATCTCCCAAGGGTGGCTGCGGCACGCAAAGAAGCAACCGGCTGTGGTTAGGGCTTGCGCGAAGGGAAGGAGAAGAAATCGGCCGGCGCTTGGCTGCGATTTCGCGAGAGGAGGAAGAAGAACACTGTGGCGGAGGCTTAGGGCTCAGGTTCGCGAGTGGAGGCGGCTTCGAGTGAGATGAAGGTGTTCGGCCGCAACAATGGGCTAGGTCAAGGTATATAAGTTGGCATTTTATAATTTAGTCCAGCAAACTTCCATCTAATTGCAAGACTGCCTCTAGGTCTTAATTTCCCACTCATTAACCCCTTGTAACCATTTGTTTTAATTATAGTTTAGTCCCTAATTTAAGTCCAAGGCTTCGGAAACCCTGGAACTTTCCCGGTAACTCGCCGAAAATTTCTGGAACCTAGTCAAAAATGTCGGATTTAACACGTGGTGTCACTTATCTCTATTGCATTTGTGTGGGACATTGCATGTCAAATCATGCTCAGTCGATGATAGTTATAGTTGTTAGCTATTGTACGTGAAATCGCGGTTCATTATCAAATGACTCCTAGTTTAGAACTATGATTCAAATCATTGTACAATTTTTAATTAAATTGTAATAATATCACAAAAGGTTCTTACACTAGATTTTAACCTACGTGACATGCAAACCGCTCTGTATATTAAAATAATATTTTTGAATAGTAAGATGGAAGTTAGCATTTGAAATTACTATTAGTTAAAATTTTAAAATATGAAAATCATTAGATGTAGATGCCATTTTTATATTTTAGTTTCGGTAAATTGTAAAAAACTCCTCAATCCCTATTTGATCTTTACATGTACTCTCCATTTGATAAATTTTTTGCATTCACTCATTGATGGATTGAGTATAAAAGAGTGAAAATTGAGTATACATTGTAAAGATTTAAGTATAAATTATTTGAGATTGAGTACTAATTTAGGGAATTTGAGTATACAATTTCTTGATGTGGTGGATGCAACTTTATATACTCAAATTTTTAATTTTTATATTCAACTTTCTTCAAATAATACTCACAAAAATATTTTGTCAATCTTACCAGGGACTGTATGTAAAGAAAAATTTAAATGGAAACTGCATATAAAAATGAGTTTGAGATTGGAGAGTTTAAAAAAATTTCCCTTAGTTTCCTGATATTTTTACCATCTTGTTGTTTTTGGCTTAGCAGTTGCCAAAGAGTTTGCAGCGTTGTCATTGTTGGAACCATTCCATGCAAGGGCCATGGAGATCCACTGGCGAGAAGAAATGACCAATTGGATCATTAGTAGGAGAATATTTAGGATAGATGTATTTCTATGTAATTTTATATAAAGTCAAATATAATTATTTGTTAAAGAATAAGATACACTTTTTTTTTTACTTACATAATGCAAGGAAAAGTATTTGTTGTTTTGGTGGTAGCACAAATTTGATAAATACTAAATTACAAATGGGTTGACGTTTTAATACGATAAAAAAAATGATTAATTAGTTAATAGTTGAATTTGGAGCGATGATTTGATTCTATGAAAGTTTTTTATTAGTCGTCAGAATAAATCAAAAAGTATTCATGATGGATAGTCTAGAAGCTCAATATCTCATGGTTGGACGCCCCATTTGAAAAAAAAATTAGTAAAATACATCATAACTGTGAATCAAATCATAAATATCTGGGTAATAATTGTTAATTTACATTATCATTATATTTATTTTATAAAATAAATCTTAAAATCTATATATTTTACATACCTGAGCTTGATGAAGAAACTATTGTAATGTAATTCTTTTACATATATGATTTTTCTCTTCGTTCCTTCTTGACGAAAACACTCAAATTCATTCATGTGATGGATATTATTATGCTTTTAATTTATAGACAGAGAGAGGACCAACACATGTATATCATCCTTATTTTCATAAATTCATCATGAATGAGTTATTATTATTATCATTTGCAAACATTAAAATAATAATAATAATATTTACATGAGTTACATTTCACATTTCATTAGTAACTTCAATAGAATGAAGAGTCACTTCATTTTAATTTCATAGGTACATTATATTTGATCTCGTCGTAGCTGACGGAGACACGGTCTGGCTAGCGCGGCATATTACAATGACAGGTCAGACATAGAATCTGCCTCGACGAGCACGACCCTAAGGGACGTGGGGTGTTGGCCCCGGCACAAGGGAAACACAGGCATTAATATCACGTTCGAGTTAGCCCAGCCCGGCCAATTCTGCTTATAAAGCCACCTGGCCCCCGGGATAAGCAGGTGGGAGCACCCTGTCGATCAGAGGGAACCCCGAGCCTCTGGTCGTAGCCCCTAGAGAACCCCGGTCGGGGTATGCTAGTCGTGGATACTCCCTGACCATGTCCCAGACCCAATCAAATTTTGATTGATGCTTCTCAACTTAGGGGACCCTTATTGCTCTCCCTAAGTGGGCAAACTCCATTCAAGAGAGCCCGAGGGTGCGACCATGAAAATGCCAATCGGTAGAACCCCGAGCGTTCCGCGACTCGGCGTGTCGTATTCCTTGAGGTTTCTCTTATCAGTACTCGTACCGATTCTCTAATGCTTAGCAGGTAAAAACAGTGACTGCGCCAGCGTCCATCGACTCGAACCTGACACCATTCATGTCAAGAATCGCAGAAATCCCGCTGGTTCAGTACGGTCTCTGACAATAACAGTGAATAAAACCAAGTCGTACTACGGAACCACCTGCGGATGTCGGAAAGCGCGGTGCTTGTCGACCGACTGACACTGTATACTGACTTTTGCCCTCGCAAAGGACAAAAATGGAGACAGAGTTAGTCAACTCTCACGGCTATATATAAGACCCTCCATCCCTTATGCACAGGTATGCAAGAAAACCAAAAACTATAGTACTCTCATTTTTTGCTCCCTCTTCTCCATCGGATTTTGATTTAGCCGTCGGAGGACCTTACCGGGAGCATTCCTAGCGGGTTGCTAACGGTCGTTTTTTTTTTACAGACTAGGACCCAACCACTAGCCAGAGCCGGGAGTCTTCAACCAAGCCGTGTGTCTCCTACCACCTTCCTCCGTCGACCAACCGTGCCCCGTTATCGAGTTGGGAGTCCACCTCGCTTGCAGGTAGGATCAATATGACTAACTTTAAGTGAATGAAGCTACTTTAATTTCATATGCTTATTCAATTTTAAGGACAAATAATATATAATAATTATTATCTAACATTCTCTCACTTGGCCTAAAATTTAGATGAAATTAAAACTCGAACCATAAGGATGATGCATTATAACTTTAAGCATAAAAAAAACACATTATCTTATAATATCATAATCACCTTAGAATAATAGAACATAAATATAATAGAACATAAATGGACTAACCTATAAATGCGAAATATAGCTGTGGTACATTATATAATATATTTCCTTCTATATATCATAAGCATCAATATCCTATTATACTAGACCTAGAAATAAATATATAATTTTATAATGATCCATAATAATGTTTCTAGATAATTCATATTGTAACATAGTGATAGTAAATATTTTGGTGGGTTGGTTTGGGGTTGAAGTCTTGATTTTAATTCCTTTTCGGAACTTATTCATGGGCGATAGTGTGTTTTACAAATGAAATTTGATTTTTAGGTAGGAATAGTTTTCCTTCTATAATTGCAGATTTATGCCTGATTTTTTTTCTATTTTTCTTCGCATGTGGCTGACGTAAAAGTGTTGATTGAACTCAAGCTGAGCTTAAGCAAGATCGACTGAGCCTTAATATTAACCCAACATAGTCAAGAAGCAGGAAGCGTATTGGTGAATATTAGCCATTCATTTCGGAAGAAGTAATCTGGACCGTGACTCGATATCTGTGGCGAGGGAGTTCCCAGCTTTCCCTTCTAGCTACGGAGTGATTTATTCTCACTGTTGCATCTCTGCCTCGTTTTCATCGTTGAATCTGACTCCATTCGTTGATCGAGGCTTCGTACGTAACCTGTTCCGTTAGCATTTCTTCCAGATCAGTTTTCCCTAACATGCGTGCGGTTGAGCATTGCAACATCATGATGTTCTAGAATCAACTTGTCATACCTAGTGTGAATGTGTCGTGTTGTCACGGTGATTGGCATTAGCCTAAACTATGCAATTTGTTTCTCTTATCTTGTTTTCTAGCATTATTGATTCAGAGGTCCAGTTTGGTTCTTTTCCAATTGTTAGTTTTAGATCTCGAGAAAAAAACCCAAGAGTTTAATTCATGAATTGGAAAAATGCAATAAAATGGTCTTAGGGAAATGCTTCAAGTTACTCTATACTTCACAAGTTAGGGGGTCGGTTACTTTTGTAATTTTAACTTGTTGTGACAACAATGTTGTCACATAGTAATGTATACATCATAACTATAAATTATATGTTAGAAACACATAAATGAGCTCAGAGTGTCAAATAAATCATTTAAAATACAACCTAGACGTAATTAACAAATTCATAATCATGAGATCCATTCTAATATAATCAATTAGACATTCTTTGTTTTTGAACTTTTTCTTTAATGATAAAATATTTTCATTCTATATGCTTGGCACCTCTTGAGTATTTATTATTTTTTGAGAAGACTATTACTGTAGAATTATCACAATAAATTTCAATGACATGACAATAGTGTCGACAATTTCAAGTCCCGAAATAAAATTTTACAACCATAATACACGAATTGTGACTTCAAAACATGCCACAAATTCTGCTTCCAATAGATAAGACAATGACATATTATTTAGTATTTTTTCCATGATATTTGTAAAATACGACTATATATATATATAATATATATATATATATATATAATAATAATAAAATAGAATATATATATATACATATAATAAAATAATATATATATATTTATATATAATCACCATGACTAGAAGTTAAAAATTAAAAACAATTAGATAAATTTATGAAATTTTTAAAAATATTTGCGGATTAATTGAACTAGTTACGATTTACTTGAGGAAAAGATTAAATTTTTCCTTATATATATATTTCTTTCAAACTCTCCTTTACATCTCTCGTGACCTAACCTCCCCTCGCACACGCCGACCAGCCGTAGACGCCACCGACCCCCTCATGCCGACGTCTCTCTCTCACGCGAAGCCCTAAGCGTCGCCTGTCGATTCTTTTTCCTCTCCTCTGCGTGACCGTGTTTGGCGTCGCGGTTCCCTTCCTCACACCGAGTAGCCGACCCATGATCGTCGCTCCTTTTGTGCTCCTCCTTTCCCGATCATCGCCGACCGCCATCTTCAAGCTTCGTCCTGCGTCTGCCGGCGCCGCACCTTGCCTGGAACAGAATTGAACTACGGTTAGACTGATCTCGCCGGATCTAGCTTTTTGGTCATGTTCTCCAACCATGGGTAAGGATGTTTTGTTTAACTTATTTTTTTTTCCATCAGGTTTGTGGTCACCGAAATCCTAGGTTTAACATTGAATTCGATTTTGGTTGTTGGTACAAGTTGCGATGTTTCTAATTGGTACAGGGTAGCAATTGGGTTGTTGATTGGTTGGGGTTGTGAATTATATGTGTTTAACTTTTCTATGAATGTTGGTTGCCACCGTGAGTTTTATTTGGGATTGATGATAGAGCTAACCTTAATTGTGTTACTGGGTGGGGTGTGATATCATGTGAATTGGATTAATAAAATAGTGAAAGTATTAGATGAAGTGGAGTTTGGTATTTTGTATTGATTGGTATGATATTGGTTGTTGTGAACTTAGCATGAGATTTTGGATAGCTATTCGATTCTTGTATAGGAATCAATTTTGGATTTGTAGCTTGGGTTGGATTAAGGTTATAAATGTTGCATTTGATAATGTCATGCCCTTGATGTAAGTTTCAATTGAAGAGTTAATCCTTGTTGGGGTTAGGTAGTGGTTTGATTATTGTGATCTTATTACCGTATGAAATTGTGAGGGGATAGTTTCGATTAACATTTGGTAGCACTTGGGGGAATCATTAGATTAAATGGTAAGGATTAGACCTAATTACAAATTTAGCTTTTAAATTGGAGGATGACCGTTAGGATTAGGGTGATTTAAGCCGGTGGTGGTATACTTAGCTATTTGGTATTTATTAAAGTAGCTAAAATCATATTTGATACAGGACATTGACTTAGTATGGACGTTGGACGAGAGTTCTCTGTATTTACAGGCATATGTTTCGAAGGCGGGTACTTCTTGCTTGTTTCTATAGTTCTGTTTATCTTTAAATGCATGGTTATTTTATTATCTGAGTAGGTCGATTTACTTTAAATCTATTCCTCTTGTTTTCCTGTTTGATACTTATTCTGTGTTAGACCTTTGAGTGATAATTCAAATTGTTCAGTTATATAGTCTCATCTCTTGGTTTCTGATCTAAAGCGTACTGTGTGTACGCGTGTACTGTAGAATAATCATTTGACCTATATAGGGTTTGGTTGACATTAGATAAACCCTATCTAGTAGATTAGTGTATGTTTATTTACTTCGGTGTTGATTGTATTTTTCGTTTGTTTCCTTATTTTGGTGTTATTACTATTTTCTGTTTCGCATGGTGTTGGGTTTGATTGAGGTGGTGTATATTAGTAACATGCATCAAAGCATTCAGGTCGATGATCGCGGGCTCCTTGGTGGTTGAGACGGATTGTCGGGTATATTTTCCTGTTGTGCCACACTCAGTTGGAGTTGTGTGCAAACAGTTGATACTCCCCAGGTGTTTGGACCTCCCCCAGGTGTTTAGAGATTTTTCATATCAGGGTCACGGTTGTCGTGGTGTATTTGCATAGCCCTAGGTGCTCGGTGCTTGTATCTTGTCCACTCAACCTACCCAATATAACGGTGGTTGGTGTGTGTACAGTGCAGGTCATGACATCATGTGCATATTGTGCATTGTGGATTTGCTTGTGTTTGTTGCATTTGTTTGAGCTATGATTGTTGCATTTGATTGACATGCATATACGGTTATGATTTGCATTTTATTATATGATCTGGATATGTTCGACAGTATTAGCTATCTATGGAGGTATTAAAGGAGATTTCTGATTTTGCCCCTCCTTATTACATGGTTTTCAGGTATGTTTTATTTTGTATAGAGACATTTAATTTATGTTCTTTATTCCGGAGATCGTATATCCTTTGTTTCCATATGCTTGTTTTACTTTTTTTTATATACCATGCATTTATCTGTTCTTATAACCGCAGAGTTCCACCCAGAACTCATCACCCCTCGCTCTTCTTTTTATTTCAGGAAGACGATAGTTGCATCTCGTGCCGCAAGGAGATGATCCAGTTGCCAGTCCCCAGTCTTGAGTAGGTTGTTTCTGTTATTATTCTCTCGTCGTGTTTTATCATATTGGGGTCGTGTTAGTGTTGTTTCGTTACGGAGGGTGTTTGTTTCTCTATAGACGTGTATTCGTAATTTCGTGTTATTTTTATTGGTTTTCGTACTCTTATAGTAGTTATATAGTATTAGTGTCATTTTTTGTTTTATTATCGTTTTGGATGGTATATGGTTTTTCCTTCAAACGTGTATGTATTTATTTCTGTTGGATTTGGTTTGCTGCGCTTAGCTATAGAGATTATACTTATTATGTTTATTATTTGTCAGTTATATTATTTAACTGCGTGTTGTGTTGGTGTGAACGCCAGTCGAGTGTGGCTGAGCATTTAGTATGTGTTGAGGTGTATATATTAAGTTTCAGATTGTCCGTCGTACAGGGGAGGAGTTGCCCGATTTTCGAGCGAGCATAGGTCTCTGGGGGCGTGACAATATTGCTCCTTCTCCAAGAAGAAACAAATTATAGGCCCCTTGCAGGCTAGCTAGAGAGGGGTGAATAGCCCTACAAATTAAGACTTAATCTTTTGCTTTTGAACTCAGCAAAGATAGATAGATTAGTTCAAACAATAACCAACATTAACAACTAAAAAGAAAAGAGGCTTTGAAGTTTTACTTGGTTGCGACCGGAGAGGTTGCTAATCCAAGGCATTGACAAGCTCTACTAAAAATTGCTCATTCGTTGAAAGCAGAAGAACCTCTTACACATTGAAAGTGCACAGAAAGAGTAGGAAGATGAATCGTAGTTGTTGTATTTGAATCTTAGCTTTAGGGGGCTATTTATAGTCTAATGGTCAAAGTGACCGTTTGCTGGCATAGCAAGTAGGGCAGCTCAGATGTGATCCAGGGCGCCTCTAGTGGATAGGTTTTATCCATGCAGCCAACTGTAGCCTTAACGATTACTGTTCAAATTAGAGCACCCTGGTTCAGATCAAGGATACCTTAGTTCCAACCTGGGGCGCTCTCAATCTGAACTGAGGCACCCTCGCGCCTTTCCGTTGTAGGTTCACTTTCTGCATCCGAGGCGCCCTCAATCACAAGTAGGGCTCCTTGAGTCTTTAAGGTCAACCTCCGAGTTGACCTTCTTGGACTCCATTTTCTTGGGTGATTCTCTAGGCATCCAGAGTTGAGCTCACCCGAATCCAACTTCGACCTTCTCCTCGAATGGGCTTCCTCCCCAGCTTCTCATCCCTTGGACGTCACACATGCCCTTCTTATCCACCAGTGTACTCTTCCGTAGCCTCTGCATTCCTCGGATGCACCGAACCTACTGGCTCCTTTTCTTGTGCTATCCTTCTCATGCTACCGCGTCTTCCGCTCAACTTCTTGTACTCCTAAGTCTTAGACACAATGATCAAACCACACAGGACCTAACTTGACTTGGTTGATCACATCAAAATCAATCCGGAGTACTTATAATGTTCCCCTTTTTGATGTACATCAACCCAAGTTAAGTTAAGGTAAACAAACATAGAAATAACATTGTTTATACAAAGAATAAAATAAATTATGCATGTAAGTACATTTGAATAATATAATTAAGTTTGAGATAAACCTCCCCCTTAATCCACAAAATTCTCACCCATTGGTCATATCAACAAATAAGGGTATTTGCATTTAAAAAATACAAATAAGGGTATTTGTTAAAATGTTACAAACAAATTTCTAATGGGTAAAAAGAAGGAAGCAATTAGAAATATTTTTCAAAAAAAAAAAACTAAGTCGCAAAAAAAATCTATCTCCAAAATTTTTAAATATTTAAAATATATTTTTCAAAGAAAAAAATTTATTTATTTGTCAAAAATTTTCTAAAATTTTTTATCAAGGTGTCAAATCTGTAAACCCAAAAAAATTTCAAGATTAAATAAATTTTCTAAATATCAAAAAATAATTTTCATTGCAAAACTAAGAAGATTTGAAAAATAATTTTCAAAATTAGATTTTGACTTCAAATAATTTTGATAATTTTTCTCCAAGGTGAGAATACAATGGATAATTTCTAAAAAAATAGTTTTCGAAAATAAATAATTTTTAAAGTATTTATAAAATAAAAGGTTTGATTTTTTATGAAAAATTATATAAATTTGTCCAAAAAAATCCCAAAAACTTTTTTGTGGATAGATATTAATTGTGTCTATCACACAAAAAATTTAAAACTACTTAAATCTTGAAATAACTCATCAAATAAATTTCTCTAATAATCAAGAGTTTCTAAAGCAATTTACTTAATTTTAACTATTACTCGTACATAAAAAATAATCTAATAGTTTAAAACATATTTAAGAATCTAATAAAGATTTCTGCATACTAGATTTATCAAAAACTTAGATGAAATATAATTTTTGGATACTTTTATAATTTAACCCTATAATTTCTCAAATACTAGTTGAGTCTCATTATATCTAACATTTTTTATTGGAGCATGTAAAAAATTTGAACATGAAAAATTCTTTTATGAAGAATTCTATCTGTTCTTTTAAATTATTATTTTCATTTTTAAGTTTGTCAAAATATTCTAATGGACATGTTTTAGACAACTTAACTTTAAGTTCAATATTTTTCTTTTTTGTTTTTATATATTTTGATCTTAACATGCAAAAAGATTTTATCATTAATTTAATACCTAAATATAATTGGTACGGAGGAAGCTTATGTACCTCACTTACTATTTCATCGGTAGACGCTCCCCCTTCATCATTGTCATCTTCTGAAGTATCTCTCCCTTCGTCGATGCTCATCTTGGATGAGCTTTCATTGTCTTCCAATAGGTATTCGACTATTAATGCTACTAGTCCGGCCGTCTCTTTGGTCTCGGATTTGTCTAAAGATGAGTCAATATCCATTGAGAAGTCAAATTCTGCTTCTTTTGGTTCTTCGTGGAGTTCTAGAACCTTATGCCAAAGGTCTTTAGAATATATGTAAGATCCGATTCTTTCAAGCTCCTCAGCTGGTAGTACACTTAAAAGGTGAAACTTGGCCTTCCCATTTGCCATGAACTCATTGTGTTGTTTTTAAGTCCAATGGTATTCTACAAATTCTTCTCCATTCTTGTCCTTGGGTGCTTCAAAACCATATTTCATAGTTAGCAAAATATTAAAATCTATTTTGAAGAATACCTCTATTCGACATTTCTAAAATATGAATTCTCCCTTGAACTTCGATGGGTAGATATTAGACCCGACCATCATCTTGTTGTTTTATCTGGCGATTAGTCCTTCAAAAAGTGAATCTCACTCTGATATCAATTGTAGGTCCCCTATGTTGAGGCAATCTATGGTCCGGAGTGACCATGTGTTTTGATGTTTGGGCAAAAGGTTTAAGTTTGGTTTTCCCTTGTGATATAATATGTGTATTTGAGTGTGCAGGATGTACAGGTTACACATATTGACTTAGCTGGACGACTTTGGTATGGTGAAGGGTGGTATGGAGACAAGCTGGAGGCTTGTGTGCACCCGAGGGATCATGGTATAGCAGGGATGATGAGCCGAGGGGCGTGGACTTCGAGGCATACATGAAGGATGGCATGAAGGCAAGCTGGAGGCTTGTGTGCATCCGAGGGATGAGGGCCGAAGACGAAGAGGGTGCGAAGGCAACAGTCAAGGCTGCTGGTGAAGAGTCAGCTAAGTCATGAAGGGACGAGAGCCGAGGGAAGAGGACTCCAAGGGCAAGCCAGGAAGTGGACTTCAAAGGGCACGTGCGAAGGGTGGCATGGAGGCAAGTCGAGGACTTGTGTGCACATCCGAGGGACGATAGCTGGTTGAAGAGGACTTCAAGGGGCAAGCCAAAGGAGTGGACTTGAAGGCACACGTGGAGGAGGGTCTTCGGAGTGAGTAGGAGTGTGTTTGTAAGCTGGGCAGTCGACTGGGAATATAACAGTTGACTGCCAGCGAGCACAGAAACTCACAGAAGGTTTCTGACCCTGGACCAGTCGACTGCTCTGGGAGCAGTCGACTGGTAAGTAGCCAGAATTCGAACGTTGGGCTGTCAACGGTCGAATCTGAGTGGGGGCAGTCGACTGCCCTGGGAGCAGTCGACTGCTAGCGTGAGTTACAACCCTGAGTTCTATTTAAGAGAACTTGGTTTGGGCTGGGATTGGTTAAGACTTGTTAGTAGTCTCAGGTGCTCAGAGGTGTACTCAAGGTTGTGGCGAGGTTTCTCTACCCACAAGGAGCTACGCGAGCTAGCCGGTGGGCATCCGGAGAGTGATCCACCGAAGGATCGAGGGATCGTCCACCTCACGGACTATCGTGGAGTAGGAGTCTTCATCTCCGAACCATGTAAATAGGTATTGTTAGCATTGTTTAGTTGTTAGTCTTGTTTTATTGTATTTCTACTTGCGCACTAACAACGTAGGTAGAGAAGAAAGTTAAAAATTGCTATTCACCCCCTCTAGCAAGGCGTAACGATCTAACACTCTGCAGGTTGGCTAAAAGGGGGTGAATAGACCTACAAATTAAGACTTAATCTTTTTCTTTTGAACTCGACAAAGATAGATAGATTAGTTCAAACAATAATAACCAACATCAACAACTAAAAAGAAAAGTCTCTTCGAAGTTTTACTAGGTTGCAACCTGGGAGGTTGCTAATCCAAGGTGTTGACAAGCTCTACTAAAATTGCTCCTTCGTTGAAGGGGGAGAAACCTCTTACACTTTGAAAGCACACAGAAAGAGTAGGAAAATGGCTAATAGTTGTTGTATTTGAATCCTAACTTTAAAGTGACCATTCGTTGGCGTGGCAAGTAGGGTGTCTCAGATGTGATCCAGGGTGTTTCCAATGAATAGGTTTTTATCCACGCAGCCAATGGGAACCTTAACGACTACTTTCAATTTAGGCATCCTAGTTCATACCGAGGGTGCCTTAGTAGGCCTGTGCAATTGGTTCAAACAGAACAGACAGAACCGATTAAACCCAAAATTGAACCAATCGAACTTTTTTCAAACCAATTGAACTGAACTGAACTTTCTAAAAAACTAAACCAACCGAACCAATAAAACATCGATTAATTCAGTTTTCAACCAAAATAATCGAATTTTTCAATTCTATTTGATTTGGTTCTGGTTTGATTTGGTTTGATTCCAATTTGGTTCTATTCAACTCATAATATCGATTTGGATTGTTTTGATTTGATTCGTTTCAACTCATAATATTAATTTTGTTTAATTTTGATTTAGTTTGATTTCGGTTTGGTTTGATTTAGTTTAGTTCCTATTTGGTTCGGTTATGATTTATTCGGTTCAATTCAAAATATTGGTTTAATTGGTTTAACAGAATTTCGATTTTCAAAATCGAAACCGAACCGATTAAACCGATATAACTAATATTTTCAACAAAAAAAATCAAACTTCCGAATTAAGCGAACCAAACTTTTAAGTTCGGTCGGTTAATTTGGTTTAACCGAACTTTTGCTCACTCTTATGCCTTAGTTCCAACTTAAGACGCCCTCAGTCTCAATTGAGACACCCTCACGCCTTTTCATGGAAGCTCTACTTTTTGCATCTGAGGCACCCTAAATCACAAGTAGGGTGCCTTGGGTCTTTAAGGTCAGCCTCCAAGTTGACCTTCTTGGACTTCACTTGCTTGGTGATTCTCTGTCCATCAAGAGTTGAGCTCGCCAAAACCCAACTATAGTCTTCTCCTCGAATGGACTTCCTCCCCAGCTTCTCGTCCCTCGGACGTCGCGCATGCCTTTCTTGTCCACCGGTATACTCTTTCACAGTCTCTGTGTTCCTCAGATGTATCGAGTGTTGGTGCAAGTTGCATCAATGATGTTCTCCTCTAAGTGTTTTAATGTTTGACAATACAATTAAGTCAGTGATACATTGAACAGGCAAAGGGGAGCAAAGGAGAAGTAACCTAAGTAGAAGAAAAGTCCTAGCGAAGGGCTGCTAGGCATTGAAACCCTAAGACATGGCGAAGGGCTGCTGGGCACCTAGCAAAGGGTTGCTAGGCATAGAAACCCTAAGACCTGGCGAAGGGCTGCTGGGCACCTAGCGAAGGACTGCTAGGCATCGAAACCTGAAGACCTGGCGAAGGACTGCTAGGCACCTGGCGAAGGGCTGCCAGGAGTTGAAGACCTGGCGAAGGACTGCTAGGCACCTAGCGAAGGGCTGCTAGGCGTTGAAGACCTGGCGAAGGACTGCTAGGCACTTAGCGAAGGGCTGCCAGGAGTTGAAGACCTGGCGAAGGGCTGCTAGGCACCTGGCGAAGGGCTGCTGGGCAAAAGTCCACCCAAAGGACTGGGTGGCAACCGTCTCCTGAAAGGAGTAGGTGAAAGGCACATTCTCGAGGGTGGGAATTTGTGCCGATTCGACCTAGGGTTTCGTGGAAATCCGAACCAAGTCCTTAAGGCTAATATTATATGTATATGTGCTTTGTGTTTGTATATCTTGTAGGTAGTAAGATTGGAAGACAAAGCAGGCAAAAAAACTGGGCTGGAGGCTTTGAAGCCAGGCGCCCCCATCAGTGGGGGCGCTCCCAAGCATCCAGGGCGCCCCCAGTGTCCCGGGCGCCCAAGCCAAAGACTAAAAAGCAGTTTAGTTAAAGAAAGCAGAATAGGCTTCAAGCGGGGCGCCCTAGTTCAAAGCTGTATTGCTGTTTGAAGTTCGAAACACAGATAAGCCTTCACGCAGGTGCCCGGGAGGTCCCAGGTGCCCTGGTCAGAAGTTTTATTAGCTGCAGCGAGGTCGGCACGGGGATAAAGTTTGACCGAGTTTATAGGGGCGCCCCCGACGTCCAGGGCGCCCCCAGAAGCACTATATAAGGGGCTTCGACCCCTCTGCTTCAGACACAACTGAAAAGAGCGATTCTGATCATTCTGACTGACGACAACGCACTAAAGACGAGGCTCTATGACCGGGAGGCTCCAGGAGGAAGTGTGCGGCACTTCGGAGGTCCAGATCGGTCGAGTTTCAGATTCTTGTTCGATTTGCTTTTATTTATTCCGTACTTACTTTTCTGTACTTGTGCTTGTAACTATCAATTGTAAGACGGGTTTTCTCCACCTCCGAAAATTCTGGAAAGGAGACCAATAGTGGACTCATGCCGAGTACATAGGCCTTGGACGTACTGACCCAGGGGGGTTGGGAACCAAATAAATAAATCCCGCGTGTCTACTGTATTATTTTTCTTTTTCTATTTTACTTTTTCGCTGTGCTACTAACTCTGATCTTAGAACGTTCGAAAGATTTACGAAGTTTACCGAAAGATTTTAACGGTTGATATTCACCCCCTCCTCTATCGACGGCACCGGTCCTACACCGAGTCTGTCGGCTCCCTTCCCCATGCTGTCCTTCTCGTCTGCTGCATCTTTCGCTCGACTTCTTATACTCCTAATCCCCTACACACTTAGACATAAGGATCAAACCATACGGGATCTAACTTAATTTGGTCGATCGCATCAAAATCAACCCGGGATACTTACACAAATAAACAAAAGTGGATTTTAATTCTACTGTCGATGCATCCAACAAAATCTGAATCTGAGTAACTAATCACTTCTAAGTGATTAGTCTTTCTGTACATGAGCATGTAATTCTTTGTACCTTGGAGATACCTTAAAACTTTCTTAACAACTTTCTAATGATCAATTCTAAGATTACTTTGATATCTGTCGAGCATTCCAACCGCAAAACTAATATTCGATCTTGTACAAATTTGTACATATATTAGACTTCCTATAACAGAAGCATATGGAATTGAATCCATTTGTTTTTGTTCTATATCATTCTTTAGATATTACATAAGACTAAATTTGTCTCCTTTCTGAATTAGAGAAATTCCAGAAGAATATTTTTCTATATTAAATCTCTTTAAAATTCTTTCAATATAAGGTTTTTGAGACAATCCCAATAGTCCTTGTGATTTATCATGAAATATTTCAATTTTGATCACATAGGATACCTCACCCATATCTTTCATTTCAAAATTCTTAGATAGAAAATCTTTTGTCTTATGCAACATATTCAAATCATTAGTAATAAGCAAAATATCGTCAACATATAAGACTAAAAATATAATTTTGCTTCCACTAATCTTTTGGTATATGCAATGATCAACAATTTTTTCTTCAAAATCAAAAGATGTGATGGTATTATTAAATTTAATATACTATTGTCTGGAAGTTTGTTTTAGTTCATATATTGATTTCTTAAGTTTACATACTAGATGACCTTTTTCGTCAATTGAAAAACTTTCAGTTGGTCCATATATACTTCTTCCTCAAGATTTTCATTCAGAAAGGCAATTTTCATATCCATCTGGTGCAACTCTAAATCATAATGAGCCATCAGTGCTATGATAATACATAATGAGTCTTTTTTTTAGACATATGAAAATTGCTCTTTTTAATCAATGTCATCTTGTTAAGTATATCATTTAGTAACAAGTCTAGCTTTATATCGTTCAATAATACCATTCGAGTTGCGCTTGGTCTTAAATGCCCATTTGCATCCAACTCGTTTGGAACCTTCTAGCAATTCAACGATATCCCAAACATCATTTTCATACATGAATTGCAACTCTTCTTTCATTGCATCAATCCATTTATCTAACTCTATACTTTTTGTGGCTTGTGAAAATGAAACTGAATCTTTATAAATTCCATAATCTAATTCTCACAAATAAGTTTCATAATCATTTAGAATATCAATTTTTCTTATTCTTTGAGATCTTCTCAATGCTATTTCTTATGACTCATTTGCTTCAGATCTTTTGTGAGTTAGTTTCTTTAAGAGATATTTCACTATGTTGTTCATGTTAGGACCGATAGGAGAGCTAGAGAGGGGGGGTGATTAGCTCTGATCTTTGCTCGTTGTAGATTTGTTGCGGCGGAGACTTGAGCAACGCTAACACCTTGATTTTACTTGGTATCCATCTCCTTGAGGTGACTAATCCAAGCATCCATTCCCCTCACTCTCTCATATACTATGAAAGACCTCCTTAAGGCGGAGAAACCTCTTACAAGATTACAAGAAGATACAACAAGAAACTCAAGCAAATACAATAGAAATCTTACAAGATTTACACAACTTAGCTCTCTTTTCTTTTCTTGCTATCTTCAAACTTGGAATCGTCTTTTGATCCTTGGAAATGCAACAACACTAAGCTCTAAGGCCTCACTTGAAATGACGATGAAGGAGGAGGAAGAGCTGCGCGAGTTATACTGCTTCAAACCTGCGTGAAAACCCTATATACCCGACGCCTAGGGTTCCCTAATTGATTACCCGATCGATTACCACGTCAGACTTAACCGTTCAACGACTATTTTTTGAAGCTTAATCGATTAGCCAATCAATCAAGACAACCTTAATCGATTGTTGAATCGATTCAGCACCTTTCTGTGCTCTCGCGCAATACTGCTATAATCGATTGCCCAATCGATTATTGGACATCTTAATCGATTGACCAATCGATTAAGGAAAGGCTGAATCGATTGCCCAATCGATTCAACCACCTTCTATTTTCGCAACCTATTTCTCCCAATCGATTACTTAATCGATTCACACTTTCCTTAATCGATCACCCAATCGATTAAGAAAGCTCCTATTCGCAAGAAACCAACCCCACCCAATCGATTGAGCCCGACCCTAACTTGTGTGTACAAATCTAGGCTTCCCTTGCCTAACCTTGGTCAACTGTGACTTGTTAGGACTTCTCTACCAAGTGTCCGATCAACCCTTTGACCAACTTGAATTTCTCTTGCCTAGCTCCCAACTAGGACTTAACCTGATTCCTAACCATGTTTGCATAATCCTCGAGTTAGGTCTAGTCTCTCGGTAGACTTCCACCTTGCCAGTGTGCAATCTCCCTGATCCACCTGGACTTCACCTAGTCCCACTAGGTCTTTTCCCATGCCAACATGCGATCTCCCCGATCCACCTGGACTTCACCTAGTCTCACTAGGTGTGCCTAGTCCCACTAGGTATTTTCTAGTCAAGTTTCCAGTCAACCTTAACCCACTTGACTCACACGATATTCAAACATCATTATCAAACATCGAAACATCCAACCTTATGGTTACTAAGATTATCAGACATAATCTCACCCGAGCCTAATCAAACTAGGTCAACCCTGACCTAACAAAGATTGCACCAACAGTTTAGTGCTGATAACTCGTATAACTTTTGAAAAAATACTAGATGAAGGAATACTATTAAATAAAAGAATATTTATCTTAACTTCCTTAATCTTCACATTTTGTTGTTCGATGCTCCCACTAACTTCACCATTCTCAAGGAATTTTGTATTACAAACTCTTGCTTCTGTTGGACAACCCCAAATATGCAGTTGTCTTAAGCTAGGTTTCCTATTTGTTCATAACTCAATAGGAGTCTTGGGAACTGTCTTACTAGGAACCCTATTAAGCAAGTGTATTGATGTTTTAAAGCATACATTCACAATGATTTAGGTAACGATGACTTACTCATCATACTTCTAACCATATCCATTAATGTGCGGTTATTCCTTTCTGCCACACCATTTTGTTGAGGTGTGTATGATATAGTATATTGTGCACATATGTCATGTCTTTTAAGAAGTTTTGCAAATGAGTCTGGATGTTGTCTTATTTCATCACCCTTCCCATAGTATGCACTCTTCTATTAGACCTTACAATTTTCACTTTCTTGTTTAAATTTTAATTGTCTTTCAACCTTATTAATGTAGATTTCAAAAGCATCTACTGTTTAAGATTTTTCTTTAAGCAAATAAATATATCCATAATATGAAAAATCATGGATAAAAGTGATAAAATATATTTCTCTACCAAAAGATAAAGTATCAAAAGGTCTACATACATCAATGTGTATTGTTTCATGAAGCTGAATGCTTCTTGTGGCTCTTTTCTTATTATATCTAGTTTGTTTTCCTTTAATATAATCCACACAGAAACTAATATAAGTAAAATCTAAATTTTGTAGAATCTCATTTCTAATCTGTCTTTGGATATATGACCTAAACACTTGTGCTACAAGGAAGTGGAACTTTCACTAAGCATATTTCGTTTAATTCCAATACTTTGATACATAATAAGGATTCAGCAAAGTTATTATCAAGTTTTAATTTATATAAACTATCCGTAAGAATTCCAAAACCAATAAGTCTTGAATTCTTATATAAATTAAAATAAGTTTTTCCAAAATTAAAACCAAAACCACAAACATAAAGTTTTGATAGAGAAATAAGGTTTCTTGAAATTGAAGGTATATTAAGAGTCTGTAATAGGTCTAATTGATAGCCAATATCTCAGACCAAATGATAAATCCCTATATCTTCAATTGGAGCCTTCGTATGATTTCCCATATATAGGAAATTCTTAATTCAATTTATGATTTGGATTATAAGAAATCCCTGCATCATATTAGATACATGAGTAGTAACACTAAAATCATGTCACCAACAATTATGAAAAATATCAATCAAGTGTGATTCGAAACAAACATAAATTTTTAATATACCTTTCTTTTCGAACCAAATCTTGCATTTAGGACAATTTTTCTGATAATGTCCTTCTTTCTTATAGAAATCATACTTATCATTATTGTGTTCCTTTTTATCAGCCTGAGGAGCTTTAATAGGCTTTTTCTTTTTCTTGAAACTTTTGACTTTTGCTTTTAGTGCTTTACTGGTCCTTAAATAGTGAAGTTGATGGAATGACTTTCCAAATTCTTAAGTTAATTTTCCTTTTGAATAAGTTTATTTATCAATTTATTAACATTCCACTTGTTCTTAATAATGTTATAATTAATCTGTAAAGCATCATATTCAGAAGGTAATGAGTACAAAATAAATTGAATCTAGAAGGAGTCATCCACAGTCATTCCTAAAGTTTTTAATCTTACTGCAATATTAGTCATCTCAATAGTATGTTTATACATTCTACACGATCCATCAAACTTTATGGTTGTGAGTTTGTGCCATAAATATACCAACGAGTGACTTATCAACATAACGAAAATGTTCTTCTACAAATTTTAAATATTCCTTTGCATTTTCTATTTGTGGAATGATAGTCTTAATGTTATCATTCATATAAACATAAGGCTTAATCTGTTAGATACCACATATTAATTTATATGATTAATATATTTAATTTATAAAATAGATTTTGAAATTCATATATTTAGTTTGATAAAAAAAAACTATTATAATATAATTATTTTACATATATAATTTTGCTTTTTTTTTCTTTTTTACGAAAACACTCAAATTCATTCATACGGTACACATTATTATTCCTTCGATTTATAGGCAAAGAGATATGACTAATATATAATAATATTCTCATTTTTTACATCCATCATATATCCATTATTATTATTAACATTTATAAGTGTTAAAATAATAATAATATTTACATGAGTTACATTTCACATTTCATGGAACGAAGTTATTTTATTTTAATTTCATAGGTACATTATATTAATAACTTCAATTGAATGAAATTATTCATATGTTTATTCAATTTTATAGTTAAATAATATTAGATAATAAATTAATAAGATTGGATAATATCGAACCTCAAATGATTGATTCAGTCTCATAGAAATTTTTCACTGACCACTAGGATAAATAGAAAAGTGCTTATGATGGACGATCCAAAAGTTCAACGTCTTAGGATTTGCACCTCATTTAAAGAAAAAATTTCTATAAAATATATCATAATTGGAGATCGAATCGTGGATCATTTAGCTATAAAGAGGTTACTTAACTGATATTTATATATAAAAAATATAATGTAATTAATGTTGTTTAGAAAAAAATTTATAAATAATAAAAAAATATATAATTATACAGGAGTTATTGGAATTTTTATAGATTTATTGAGATTTTTAAAGAATTCATGAATATTTTAATTAATGATTAATGAATTTTTTTTAATCTCAAACGATTCGATGAAAATTTTTCACCCGACCGTCATGATTAAATTAGAATTTATGAAAAACCTGTTTGATTAACCATTTTTAAAAGAGAAGTTGAATAAGACAATTAACCTAAGTTCATTATTTATCCTAACTCTAAAATTTACGCGTCTCCCCCATCTTCCTCTTTGTTGCCCCCGTTCTCGCACGCGCTCACGTAGCTGTGCGCCCAACCACCAAACATTTTGCCCGTGCTCGTGCGCCGTCGCCGCACTGGCCGCCGGTCGTCGCCCAACCCCTTCCCTGCCGTGCGCGCGACTGCGCTGCTGCCGGCGTCGCGTACCGCTGCCGTTGCAGCCCACCGCCAGCTGACCGGACATCGTCCCCTCCTCTGTCTTCTCCTCGTTCCTTGTCCCCACCGCGCGACGTCGCACCACCAAATCCGCAGCTGCAATCTCACCGCCAATCGCAGGGAGAGCCGCCACTATTCTCACGATTTGGGGCCGCGAACCACTGCCGTCGACGCCGCTTGACCGCTATGAGCCGCTGCGGTGTGAATAGGGGTGACGATTAATTAATGCAAAGTATTGGGTTTATTAAACCTTTCGCTTACAGTTTATCGATAAAAATAATTAAGAGATTAATTTGCTAATTCGGGGTTGGATTAAAAATTGTGATCAATTAATTATCAGATTAACTAGTTAACAGATTTATTCAATTTGTTTAATTAACTGATTAGTTAGTTGATTGATTTAGTAACTAATAGGTTTATATAGTGATTAATAATTTGATTTAATTTATAATAGGCTATCAAAAGTCTGATTGTTGTGATTAAGTAATCAGTTAATTGATTAGTTAATTTGGTATGTTGATTAAGAATTAACATATTATTAAATTGATTAATTATGAAATTCATTAATAATTAATCCAGTAATTAATTGATTAATTACTAAGTTTGTTAATTGATTTGACTATGACTCATTAAGTTGAAGACGAGCTAATTAATAAGTTAATCATAGGTCAATTAAATGATTGATTTGTCTTTTGAGTTGACACTTAGTTGCTTATTCTTATTTTATTCTACTTGATATCCATATAGTTTTGTTATTATTCATGTTATTTATTGTCATTTATAGTAGGTTTAAAATTTCGACTCGTATCGAGATTTCGGTC
Organism: Boesenbergia rotunda; assembly: GCA_024364735.1. Lineage (NCBI taxonomy): Eukaryota > Viridiplantae > Streptophyta > Magnoliopsida > Zingiberales > Zingiberaceae > Boesenbergia > Boesenbergia rotunda. Next base: position 399,658 of record JAGFNQ010005631.1, read on the forward strand.
TTAGACCGGAACGATACCATTTCAGTATCATATCGTGCCGTGCCGATACGGTTTCGATATATATATATATATATAGTTGTAACATAATTTTCTCAAAATTTTCAATAAAAATATATATTACAAATTTAGGAAGTAAAACTCTAAAAGTAGAGATTTAAGTAGGTTAATATTGATGGTTTCAAATTTCAAATCAATTTTGATTCTAAAATAAAAGAAAAAATTATCTATAATAATTATATAAATTAATCCCAATTTATATATAATAATTATATTAATTATTAATTTATATAATATATTTATATTTATATAATTATAGTTTATAAATATTCTAAAAAATATATATTAAATATTATTGTAAAATTAAATTTATTTAAAAATTTAAAAAAATTAACAATTATTTTTTAGAATTATTTTAAATATTTTTATAAAATTTTAATCTATTTTTAATTTATTAAAATGATTTAAAATTTAATTTTAAAAGTACTTTAAATTATATAATTATATATTATTTTGTACTTTATTTTTTATATTTTAAATAAAAATTATAAAATTAAATATTATAATTATAGTAATTAATTTACAGTTTATTTAATTATTATTAATTTATATAATATATAATTATATTTTATATAATAGTTAATTAAAAATTAAATATTTTATATATAATTTTAGATTTTAACAAAATCTACTTTACCTCATAATATCCCGCTTCCTCGCGCACGCCTCGCCTCCGCGCTCGCCCGCGCCGTCGTCGCCGCCACTGCCTCAACCCTCGCCCGCCGCCACTGCCTCAACGACGCCATCGCCGCCGCCACCTCACCGTCGCACCTCTCCTCCGCCTTCGCCTCGCCGCCTCTCCTCCGCCTCCGCCGGTAAGGTTTAACTAAACCTAAGTTTTCATCCTTTTCTTCCTTCTCCCTTCTTCCTTCCTTCTTCCTTCTGGCGCGCGTGACGCACGCGAAATTGATCCGCCTCCCGTGCCGGTGCCGGTCCCGTGTCGGAACGGTAGGTTTCGGCAGTTTCGGACGGCATCGGCACGAGATTTATTTTATATTTGTGCTATTATGTTAGTAATAGTATACCCAAGGTTTAAAATTTCGACCCGTATCGAATTTTCAGTCCCAGACCGGAACGATACGATTTCGGTATCGTATCGTGCCGATACGGTTTCGATATATATATATATATATATATATATATGTATTAAAAATGAATTGTATATTAATGTAGTGTAATTTATAACAAAGTTTTTTCAAATTTTAATATTTAGGTATGATAATATTCATGGTTCCAAATCTCAAATTAATTTTGATTCTAAGATAAAAAAATATCAATAATAATTACATAAATTAATCCTAATTTATATATAATAATATATTAATAAACTTATATAATATATTTATAATTTGTAAATATTCTAAAGAATATATATTCAATATTTTACTTTATATATATATAGAGAGAGTTATATTGTATATAAAATTAAATTTATTTTAAAAATTTATATATTTTTAATTTTTTTAGAATTATTTATAAAATTTTAAAATTATTTATAAATTTTTAAAATATTTATAAATTTTTAAAATTATTTTAAATATTTTTATAAAATTTAATTTTTAAAAAATGATTTAAAGTTTGATTTCAAAAGTATTTTAAATTATATAATTATATATTATAATGTTTTTTATTTTTTATAATTTAAATAAAAAAAATTATATATTATAATTATATTAATTAATTAATAGTTTACTTAATTATTATTAATTTATATAATATTTAATTATATTTTATATAATTTAATTAAAAATTAGAAATTTTATATATAATTTATGAATTTAATAAATCCAACTTTTCCTTACTTAAATAAACCCTAACCCGTCCGTCTCGCCCGCGTCTTCTTCGCTCGTCTCGCGCCCGCCTCAACGCCGACACCGCCTCAACGCCGCTCAACGCCGCCGCCGCCTCACGTCACGTCGCCTCGCCTCGCCTCCTCCTTCGCCTCCACCTCGCCTTGCCTCCACCTCGCCTCGCCTCCGCCTCCAGGTTCATTTTCTTCCTTTGCTCCTTCCCTTCCTCCTTCCTTCTTCCTCCTTCCTCCTGTTGCGCACGCGTGACGCGCAATGACGCACGCGAAATTGTTGCGCCGTCTGTGCCGGTGCCGGTCCCGCGTCGGAACGGTAAGTTTCGGGCGTATCGGGCGGCACGGAACGAGATTTCATTCCCTGAGTATACCGTTGGATAGTTAGGAGCTTATACCCTTAGGTGTGCTGGTTTACTGCTTTACTTGGTTTTGGTTTCATTATTGATTTGCCCACGAGACAGGTTGTGGTAGTGTGGTTCGCCCATAGTCAGTAGTTTGTTTGTGTACCTTGACTGCCCACCAGATAAGTCATGGTGGCGTGGTTCGCCTGCAGACAGTAGCTAAATAGCTACTTACACATCTTGACTGGTAGCGTGGTTCGCCTGCAGTTAGTAGTTTTATCTAGGTACCTTGAGTTTTCATGGGACAGGTTGTGATGGTGTGGTTCACTTGTGGATAGTGGCAGCCTATGTGGTTTGGTTTGAACCATTTATACTTTGATGGTGTCATGTTGTCATATTTGATTGATTAGGCTAGTAGATGGTTATGTTATTGTTTATGTTTTTTGTTAGCATATGATTATATTGGTGTACTTATTCTTGTAATATCACTAAGACTGCTCCCTTGACTCCATACAATATTTTGTTTCATGCACTATTTTTCTATCTATGAATCTAAGTCATTCGTACTCACTACCCCTTGTTTTTTCTTTGACTTCGAGGTTAGTAGGTAGGGGATGTGTCGTGTTGTTCAGAGGTCCTAGCTACCGGTCCCACGTTGCTTTGAGATGTTTTCTTTTTCATTCGTTGTTGCACTTTGTTTTCTCAGTACTTACCATTTTGAAATTTGCTTTTACAGTTTGTCTTATTTTTTTTATATGTTTCCTAAGAATGTACTTTTAAGACATGCACATGCACACTTTTCCCTACTTAATACACTTGGTTACTTTTTCTCTGTTGTCATTTCAGTATTAGCAATGCTTGGCTTCTTATCATGTTGTATCAGATTTGTCACTATGGGGTATTTTTTCTCCAATATTGGATGATCATTTATACCCTCGGGGTGTGACAAAGACTATATAGCAAATCCTGAATAGCTAGGACACATACAACTTACTGAAGATGATGATGAACCTGTGCAATCTAGGATTTGCCCTTTCCATGCATATTAGAACATTTTTGAAAGATCATGAGCTGTTTAGGATGTAGATGATATCTGTTCCTTGATAGTTTGTCTGGACTGCTTAACAAAATGCTGGGGTCATGTTTATGAATATCATGATATTTGGTTCTTTGAAAGCATTATAATTGCTTGATAATAATTTATCAGTACAGTTTAATGTGAATAACATCATCATATTTTTTGTTTTTGGCATATTATAAATAAACCTTTCCATATTGTGTCAAATGCATCGTTATTTATTTCACCAGTTTTCTATGATATTGTAATCAAGCTGTTATTCTTTTTCTATGAAATATTAAAAAATCACACACACACACACACACACACATGTATATATATATATATATATATATATATATTTATTTCTTATTGATGATCAGAGTTAATAATGGTGCGGGCCAAGCGAGCCTCTTCCAAGAAACAAAAACGTGGAGTGGATTTCAAAGTAAACTTTATCTTTATCTTCAAAGAATTTATCCCTTCTTCCTCTTGGTTTAAGGTTGATAAATCTTATCTGAATATTTTTTTTATTCCAGAAAATAAGGCATAAGATTGGACGAAAGTTGCCACCGCCAAAGAATGCGACCAATGTGCAGATTAGATCTAAAGGTACGGACTCTCCTCTTCCATGTTTTGCCCAAAAACTATAAAACTCGTTTTCTTACATGTTCTTTTGCAACACCATGAGCAGCCATTGTGCTTCCTGAGCAGAGTATTGCATCAGAGAAAGAAGGGCTTGCTGTGAACAAGAAAGGCCTAACACTAAGAGAGCTCCTTCAGCAGACATCCCATCACAATGCTAAGATAAGGAGAGGTATTCATCAGGTTTAGTTTATTTGTGTATAGGAGCCATATATTATGACTATTATGTTCTTTTCTGATCAATGAATGTGATGGTTTTGAGTCAAAGAAATTGAATCTTCTTATTTTATTTGCAATCAAAGACTACTGGATGTTAGCCATGGTGGGAAGAACCCAAGATTTTTTCCCTTCTAATAATATGCTTTTGTTTTTTTGTGTGTGTATGGTGGGGGTGGTTGAAAATTTTCTCTGCTGCTCTGCAGTGTGTTATATATATTTCAAACAAATCTATGTTTTTAAATATTTTTGAACATTTAGTTTGTAGCTAGATTTTCAAATTATACCTTAAAATCAATATTGGAAATTGTATTTTAGTATAGTTAATAATGCTAAGATTTGAATCCTTACGTTCTACTTTAATCCTAGATGAATCATGTTCAAGATAAACCTCCATAAAATATAAATATTTTTTTGCATTTATTTATAGTTAGAAACTAAAGGTTTTAACTTTTAAGTAGAATTGATTGATAATATGTAAAAAACTCTTTAGCAATAAGATGAAGAAGTGAAGCAATAACCACCATGGATGGACATGAAATCTTTGCAATTGAGTATTTATAGAGCTTTTGTTTGACAATATGATTTAATTAATTAATATATCAGTTGTGTGATAAAGGGCAATTTATAGTGTTGCGAGAAGCATTTGAATTCTCATTTGATGGTTTTATACTCCATAATAAAAGGAAAATAAAATTTTATAAGACTGTACACCACCCACGCTTTTTGTGATAGAGCCAAAGTTTAAATTTCATTCCATGCCGATTGACAAGGGTGAAACTTCATATTCCGCTGGCTTGCCGACACACAAACAAGCTCTAGGCTACGAAACTCTACCAAGAAACACCTTATGATGACATTGGCAATTTCATGACCCTTGAGACAAATGCTATTTTTTTCCTTGAGGTTGGTGAAACTTCTGCATCATGGCAATTGCTCCAACATGACTTCTAGCAGTAGCAACAACGTCACTTGAAGTTGGTGGTAATTTCCTTCGAGGTTGGTGAAATTATCACAAGCTCTCAAGACATGCATGAGTTCCAATTACAATGACAATGTCTTGTGGTCTTTTGTGATGAGACTTCATGAGCTCCCGAGATGCACACAAACAAGGATCTTCTTCTTCCTTTGCTCCTTCCATATGACCACTTTGTATCCCTCTGATTGCTTGACACTGCCCTCACCCGTGTTGTGGCCGCTACTCTCCTTGTCTTCGTTGTTACTCGACACAACCTCTAGATCTTCCTTCCTATTCATCGGTGTTTTGTATGTCTTCCTCTTCTTCCCCCATCTCCTTTTATGGTGTTTGTCTTTAGCACGCCTTACATTGATAATTGGACGGGAGACACTTCCAGAGCTAACTGGAATTGAAACCCTGGCATGGCTTGAATTTTGAACCTTGGATAGAACTCTTCTCACAACAAAAACAAAACATGGGATTCAAACTGTATGCTGTGGGGAAAAGAGTTTTGAAATAAAATGATTTTCATTTCTGGTTGATTTTTTTTGGTCAAATGAGTACCCTTGAGTATATTGCAATAGACCAGCTCATCTTTAGATAGACACACATGATCCAAGTTGAAAGTATTGTTTCTTGTTACTGCAGAACAGACATCATGTTGGGTTTGTTAGGGGTTTCCTAGAGAATGAACTGAGGTTTCAGCTATCTCCTTTTCATATATCATTAGATTGGAGATTCTGAATGTTTGACTGTTTCAAGCTAACGACATTTCTCACCTGTATGAATATTTGTCTCTTATACACTTGTCATGGGCTTATGCACATTACAACTATCGGTTATCTAGTATTTTGCCGGTGACGTTACCAATATCCTATTTTTGCTTGGCTATTCATGAATCTGCTGTGCTATAAATCTTGAATTCAAGATGCTCATGATAAATGTTTCTTCTTTCTTTTTCTTTGTGAAGCTGCACTTGTTGGTATAAAGGGCCTCATTCTAAAGTATCCATTGGAGCTTAAACTTCACAAGCTTGCCATTATAGAGAAGCTTCGTGAACGGATATGTGACAATGACAAGATGGTCCGTGACACATTATATCACCTCTTAAAAAGTGTGATATTTCCTTCATCAAAAGAGGTAAGTTATAAGGATGACAGTTCCTTGATTATAGATTTGATAGGCGTATAATAACACATGTATATTTACTTTGTTGTATTACCCATGCTTGGTACATTAGAAACCTTTAGATTGGAACATTTAGTTTTAGTCTCTGTCACTTATTCTCTTTGTACTTTTTTCCAATGATGGTTTATAATTCTAGTTAGTTTTAAATTTGGAAAGGTATAGCAAATATCCCCTCTAGCATGTCAATCTAGATGCATTGGTGAGAATCTATACTACCCGTCACTCCCTGGGGTGTACCTCTCACTTGGAGGTGTCCCACTTGGCGACACTATAATAAAAGAGACTTAGGAACCATATAATTAGGATAACTAAGAAATTCTTGAAATTTATTTATTTACATCATTTTAATCAATCCTGATTTGAACCCATGAAATCCTTATCTCCGCACTTATTCGATGGATTCAATTCGAAACCAATCTGTCTTTAATTTAATGCCCTCATTCCGTGTTCAACATTTGATATGTCCATTTTTATCAATTAAGGATTTAATTTAATAGTTTTTTTAATAAAAAACAATACTTAACACTATCCCATGTTGTTCTCTAACAAATATCTGGGTTAACCGGAACACACTTCTCAAACTGGTTAAGAAAGTCTCTATAAAGAATTTGTCTGGTTATCTAACAATTTCCCTGCTGAATTGCAGTGAGATAAATCGATTCTTAATATTTTTGATTTGCACTTTCCAATTTCTAGTTATACGTCCCTTTCATGGAAGACAAGAATTTAAATATTAAAATCAATTAGACTATCTAACAAGAAAAATAAAGAACAATGTATGCAAAAAGGGCTAAATCTAGAAGTATTTATCTAATGCCGCTGAGTCAACAAACACATTTTGTTTTTATGTTGTTAATTGGGCTAGCAGACAATGGATATCTGGTATGTCTTAGCGTCAGAATATCAGCTTGTAACCTTTTTGCCACATTGTCAAAGATTATAAAATAATTAGAGATGGGAACTAATAGTAATTTTTTCTCTATTTTCTATAAAATTGCTTTTTGAAATCTTCTATTGAAATATTCTAAAAAAGTTGAACCTAGTGAGAACATTTTATCTCTTCTTTGTAAATTTGAATCGATAAAGGAAACTGATTATCAATTAATAATTGCAAAATAATATGCTCATTCTAGTCAGATTAGACAATTCAGGCTCTTCTCTGGTCTAAAAGAGAGGTGCCTTTCATCTTTATAAAGCTTCTTGCATTTTCCAAGATACTTATTTGTGAGATTATGCAATTTTGCATTTTTTTTTTCAACTGCCATAGTATTGACATTGTGTTTTCAGACTACTGTATTGGCCCTCCGCGCAAAACTAACAAAATCTATACATCTGAAGAAACTCCACCAATACTATGTACAAATCTCAGGAAACAACTTAGAGTTCAAAAACTTTAGAACGTGAGCATAAACAAACTGAGAATGTAGTATATCTTATTAAAGAATGTAACGAGCACTAGTAATCAAGGCTATCACTTTTTTTTGCAACTTAAGCTTATTAACCTACAACTTTGAAAACTTATTTGTTCTGCACTCTTATATAACGTGCATTTCTGATTGAAATTTTGGTTTTCAAGTAAAAAGATCCTTTGCATTTTTTTTTCATTCCCCCTGACTAAGACTTCATCGAGGAATTTGATTTTTTTAGGTCATACAATTTTAGTGTTCTTCATTGTTTTTCTGATCTTGTTTCGTTTAATCTGTATTAGGTCAGTTTGTTTCATGAATCAATTACGTTTCTATAATGAACAGATTGACCAATTTCTTCTTTGCAGGAAATAACAGCACCCGTAATCTCTTTACTAATGGCTTACATCTTTAATGCGATGACACATATGACAGTTGACATTAGGCTAATGGCTTTCAAATTTTTTGAACTTCTTGCCGTGAACTATCCATCTTCCTTCATGTTGTATGCTGAAAAGGTTGTATGCTCTGATTTCAATATGATGCATTCTACCTTATGTTTCTTCTGTCAATATATTTGTTGAAATTCTATTTACTACTAGTTATTTCAGAAGTGCTATTATGATAATTGCTTTGTAATCTGTAAATAACTAAATGTCATTTATTGTATATCTTCTTCCTTGAGTCCAAATGATTAAATATCATTTATTCCGGGTACATTGAATATTTTCTTCCTTTTAGACTTTGTTTTATAAGATGTCTTGTTTTCATAGTTGCATGCTATTTTTGGTCATTACATAGGATTGCTTGAACCTGACACTTCTGATCAAGGAATGTAATACTGTTCTCGGCACGGATGGTTTTTACCATTCCGCCAGATTACCGAAGCCGGCACAGGAAGAGCCGTGGTTTCGACAGAGGGAATCGCGCGGAGCAGCAGCGAAGCGAAGAAGGACTGCGCCGACTGTCTCAAGATATGATTTTAATTTGAAATCGAAGAGACGCTGGCGTCGTAGGTGCCAAGGAGGTGTCGCAGGACGCCTTCGGTGCCGCCGGAAGCGTCGCCAGAGGGCTCCGACTCCTCTGGAAGCACCGCCGGAGGTCTCTGGCGCTGTCAGACTGCTTGCGACACCTCCACCGTCGTTCGTCGCCGCTAGGGCTCTCGGCTGCGAGCGGCGAAAAAAAATAAAATGAAATGATTTAATTAAATAAAACATTTTCTCACTTAAATCATTTAAGTTATTAAATTATCCTAATAAAATATATAAAAATATATTTAAAATAAAAAAATAATTTTTTTTATTAATTAATATTCTAAAAATTATTTTTATTGTTTTAAATATTATTTAAAATTTTAAAAAATCTAATTTTTTTTAGTAAATTAAATTTATATTCTGATAATTTTTTTATTGTTTTGTATTTTCTACTGTTTAAGTATTTAATTGATATTATGATTTTTTTTATCATTTTAGATATATATTATTTAAATTAATAATAATTAAATGAATAAATAATTAATTTATATAATTATTATATATAAAGTTGCATTTTGTATTAAATTATATAAAATAATTGAGAACTTATATAAAATAAATATACAACTTATTGTTAAATTATATACAATAAACATATTTATCTAATAATTACTATATATAAATTTAAAAAATACCGAAATTGTATCGGCACGGCACGATACGATATCGATGGTATTCCGGTCTGGGACCGAAACCTCGGCACGGGTTGAGATTTTAAACCTTGCTTCTGATAGTAATTTTCATGTAATTTGGATTCTCAGATGCCGATCTTTAATATTTTGGTAGAACTTCTTTACTGATTAATATTTTTGAGTAAGCTTTAGCTTCCTTGTAAATCACAAAAATGATCTGATTGTCTAGCAATGTATATATGAAGTTCTTGTAATTTATCCATTGTGATTACATAGGCTTGATTGAACCCGTCACTTGTAGTAGTTTTCATGTAATTGAAATTTTAGAAAACATGCCAATCTTTAATATTTAAGCAGAACTGCTTTACTGATTAATCTTTTTGCATAAGCTTCAACTTCCTTGTAAATCACAAAAATGGTCTGATTGTCTAGCAATGCACGCTTGAAGTTCTTATAATTATCCATTGTACTTCAGCTCTTTCTAGTTGCCTATTATAAGAGGTTTTATCCTAGAGGTGTCAAGATTGACAAGTGGCTTAGATGTCAATCAAGCTGGACACCTTACCCAGTTTGGCATGGTCCAATCCTAAATGGGCTGAGCTGTGCCTGGCACCAGGAGGCTTATAGGCCATGTTAGGCATGCGCCTTGTGCCCCACATGCTATGCTGTGCCATGCCCGGTATAGGTCTGACCCACATGCAGTGCCAAGCATGGCCCATGGCTTGCCTACTACAAACCATATAAAATTTTCTATGTTACCCTTTTACCCCTAACATAATTAAAAAGAATTAAAATCTTACTAATTACCCTTATTTTTTTTGAAAATATTGAACAGATTATTATTTTAATATTTTCAGTTTTTTTTTCAAAAATATTTTATATGTATTATAATTTATATGATCAAATTTCCATCTCAATGAGTTGGTCATTTGGTTGGGATGGCTTGGGCTTGTGGGCACAGCCTATTGACACCTCTAGCAATGAGAATGGTTTTTGCACCATGTGCACTTTGGTCTTGCTAGGCGAGTTATGTAAGTTGGCTGTTCCTTGCATGACTTCTATATGTTGTGGCCTAGCTAGATTCACACATGGAAGTATAAAGGCTAATTTGAGATCACCCCACTGTGCTAGCCACTTTAGGAATCTACTTGATCCTTAGTAAGAACAAGTTTGGAACTCATCATCTATGCTGATAAGGAAAAGTCCAACTGGCTTTATAGATTAATGTTTATAATTCTGTATTTGAGGTCAGAATTTTGTGTCTGATTGTTCTGCATTATTGATCTGATAGAATTTTCTGTATTTCTCAGGTTCTTGATAATTACATAGATATCCTCAGAAACAACCAAATATACCTAGTTGAGAAGAGCAAGCTCATCAATGCTCTTGCTGGGCTTGCTCACTGCCTATCTTTGATAGCTAACAAGGGCCAACGTGATGATAGATTGAACAATCAGGTAGTATCTCTACTGTCTACTTTTTCTAAAAGTGGTTAAATGCATTTTCTCTTTAGAACTATCACTTTGTTAGAATTGTTAAATTAGTGAATATTAGTTTAATCTCTTTATCCTTTTTCATTTTGAATTTATTTGGTGGGTTTCCATTCATTGACCCATTGTTCATCAAATGCTAGGATCTGATAATTTTAGTTTATTAATTTTTTTTTTCCTTGTGTCACTTAAGCCACCACTAATAATTCTTTTAAATCAAATCTTCTATTGCAAAACAAATATAGTGTGCACGTTGTTTGATTTGCTGATGCTGAAGTAGTTTCAAGGTAGAGGCTATGCAGTTGTGTTAAAAAGTATAATAATATAAATGATTTTATAAAATTACTGTTCTATAAAATGAAATGGATAAAATACATTTCATCTCATTGCTTCAGTTGATTTCACCCTCACTGTCAACTTCATGTTCTTAATGACATTGATACCGTGGAATAAAGGAAAAGGAAGACAAAGTTGGCAATACATTAAGAGAGAAGATGATTTCAATATAGCATAATTTCTCAATTCATCATTGATTACACCCTCCTAGGCACCATTTGAGCTTCAACATGACATGATTAGTTCTTGTTTCCTTTTCTTAGGTACATACACCACCTTTGCCATCGACACCTTCGTTACTCTCTTTATTGACAAGATTCTCGTCTCTATATATATCAATGTCGACTTAACTCCAAGCACTTGTTTCCTCGGATGAAAATATGCTCCCCTTAGTCTTTACTTCCATTTCCTTGAGCAGAAATGGAAGGAGGGAAGGAAATCGTTGGGGACACTTTCCCTAGACTAATGATTAATTTGATTTTTTCTTTTTTCAAACTAAAATTTTCTCCCTTATCTTTCCCTCCAAGGAAATAAGGAAACATTCTCAGTTGATTTTTACACTTCCAACTAAACACAAGATAAATTTTGCGTCGTAGACTTTTACCTAATCATGTATTCCATCAAGGAACAACCGTTTTGAGTTATAGTCGATGAATGAGGTCTATCTTGTGTTAAGTCGTGGTTGACAAACAAATTCAATCAATTGGAATTTTAGTCCAACTGATTGAAATGAATTTATTTCAACTTGAGTTAGATAAATTTAGTCGACTTAAGAAAGTGCCCCTTGAAAGATAAGGATGACAACACCCATCTGAGTCGATTTACAGTTGTTAAGTCTATTGGATTGAATTCGAGCCAAATTAATATTGTTTGAATTAATTGAAATTGTGATCCTCTAACAGATGAGCTTGTGATCTTATCCAGTTGAGTCGACCGACAAGTGTTGAATTGGTTGAAAATGATTTTAGTCAACTAGTATAGTGTTGAATAGACTAAAGACAACCGTCAACAAATAAGGCTTTCATGATCAACGTTTTAGTTGATTATCGAAGATTTGTGTCTACTGAAATTAAACAAAACAACTATGTTATCCAAGCTTGGTTTCAAGGCACTAAAGAGAGGGATAAGGGGAGCTCGACCTGAACAAGCAAAATATATTTTTACAATAACTTTAGTGTTCCAAATTCACACACTTTATTTTATTATAAGCTTTATTATTCTTGTGAAATTGAAGAGCTTAGGGAGTGTTTGGTTTGCTCCATTTTTTATTTTTATTTTCTGGAAAACCGTATTTTCTCATATTCTAGAAAATGACTTTATTTCATTCTCTAGTTTTCTAGAAAACGCTATATCTTTTTCTGGAAAACAAGTCTGGAAAATACAAATCAAACACGTTTTCTGAAAAATCGTATTTTCTGTGGAAAATGAAAATGGAAAACAAACATACCAAACGCAGCCTTAACATCTTTATCTTCAAGCTCTTGCAAGGCTTTGATTTTTCTTTCAAGCTCGCTTTATTTTTCTTTCAAGCTTTTCCTTTTGATTATATTCTTTAAAAGAACCTTTATATGAGTTTTCTGTGCCTCTTCAAGGAGGGACCATTAATGGGATTTGGGAAGTGACTCATTTGACGAGTCAGTAGGTGTGAAGGACTAGGGGTTGAACCACATTAGAATATTATTGCCAACATTGCTTTCAGTCTTTTTGTATTTTCGTAGCTTAGCCAACTCTTAATTTAACCTTTTGCATTCAAATGTTTTTTTTTATCTCTAGATTTTTGCCCATTCACTTTCTAAGCCGATCCTTCAAGCCTACAAATTTCCTTATTATTTCTGTTCTCACATTTTTAGAATACATTATGATTTTACATTCTGGCAATAAGTAGCTTCTAAAGTCATGCTAAATGTTCACTCTGTTCTGACCCATGGTATTTTGGCTTAGAATTTGCTTAATTTCTCGATCCTTTCATCTGTTTAGCTTTAGCTTCCATGGCTTTTGTTGACAGTGGTGTCATGTCTTTGCTAGGATCGGGAAAAATTTCAGCGAAGAGTTCTACATGCCTACAAGCTAGAGTTACACGAAGATCATGCTGGTAGGAAGCGACTACTTGAGAATCTATACCGGAGTTATTCAATTGTTTCTTAATCTTTTATTGTCTATTTGCTAGATGAGGCCACTGCTTATGCTGAAACAGAATATACTGTCACTGTTCCCACAGAATGGACTGATGGTTAGGGTGTGGGTGTTGCCACCTTGAGGTTTGGGGGTCAAAACTTGGCAAAGCCAATGTGCCCTCCCTCCCACGCGCTAGTCACATCATCCGGGCTAGTAGCCCCAGTGATTTACCTCCTCCGTGTTGGCCTGGGACGGGTTAGCAGGTGCGTGGGGGCAAGCGAATCGCCTTTTGCCACCGGAAATATTGTCACTGCAATACCTAAACCTAGAATGTTTTAGTTGTATACCTACATTGTTAACCTTGCAAATTCTTATCATATAACCTACCTCCTTTTATGAAACACAGTCGTCATTGATCCATGTTGCTCATAGTGCCTTTGTTTGCACTGCTACAGGATCTAGACAAGCTTATACTTAACTCCAGTTTGCATTCATATGGCTTTCTTTGTAATTGTGCTATATGGATTGTATTTACATCCTGTCTTCATTCACTTCTGTCAAAGTAGTATGAACTGGAGCACCTAAAACTGTTGGATTTTCTTTTTCAACAGGAATTGATTCTTTGTACGTGAAACTTGAAGAACTTGTTCCAGTACTTATAAATTGTTTTTTGGAGTCGACTTCAACAACTTGTACAATGGATGTACTTGATGCCCAATCATTCGATTGCATGTTGTCTACACTTCAGTGTATATACCTGGCTGTTAGATCTCTTGGGATAGAGAAACCTTCCACTTCAGTGTTTGATGGACGTGATGTTGGGCAGAAAAATATTAATGTATATGTTAAAAAACTTTGGGAAACATTTCCAGTCCGCCAGCTGTTTCAATCATCAGAAAAGGTTCGTCTCTTATTTTTTCTCAAATTTCTATTGTGAAAGTGTGCAGATGATAGATTTTTTAGCTGCTCTCCTTTCTCCATGAATATGCTTGTTCAATTTACTCAGCCAACAGGAGAAAGGAGAATGAGGCTTTTATATGCCTTTATATAAGAAAGTGATTAGGCTTATACTTTCAATTTAAATAGGGTTACACCACTGTCTATTTGTCAAGGTAATGGATGAATTTCATGTTGTGAATATTTTACCATTTACGGTGTTCATTCAGTGATAATTTTTCAGCTGTTTGCTAGTACCTGTGGATCTTTGAGTTCAACGGATAACTGGATAAGGTTCATATAGTCAGTCCACTAAAATGATTTCTTGAACATTTAGTTGGTTGACCAATAGATGCTAATCCAATTTTGAGCTATAGAGACATATCTTGAAACCTAGTGATTGTACAAAGTGCGACTTTCACAATGCCAAGACAAGGTCAGGTTCATAGACAAAATAGCTGGACAAAAAATGCATCTATTGCTCCTTGGAGAGGCATGATTGATGATGATGATTTATTCATGAAGATGTATTGAGATAGTCATAGTAGAGTAACACCAGTAAAACTTTGCTTTAATCAGTTGCCCTTTAAACTAGGAGGAAAAAAGTTTATAAGATAGTAGTAGATGAACTATCATGGTTCCAAACTTTCTTCAAATTTAAGCATAGTAGAAGTTCTAGAAAGTGTTTCCTATTTACCTTAAATTTAAGCATTCTTCATACAAAAAGCATGTATGAGGCATTTCTTTAGACTATGCAATTATCATGCTTACTTCTTAACTGCTTTGAAAATAGTCATGTTTTCTTGTTGATTTTTATCTGTGATCTTCGACAGGATGATGATAAATATATAATTCTGGATATCAAGATCACTGAGATATTTTTGTGCCTAACTAAATGGGTGAATGGTATTGATTTTCTGAGTGACAAGCTTGTTGAGTTCATCGAGTTTTTGTTGCTGGTAAAAGTTGCTTCTCTATTAAATTTACTTCTGGTCAGAAGTGAAAAAATTAATTTTGTTTTGATTTTTTTTCTCAACTATTTTCCTTTTTTTCTTTGTTAATATCACTGCTTAAAAGTGCAAAGATTAATTCTTGTTTGGATTTCTTCTCAATTTTTTGTTTGTTTTTTATATTATTTTTTTCTCTCTTCCAGCTAATGAAAATTGTTAACTAATCCTTTTTTAGAAGATATAAAGTCTTCTAGTTGTTTTAATTCTTTTCTCTATCTGAAAGGTCCTTAAAATGTTGTAGTGCTTCCTTCATGTTGCTTGACTCTTTTGTTTTATGTAGCCAATGCATAAAAATCCTCTCATTCTCAAGGAAAGGTGGAAGATAAACACAGGTAATTCTTGGATACAAAATAACTTTTCATTTACAAGGTTACAATAATGATATGGACATGGGTTGATGGAACATGCTATTAAGAGTCACAGACATAACTCATGGTGGGATCCTTATGAGGTCTTTTAGGATTTTTTTTTTTTTCATTTATTCTTATGGTTGGTGATCAAGAAAGGACATATTGATCTTTTACCAATTTTCTCTGTCCTAATCCCTCCAAATTTAGGCATATTAATTTTGAGGAAAAGAGATGTCAAGCGATCCTTAGATCTCTCCTCTCCATATCTCCATCCAAGTAGAAAGGTGTTTCTTATCCTTTCCGTCGCCTTTTGGCTCTCTTCCTTCTAAGTAGAGATACTTGTTCTTGAGCCAAGGTTTAAATTTCGACCATGCCGAGGTTTCTGTCTCAGACTGAAACGATATAGTTTCGGTATCGTATCATGCCATGCCGATACGGTTTCAATATATATAAAATGAATTGTATATTAATTAGTGTAACTTACAACATAGTTTTTTCAAAACTTTCAATAAAAATATGTATCACATGTTTAGGAAGTGAGAATCTAAAAGTAGAGAGCTAAGCATGTTAATATTCATGGTTCCAAATTTCAAATCAATTTTGATTCTAAAATAAAAAAATTATTATCTATAATAATTATATAAATTAATCCTAATTTATATATAATAATTATATAAATTATTTATTTATTTAATTATTAATTTATATAATATATTTATATAATTTTAGTTTATAAATATTCTAAATAATATATATTAAATATTATATATAGTTTATATTGCATTCTAAAATTAAATTTATTTAAAAAATTTATATATTTTTAATTTTTTAACAATTAAATTTTTTAAAATTATTTATAAAATTTTAAAATTATTATGAATATTTTTATAAACTTTTAATATATTTTTAATTTATAAAAATAATTTAAAGTTTGATTTTAAAAGAATTTTAAATTATATAACTATATATTATTTTTTATTTATAATATTTTCATTTTAAATAAAATAATAAAATTATATATTATAATTATATTAATTAATGAACCATTTATTAATTATTATTAATTTATATAATATATAATTATACTTTATATAATAATTAATTAAAAATTAGAAATTATATATATAATTTAACCTAACTTTTCCTCTCGTATTTCCATTCCGCTTCTCCCCTTGCGCCCGTCGCCATCGCTGCCACCGCTCACCGTCGCCTCACCGCTTCGTCTTTGCCTCGCCGATGCTTCCAGGTAAGTCTTTATCCCCAAATCTTCTTGCTTCTTCCTCCTGTTGTGCGCGTGCGTCGCACGCGATAACACACACGAAATTGTTGCGCATTATGTGCCAGTCCAAGTCTCGTGTTGGAACGGTAAATTCCGTCTGTTTCGGGCGGCACGGCAGGAAATTTCTTTCCATGCCTTGAGCACAAACTCAATAATCCTCATGCTACTTCATGGGATACAGGTGACTGGAGGGAACTGGAGGTGCTATCTGTTGGAGGTGAATAAAATCTGACTACACTGTGCAATCTATGCGGCATCATATATCCGATCTATGCGGTTGTATATGCAGTCTATGTAGCCATATGCGACCTGCATATGTGGACTTGTGAAAAATCGAAATGTCTATTTTAACTAGTTTAGGTTGAAAAAATCAAGTAAATGACCCTATTATTTCTTTCCCTAGTCTCTTCTAAAATAACAAGAGCTTTTATTACATTATTTGAGGGTTAATTTAAACACATGTCCATTAATATGCTTGTTTTTTATGTGCATTAAACACCCTATTATTCATACATCTTTTAATTTTGGATGTGAACGCCCGTGCGCACTCACACACACACATATTGGAGTCGGACCATAGATGCCTTTGTTTATGCCTCCTAATTTGTATACATGATGCAGTTGGTCGATCACATGGCCTTATATACACTACTTAAAACCTTGATTTCATCCTTTCAAATATAATACAATTGATACTGTTGATGACATAATAATCAAAATGTAGATATTTTTAGCTAGAGAACCAATAAATAGATTGATATTTATCTATCCACTAAAAGTTCAGGCCTCAATCTTTACATGTAGTTTAATGTGCTCTAAATCATTCCTTGTCTAGGTTCATGTAAGATTAAACTTAGGTTGTGTTTTGAGGAGCTCAAATCTGTGTCCATTTGTGCAATGTTATTGCATAGGCGTTAAGTTAACCTTTCTTCTGGTTGGGGATTGTGCCATGGTTTGGTTTTATGGATATTAACCTAAACCTTTCCTTTGAATAGAATTGGTCATTTGAATAGTGGAGTATCCTAGGTCTGTGCAAATTTGTGGATGATTGAAAAGTGCAAATGCATAAGTTGAGCCCTCTACCGGCTTACCTTGTATATGATTTTTATTAATGGAGTCTTCAGTCAACAGTTCTACTTTCCATTTTCTCTCAAAAAGAAAAGGGCACTATTTCCCTTGGCTAATTTTAAACAATATGTTAAATTTCTCCATTTTGTTGTTTATTATTCACATAATTATTGATTTCTTTGATTTTGGTTTTTACTTTTTTTTCTTTTATGCTATTGTAAGATAAAGTGACAACTAGTGAAAGTTGTAGTCCTAGATCGTCCAGATTGTCTTAGTTAGACATTGCTAGTTTGGAGTGATTCTATTATGTTTCTCTGTATTTTATTTTATTTTATTCATTGATGGCAGTTTCTTGATTATAGTTGAATCTAGTTATTGCAATTTTCAAGTAAAAAAATGTAATTTGTTTGAGATTTTGTTGTAAACTCTTTGTTAGATTATTAAACTATTCTTGTTTAGGTTGGCACAAATACACAGCAAATAGAGGCAGATATGGAAAAACACATTGTTTCCCTCTTACCATTTATACCAAGACTCCTTTCACAGATTACTGCCAATGGGAAGGCTAGGCTTCTTGAGGTTTGTTTCCTCTTAACAAGGTTGATTATGAAATATTGATAGGTTTCAACAAGAATTTGTGCACCTTTATATTATTACATTTCTATATAAAAGGCGGTTCAGGGTTGAAGCTTCTACTTACAAAGCTGAATATGGTTGCAGGCCTTTACTTGTTCTTTCAAGGAATGCAGGGTCGATTCTAGGCTATTCGCAACATATTTGTCTGTAGTTGAAGAATTGTTGTTCGTTGTAAGCTCCAGTCTCAATTTTTTTTTAAATTTGCAAAGATCATTTATTTGCCTTTGTAGTTAATAAACTTGTTGAAATTTGGTATGAAAATGGCAAATCAATGATGGTGTCAGCTCTACAATACAGGCCTAAGGGGATTTTTGTCATTTTTTCTAATAATTAAAAAATAAGAGTAAGCCCCAATCATCAAACTTCGTTTGTCCCAAATATTTGGGATCAACTACACTAACTTTACCCCTCTTTTATACAAGTAATTTTCTCTAGTAGTGAAGAACTCTTGCGCCACTGAATAATAAAGTTAAGATTTTTGTTTACAGGTTTAAATAAATTTTAATGTTGGCTATCTAGGCCTATTGCAACCCTCAATTGTTCTCATATTTGGTATCAATATGGATGGTTTTAAAATATACTGGATAACTGAATTATCAAAATCTTATTTTCTAAAAATGTCAGTTATTTAATTTGTCTCAATTTTTTTAAATACTAAATTTATTACATTTATTAAATATAATGGTGATAAAAATAATACATTTTCAATTTAAGTGTCTTTACTATCCTTGTGCTCCATCAAAAATTACCACTGTCATTGAATTGGGATTTTGTGAGTAGTTTAATTACAAAATATTTAGGGGATAAATTGAGAAGCAATGAAATTTAGGTGTAAAGTGGATCTGACCTTTCTTTTCTTTATGTACTTCTTTCGTAAAATTATCTTTCAATTTCATATAATTTAATATTTTTGATTTGCCATTTGTCTCTTGTAAAATATAAACTTATTATTTATTTTGATTTTCTCCTCTACTTTATTGCAAGACGATCAATACTGGCCTGCAGATGCATGCATCTAGTTATCAAGATCATCTAAACCATGAGATTGCTTGGATGAGAGAGCTTCCAAGGATATTACTGCACCCATGTGATAAACATCCCTCTAACACGATGGTTAGTGCTTTAGATTAACTGCACTTCAATTGGCTTTTGCTAGTTTTCGTGACTTTATTTTTATAGCATGGCTATATTACTATCATTGTGCACTGCTAAGCCTGAGAATTGAAAAAAAAAAGTTAGTTATTGCCAAAAGAGAAGACCAGCCCACTTAATGCAGTGGATATTTGGTGCGGATCATGTGAGAGAAAGCGAAAAGAAGATAACCTAGGAGATGAAAGGATACCTTTTTTTTTAATATATGGAGAATATCACAAACATTACCACTTGAGTCTCTTATATAGGCTTTATTACCATAACAAAATGGACCAATTATAATATTTATAAATAATAGATCTTGAGGTCATGAGTTCGAGTCACGGAAACAACCTCTTGCAAAGCAGTCTAGTATAATCGACCCTTCCTCGAGACTCTGCATTGGCGGGAGTTTCATGCATCGGGCTGACCTTTAGTAAATAATAGAGCTGTTGGTCAATTTGAACAAATATTATTTCTCAACAACCTTTAGTTTAAGGAACAGAATAAGTGTTATATTTGTTTATTATTAGCTCTATATCTTGGTTAATTACTAGTGAGTTGAGACTTATTTATCTATAGTCATACACTCTGTCAATGGCCTAAATAAGAAGAATCCACAGTAATTTGCTATGCAATGTATGCATGCAAGAACTGTCATGCCAACCACATGGCTATAGTATCAGTTTAAATGTATCATGCCAGTTAGATATTGGTAATTGTCATCCCATTTTATGCTGGATTTCTGGATATGCGTAGCTAGGCTATTATTTGTGGTTATAGACTTTGAGCATGTAAATTGAGGCAAGCATGAGATTGTACAATGCCCCATCTTGGTCTTTATTCTATCTAAAGTAGAAATGCAGAAGTAGAAACTGATGATGTCTCTTAGATGTCTAAACTAATGTGCCTTGTTCGTTACTATGAACCTTTTATTAGTGCATTCCTTGCGCGTGTGTAAATAAACTATGAAGCGGGAGTTATGCCTTCTAAAATTCCTTAGGTTAGCTGGTTAGTGCACTGGGCAATTATTCAGTGCTCAAAGAGTTTGATACCATTTTGAGTGCCATTCATTGCTCTTAGGTATATTCTCTGAAAAATCTTTTGTCTATTCATTCAGCATTTTTTGCAATTGTTAGCTGAACCGTTTTGTTTGTTGAATATCTCATTTAGAAGTTCGTACAGGTGGTTTTAAAAGTCCTACTTCGAATCGGACAATGTTCTGTGCCAAATTCACCTCTTGGTTTTGAGTATGATGCTCTGCAATTTCCCTTGCGAGAATTTTATGCTATTAGATGTAAGTGTCATTATCATGATGGAAGTAAACTTTTTCTTGCATATTTTCATTAGTTATAACAGTTGCTGTTTCATTGTATCAACTTGCTCCTGTTTGCATCCTCCAATGAAATTGAATATTTGATTGCATTTTGCAGCGCATTCAGGATCAATAAATTATGGCCCGTTTCTAGAGCTACCAAATGATTGCAAGGAACTTGCCCTTTGTTGCTTATGCTACTTTTCATGGTTGACTTCGGATTTTCTTGAGTCATTAGCCTATTGCTGCTTAAGTAAGCATATTGATTGGACACCTGCTGTTTCAGCTTACTTATTATTAACATTTTTTTTATTTAAATAAGCAATTTATCCGGGTCAAATTTAAACTTATTGGTGGTGGTAAATATCCTCTCTTTATCAAAACCAAATTTAACTGGAAAGGACAAATTTTGGAACATAGTCACACTTGCAAATAGCAAGGTGAAACCATGGATTCATATATTTGGTGTGTTGGGTGTTAGAGCTATTTGTACCCCATTTGATATTAACAAAAGAAGTATGTTTGAGATGTCCCTCCAATGTTATGATTTATTGCAAAGTCATGTGGATATAATTTGCCATGTAAATCTAATAAATTCTTGTTCCTTAATGTTGTAGCTAATATTCTCAACCTTTCTTGTTTTTGCTTATTGGTCCTTCAATGTTTTCTTACTTCTCAAAGGACCTCTAGATTGTAATGTATCCTTAATTTAATGTAATGTTTAGCACATGTTTCCCATGAGGGATGAAATCACATATGGCAAAAACGTGATAAAAACATTTTTCCTTTGATATTTCCCTCCATTTCTTTTGGCAGAAAAAGAGGGTGGAAAGAAAAAACTGGAAAAATCTCACTAATTTTCCTTTATATTGCTTACTGATTTGGCCAGGAAGCTCAAATCTAACCTTAAAGAATTAATTTTTTCTTTTCAAATTTTATTTTCGATTTATCCTTTTCATGTTTTTAGCAGATAAGTATTGAAATTTAAAATTTCCTTCATCTTTCCCTTGATCCATTCAAGTAAATCATCAAATGGAAAACTGTACTTCTTACTTCGATCCAAGGAAGAAAAAAATTAGGAAACATTTCTTAAAGAAAAGTGAATTTTTTTCCCTATCATCATTCCCTTACTATTCTCTTCCCTTGTAGGAAACAAGGACCGACCTTGATGGCCTCAAGATTTGTCTGATCCTGTTTCATCAAACATTAGACACTACTGCCTATAAATTTTTAAATTAGTTTTTCTTTTTCTTATTGTAGTGTCAATCATCTAACTTTGATTAATTTCGAGAGCTCCAAATGCAATACACTGTTGGAGAAGTATTATTGTCAATCTTTGTATGTTGGATTATTTATCAAATTTATAAACAAAAGTCATTCTTTTGGGTACCTCATAACCATATCTGGGTCTCGTATATGTCAGAAAATAATGAGGGTAAAATGTGATCCTAAGCAGTGCGTGATTCAGTTCACAAGTTCAGCCTTTTAAAGTTGCATAATGTTGGAAAAGTCTCTTGAAAATTCTCTATTTGTTATTTGTTGGTAATAGAAGTTAAAAAGGAAAAAAAAATATTTTTCCTATATTTTCTTGACTGACACACTAGCATTTTCTTTAGAACTAATTGGTATATGATGGTTGTCCAGTATACTACCACTTATATAGCTTTTGGTTATCTTGTTGCATGATTTTTCCTGCTTTTGTATTTATGATGATCCTAATGATCCACCATACCCCCTCCCCCTTTTTAACAAATATGTATAGTGTTTCCTCTTTTTTTTTCCATTTTCTCTGTTATCCTATTTATTGTAATTGCAGGTAATGATATGGAACCACTCATACTGCTAAGGATTGTTGAGGTTCTGCAGATAGCATATAAATCTGGTCGTGTGCCTGTTTCTGAGTACATGAGTTTCTTGGTAACTTTAGTTGCACGCTTTAGAGTATCTCCTGGTAATCTCAGCAACATTCTAGCCACTTCAACTATCATGGTGTTATTTGTTTTTCTAAATTCGTTCATTATTAATGGATCTTTTAGTTTGGCTTTCCTACATTGCGGCTTGGTTTACAAAATTGGAGTGAACTTCTGTATAGTTGTCCATGTGACGCAGGACAAGATAGTAATTATCCTGCGGGCGGATGAGACGATGGAATTGAGGAGAAAGCAAGAAGAGAAAACCAAGAAGACAAAGAGAAATCTCGTGGTTTTCTAAAAAAAGGAAACTTTGTTACTAATAGAGGGCTTTCTCTCGCGCAGTTAAACATGTACTTATATAGATTTTAGACCCTAAGACTAAGAAAGGGAAGAAATCCTGATATAGACCTCAATTTCAATCTTTAGAGAAAGAAAAGAAATCTTTCCAGAAAAGGAAATCTCTTGACAGAAATTGAAATTAATAGAACAGGACGCTGAATTACCCTAAATACCATAAAAACGGAAATTACTAAAAATAGTAATAAAATCTTCGAAGGCTCGACAAGGGCCTAAACATTACTTTTTGGGCCCGAAACTTGTTGGTGGTTACGTTCCCTGGTAATAAATGTAGATCTCTGAATTTTGCACATGTGGCACAGATCTTGATTTCGAGTCCCGAGTCAAAAGTTATGACTCTTTGAAGTTCATGGGGTCATGTTGGGTTGGTCCTGCATCACCCCCTTTGACAACCTTAGCTCACCCCTTCACCATTGATGCCCCTAGATTCCATCCTTTGCGTCAGCAGACACCAACGCCTTCATCTATCCTCTATTTGCCCAGTGCACCTCTTTTATAGTTCCTCCTTATGACAAACAAATATTTGTGTTGTCCCGTGCCACCATGTCTGTGTTTCAGTCACAGAATGGAATAAGAAATTCTAGCCGTGTTATTTTTCATAATTTCAAAAGACAACATGTTAAGCAAACTATAGTTTTTCAATTGTTATGATCTTATACTGATGTGAATTTAATATAAGAATTCGAAAAAAAGATAGAAAAATTTATTGTGATTGTCCTTTGTCTAATGTACTTGTATAGATAAAGAGTACAACCTCCATACCTCCTACCAAGTTAACCACACTAAAACCCATGTTAACTATTCAGAGGAAGCTTTTCTGAGGTTCTAACTTTGTAGGATGATATTATATTTCTTTAAGCAATTGCATAATTGTGTAAATAATTCAGTCTTTGTATTATGCATGTTGGTAATTTATTTTATGCTCTAGCTTTATGCAATGGAGAAACGACATATTCAAAATTTGTTCATACTCTCTTCTATGCTATGGAGAAAGTACATTTTGGAATTTTATTTTGTTTTGCATTTAGTTAATTCGCCAAGGAGTAAATATTGCCTGGATGAGCGTAACCTGTATGCCAATAACTAAAAGCTGCTGATGTAGGAACACTATATAACAAAATATAGATTTCATCTGGTAAGTGGTAACAATCAATGCAACAAACTCCACATCAATATGTCGATTAGGGATGTGATAAGGATGAGAGTAAAAATAATTAATTGATCAACAGATTGTATCGACAAAGCTATCAATAATGTATCTGACTTATTAGTATGAATGTAACAAGAAAACTACCAATAAATGGGAAACCCAACTTAATGCTAAATCTTAACTAACAAATTAAGCAATGACGACACTAACCAAAATGTGACTGCGAACACCAACTGCATTATAGCATTCAGTACAATGTAATTATGATAGTAATTTTGGTTTTTCACCATAACCTTATGCAGCCCATCTACCCATGTATCAATTGC
This sequence comes from Boesenbergia rotunda, assembly GCA_024364735.1. Taxonomy (NCBI): domain Eukaryota; kingdom Viridiplantae; phylum Streptophyta; class Magnoliopsida; order Zingiberales; family Zingiberaceae; genus Boesenbergia; species Boesenbergia rotunda. Next base: position 424,408 of record JAGFNQ010005631.1, read on the forward strand.
AATCGAAAATTTATGGTCTTCGATACCTCCCTTAAATTAGCTCAAATATATTATAATGTTATAGCTAGTCAGTTAAAGGTTAAGCAAATATGCTACTAGATCATTGTAACTAACAAATAAAAAAACAATCTTAAATGGCATTTATATTTCCTTAGTCCAAAGTGTCACATATCTCTATGTGTTATGACATCTTATGTTGAATTAGAGGTGATGTATATCTGTCTGATTGCCAAAATATATTTATTAGTTCAATAAGAGCATTATCCAACTTAGAGAAAATTATTTGTGCAAAATTAGCTTACATTTGGTAATATTCATGTCTTAGCATTTTGACTCTGCACTCTATTTATCCACTACCGTCTGCTTTTGCTTTTTCAAGATATCATATTCTCTCCTAGAATAATGCAACAATTTAATATGGACATATATTTGTGGGGGAATCTATCTAATGTGCATCAATATATATCAATAATCATGATATGAGAGAAATTCTTCTGGGGTATTCTTGAGGTACCAAATATTCCTTGATTTGCCTCTCCATTGTCTTGGCAGGGAGACTAGAGAAATTAGATGGCAATAAATTAGATTTTAGTCGTAACTCCACTGTACTTTTCTTGATTTGACTCCACTTGTCCTTGTATAATGTATTTATCTGACATTTAGATCTATGAGAGAATCAATGGATTTAGTCCTTAACACACCAGCTTCTTCAACACATCAGACACAAATTTTCACTTAAATGTCTCCTTCTGAACAAGTAACTTGTATGGCTTGAAATACTCAAGACCACATTAAGTCTTTAGTTAAAAAGTGCCACTGGGATAAGTTTTCATCCTTCTAATTCCTGCAGTATCATTACCTTCGATGTTATGTTAATGCCATCTATATAAACATCGAGAAGGATATAATTTTCAAACTGGAGGTAAGGTGAAAAGCTGAATGATTTGATACACTTTTGAAAAAGATTTAATTTATCAAACCTTACTTAGGAGTTAGTTTTAGCTCATATAAAGACCTTTTTAATTTATACGCAAAACCACTCTCCCTTTGAGCAAATACCTTCTTAGTAAGATTACCATAAATAAAAGAAGATTGATGTAGGTATACCTTATTAGCAAGACCACCATGAATAAAAGCATATTCTTGATGATATATTGTATGTTGGAATATAGTCGCCAAGTGAAAGGAGAGATACTGTAACAATCATAGGTGATAGGAGGAAATGATGTCAGTATAGTCAACATCACATATTTAAGGGTACTCTTTTATCATCAAATAAACTTCTAGCCTGTCTATGGAGCCATGGGAGTATGTTGTGCTAAGAATTCAAACGTGCATCCACCCGTTGAGTTGCATAGCAAACACTCAAGACTGTGGCAAAGGAATGAGATTGAGGATTTTGAGCACTAGCTGCACCTGTACCTTTTTATCAGCTGTGAGTATAATGAGGGATTTGTTCTGCTTGCTGCTAGCTGTGGGTTGTGGAAGAAGTAACCAAAGGGGAAAACTTGCGAGGGAGTCACTGTGGGTTTACAAAACACTAACTAGTGTATTACTAATTCCAATTAGCGCACAACATCACCTTTGATATTTTTGTCAACCCACATGAATGGACAACACTGACTCTAACATAACTAATAACTTTTATGAGTGTGCATCACAAGAGGCTTCTTCGATTTTCCCTAATTTAGAAGGTTGGTGACCTATTATTCTTTTTGAATTGATATTTCTAGTCTTTTCAGTTGATATGAGAACCATCTTGAACTCTATAAGTCTCATTTGGTAATAAGAACAATTTGTTTGTAAAATATAATTACCATCTTTGAATTCTTTATCTTATGTAGATAATGCAATTTGATCCTAATGGACCATGATAAATTATAGTCTAGGGCCTCTAGGCTCATTTGTTTGACAGAAAAATTTGATGTGAACAGAATAAACTTGTTAGGTTCATACCTCCAATGCAGTTTTCTGCTGGAAGGGAAGAATAAACTATTAACCACTAAACTTCTAATGCTTCTGTAATTCAATCCCATTCAGGTTCATTTAAGGATGAAATGTAGTCAATTGAGTTGACTGCATTATCAATGTAATTGTGTAACAGCAATAACAGGCCATGCGTCCAAACAAGAAAACAATGTCAAATAGTAATGCCAGAATCTTGTTTTTTTTCCTTATTATTTGTCATGATTGATGACCTGCCATGCTAGGCGTCATGATAAAAAAATTTCATTTCATTATTTGACTGATACATGGAACTAGGAGTAAAATGGAACACGACTCGGCATCATGCTTCTGTTCATGGGGAGGGGAAACAAGAGACAAGGAAGATAGGGAAGATAGAGGAGATGACATACCTTGAAGATAGGTGTAGAAGAATGCTAGGTGAATTTGCCAAGGAATTGGGCCACAGATCAAGGGAAACCGGAGGAGAAGAAAGCAGCTAAGATGACCTTGATTTGGTGGTTGGAAGTGACTACTAATTCGTTTGTAGTCGTGCAATGGAGTTGTGACCATAACTTTTATTTTCCTTTTTAATTAGTGATAGGGATAGTTATTAGGTAGAGTTGAGTATATATATGTATTAACTATATATAATTAATTATATAGTTAATTATATGCAGTTAACTATAACTATATATGTATATGTATTCGTTATATATTTAGCTAATTGATATTATATATATAATTTATAACTATATGTAAGTAATTATGTATAGTTCTGTAGTTAATTATTACCCTATAATTAATTGATAACTTATTGGTAATTATAATTAATTGTCTATATTGTTAACCATACTGTATTATTTTTTTTATTACAGATAATTAATCTTGAAATTATATTAGCACGATACCACATAGGACCAAAGTTGTATTGTTCCAGTTGAAAACTGAATACGCTCAAGGTTTCAAACCTTGATCATATTGGATTATTGGTTGTGGAGAACAAATACTATATTGCAACTAATGAACGACCTAGCCATATTCTGCACAATTTCTTAGAGACAGCTAATCTAGTGGTGTACGTGTTCCACCTAGTGCAGCAGTAGGAAATATGCTCATCATGACTTGCTTGTTTTAACAGAAGAATACTGATTGTTTGTCTCATATAGCAATTGGATATTTGTGACATTCTATGTAGTTTTTTAATTTTATCCCAGCTTGCAAATATTATGAGTACAGTATATTGTTTCTCTGATGATTGAAATGTCTCGGAACAATAAGCAGCCGTTCAAATTTTGTTCCAACTATGCTGATTGCTACATATTGCATTTCATTTCAGAAAGGTTTCTTGCCAAAAATTTTGAGGAAGATTCAAAGCGGAAAACCTTTAAGTCCATCACAGATGCAGTATTTGGATGCCTTGGTCAGATTGGTGACAGTTGCATTGTCCTGAAGCTGCTTTTCAAGAACATGTTAAATGAGATGGTGTGTTGGCTTTCTTCATAAGCTTATTCTTTGCATTTCTAGTTCTCCACTCCATTATGCATTTACCTCAGGTCGAAGACTTTTGTCATATAGAAAAAACATTCTATTTCCAGTAAAAACTGTCCTTACTATGTGATGTTTGCTTGAGCTCTGCAGTTACTAAAGCCTCCTATGGACAATTTCCGTGGTATGCTCAGAATGATCATTGCACTTGATGCCAGGCTAACTAAACTTTCAGATGAGGATATCGGTGACTTGAGCAAAATCCTTTGTCGATATATGGTTGATACAGCATCAGTATGTGCTTGCTTAGTGCTTGTAGATTTTCTTGTTTTTTATAGTGTCTTTGTTTTCAGTTCTTTCCAGTGTTAATCAACTATAGTCGTTCCAAGGAAACAACGCATGTGAGGACTACTTCTATGGTCATAAAAACCTCACCGATAAACATTTAATGACCAAACCAAAAGGACTAAATCACTAATATACATCGTTATACATGAGAATATTAAAACTCAGTTATTATTGGATCAATTCATTGCATCTTTCATGGCTTTCAATTAATTTGTGCATGCTAATGTGGTCGAATAAGTTGCTAACATTGAACCACATGACAATTGGTGCTGAATATATAATGTTTGCTTATGATTTTTTTTGTAGAGAATGCTGAAGAAAACATTCAAATTGAGATCTGTTATATAATCTAAAATTAATTTTCATTTATTTTTCTCATTAACATGTGATATTTATCTGATTCAATTTGTCATGGACATTGGGAGTCTGAAACTACTAACCAAAAACGATTTGCCACTTATGTGGAGTTGTGGTCTGACCTATAATTTATGAATAATTCTCTCAATGTTTGTTCTAAGGACAACACCCTATCTATCCTATTGGGTGCTTCATGTGTGTCAAATGTGACATTTTTCTTTATCTATGGCACAATGTCCACATTGTGCTGCACTAGCTACTGCAACCTTCCCTCCATGTTTCTATACACTTGGTCTAAATGATCATTTTCTGGTATTTGTGACACGAGGCAAGGAAACTACCAGCCAAAATGAGTAAGAATTTAGATGGATTGCTTCAGCCTTTCAACCGATGGAGCATTTTTTATTGAACCCCAACCTGAATTGAGCAGCTTGCCTGAACCTCTGTGAATTCAATGCCACCAGCATCGATTAGCTTAACTTATTGGGATTAGGATGCTTCTGTTTTTTTTTGTCTTTAGATCTGAGTTCTTTTTGGAATTATCCAAACTAGCATCCTTCTGTCAGAGCACATGATTTAATCTTTCTTGCAATTCAGCGAAACCAATTCTCTATTCAGTTCTCAGTGTTCCTGTACTCTAATTTTTGGGTATCCATGTCTACTTCACCTGTCTAATCGGGTTTGGGTACTCATTAAATGGATGAGTTTGGGTTAAATGATAGATACCTATCATGTGCATGGATCAGTTTGAAGTGTATACTAGGTACAGGTCGTATGTCGATATGTATATTTGCATATTTGCAAGATTTATCATATAGGTTTGACTTAAAGTTGATGGACTATATGGATTTAAAATTGGGCATTTCATTGTTAGAGATTGATATAAATACTTTTAATACATATTATGTTTTGATGACAGATTTAATTATTTTTAGTGGTTCAATTTGTTATTATTTTTGACATTGGAGGTATTAAATTAAAATATGTTAAATTCTGTTAGGTTCATTTGTGGTTGGGTACTCATGTACTCATGGGTAGTGATGAGATGGGCATAGGTAGACTACTAAGTACCCATCACAGGTATGAGATAGGTTGAGATTTGGATTTGCTAAGCAGATATGGGTAGTTGAAAAATTTGTGGGTACCCTAAAATCCACTCTCTGCTATTCTGATAAATAACCAAATATAATCATACTCTGTCATTCTTTTATGTTTGTTGAAGTTATATGCTTTTTGAAAAGTGGTATTTTTTAAGGCTTGATTATGAAACTCTTGCATTCAAATAACATACTGTAGTTCTTGTTTCAACAAGTTTTTAACTGCACATTAGATTTCTAAAATTTTTCTGTTTTGGGTATTTAATTTCTCTTACTTTGACACAGTCTATGTCTGAAGATCCTGATGTGGCTTGTCAGTTCAGTGGGATCCCTACATTTGATTTTTGTCTGAAGCCCTGCATTGTACTGTTAATTGCAAGCAGCAATGTCTTACCTTTTGTGTTGAAGTTACTCAATCAGTTCATTTCAGAAGATTGTACATTGCTTCCTTCCGAGTCTGATGATACATATGGAATGGATATCTCAAGTAGAATAAATGCAGTGTCACGCATCCTCAGCTTTATGTTTAGTCATGAGAGACTTCACATAAATCTTTCAAGAAATAAAGCACACATTGATCATACTCTTCTGATCATGCATAACTTATTGGTAACTTAAGATTCTGCTAGCTACCTTAAGTAATTGGTCATTCATCAATGAACTTCATTGTTAGTTGTGTTATCAGCAATTTATGTTGTGTTTTAAGAACATTCACAAGTTTGTTTGGCTAATTCCAAAACCACATTTACATGGACAAGTCAAATTTTTGTCAAAATATCACAACTTTTCTCAATTCGCATTTGCTAGTTTGTATTACTTCACATGGGATAGGCTACCATGACCTTTTGTTACTTTGGATTGCTACTCTCTCTTGGGTACATGTTGACACGGCATGACATGAGTATGGGTATGGAAAACAAGCACAATGAGGTAAACTCGTATGTTTTCACAAGTGAGAATAGGAGGTAAAGAAAATCAGAAGAAGAAACACAAGATGAAGTAACATGGAAGAAATGGAGGAGCTTATCTTTGTTGCCATAACTTGAAGGAAGAAGGCAATGAGATCTCTTGCTTGTGCAGGATGGGATAGTATGGGTTGCTTGACCTCATATTGTGAGGATGTTTAAGGGCCCATGAGAAGGGGAGAGATTGCGAGGGGAGTTGGAATCACGATTGAGAGTGGGGAAGGTTGCAATGGAAGAACTATATTGGTTCATATAATATCAATGAATCCTGGACACCTTTTCCCCTCTCTGTACCGGACCAGTTTAGTGCTGGTTCAGGTTTGGTTCAACCACTAAACACCTGATTCAGGCTCAGCTTGTCTTTCAAATTGAATCTGATTTGAGTTCCAACCAATTCGAGCCTGATCATCTTTGTTAGTTCATAAATTCTCTATTGTTTGATCCAAATCAAGTCTAATTGGCCTCAAAGAAAACCCTCATAAAACCCTAATCACTCAAATTCAGTACTAGTTGATTGAATAACAAAATTTCAACCTTAAACATGTAACCCAACATATTATTCTTAATTATGAATCAAGATTTGTACTTTCGTTTTTGGTGAGTTCCTGTGATGTCATTTCAGAGAAATCATGTGTCTGACATCTGAATCCGTACCCATGAGATTCCTGTGTTTGAGTAACATAGATCAAGACAATGATAGTGCACTCTTTGAATATATAATGAAACATTTATCAATGTACAACTGATATTTTGGTGTTGATCTGTTGCCTGATTTATCTCTGTATTTTCAGGATTCAAATAAGCATAACATTTCATATGAAGAAAGAGGCAGAATACAGAGTGGTCTTGATAAAATGAAGGGTAGCTACAACGGTGTCAGTGTGAGTATTTACCTCATAAAAAAAGGAAAAATAATGCATAGTTAAGTGATTTTGCAAATCTAAATTTTCTAGTTAAATCTATTTTTCTCATGTTTCCTGTTCAAACTCTTGTGTAATTTTATGCTTTTGGTGTTTGATTCTTCATTGGGAATGCTCTTGTATGAAGATGCTAACCAAGGATATCCAAGCCATATGTGAAACTTGGGCCCAAATATATTACAACCAATTAAAGCAAGTTTTAAAAGGAATTTTCATATGTGGGATGAACAACTCACTTTATAGTGCATATGCGATATGTGAGGGCAATATGCATGAATATAATGTTTATAGTTAAAAATGATTAACATATGTCAATTAGTATACTAATCAGCCCATCTATTTCATAATTCCATAAAAATTAATAATCATAAAGTGCACAACACAAGAAAACTATATAGAATAAGTTGTATCTATTAGTCGCATGCATATAACTATTATCATAGGTGTTCACCACTAGCAAAGCAAATGGTTAACAATTACAAGTTAGTTACATGCTACCAGATTCAAGCATGGTTTAGTGTTTCACAATCACATTAATTATCTTTTTTAGTGAAAAAAAATCACAAAAATCCTTAGTTTTAGATAATTAAATGAATGAAACCATTTTTTCTTTTCCAAATATGACTTTATAGTCCGCTTAGCCTGCATGTGTCTACTCAGTTTGCTTAAATGCTTGGATGTCCTAAAGGATCCATTTATCACAGAGGTAATATGGGTCTCTTGCCTACAATTAGACAGTTGCTTGGAAATCAAAATCAAAATCAATACCCAGTTTATAGAGAGGTCATAGAAAGGTCAAGAGGATAAGGTAAAGGTCGAAAGAGTTCTGTTAAATACCGAAAGTTTACAGGGGTTAAGTGTGAAATCCCTTAAGAAGAGGGCTTGGTTGAGATTTCAGGAAAGAAGAGACTAAATCGCAAAATGACCTAGGGCATTTAATGCCTTGTTTTCTCCCCGTCGCTTACTTCCGCGAGCCGCCCCCTTCCTTCCCGACATCTTCCTCGTCTTCCCGATTTCTCTCCTTTTTCTTCTTCTCCCCTCCTTCCCTACTTCGTCGCTTTCTTCTTCGCTGTGCGTCGACGAAGGCGAGCTTCGCCTCGATTTGGGGTGATCGAAGTCACAAGGGAAGGCCGCGAGCTGCTCCTTGCTCCTCTTCATTGACTGTAATCTCATCGCCTAGGTCTGAGGCAGAACTTCTCGTCGGGTGGAGTCGTTGCGCCGACCACGCCATCGCCGGATCCTGAGGGAAAAGGGGTGAGTCACCTAATCTAAACTCTAGCTTCGAGTTTTTGGAGTTCCAACCTCGATTCCTTTGTAGATTTCGACTTGTGATGAGATCTGAGCGTGTTCTTGGTTTTTTGACGACGTGCGTAGCTCAGATCTATGGTTTCCGTTATCCTTCCTGATCTCGATTCATGGTTGAGCTTGGGTGCTGGTTGCGACGGTGATTGCAAATTCTGGTTGGTGATTCATTCCGCTGAGGTTGATTCGTGTGCGGTGGAATTGGCGTGGTTGCTACTTCGACTAGGTGAGTGTCTTCCTTAATTAGTTTGTTTAGGGTTTGATCTTCCATCTGAGTCCTGAATTCGAATGCTATGGTTTGTATTCTTCTGTGATTTTTGACTGTGCGTGAGATGGTTGGAGATGTTTGATAGTTGATCAGATACTGTTTATTAGTTTGGAAATTTTGATTAGAGTGGGATGCAGAGAATTTGATTTGGAGGATGCGGGGGTTGGTTGGATGATTCAGGTGAGCGTGGGTGCTATATGCTCTAAGCCGTGTAGTTGTGGTTGATCTTGATTTGGGAAGGTCTCTATCGAGTCCTATGCTGTAGCTTGATCAGTCTATAGTGGATAGGATTTGATTATTGAATGAATTTGGGTCGTGTAATTTAAGGTAATTAACCCTAATTAAATAGGTTGTGTTATGTTAGCTAACTCTCGTATGAGATTGAAGCTAAATCATTATGTTATTTGCATGCAGGGCCTTGATTGGATTCCGGTTGGCTTGGATCTTATTTCTGGACGGGGGGTTCTTACGCGCACAGACTCCGTCATCTTGAGGCGGGTAACTCTGACTTATCTCTGAGATAGTCACAGCCTTATATGCTTGATATGCTAGGATTAGCGATAGGGTATTATTTGCGTGTATCTGTTTTCCGTTACTATGATATTTATATTAGACCCGATATGTGATACTGATACCCTCTAGGATTTAGGATATGGTGCATAATTGTATGTGATCCTTGCATATCATGTTGATATAGGTGGATTAGATAGTAGATGCTGTTGTGACTATCGTCATGCATCATCGTGCACCTTGCATCACTATCGACCAGGGGCCCATTGTTGGGTAGGCTAGGTCGACAGTCATACTGACCTTCCCATACGGCCGCTCATGGGTTAGTGGTTGACGGAGTATGGGGAGGATGCCCTGTGCTGCTCTGCTCAAGCACTCATGGGTTAGTGGATCGGAGCGTGGTAGCAGGCAGGGGTCCCTCCTTGAGTTGCCCTAATACCAGGAGATGAGAGAGACTTTTCTCCCCCATATTACATGGGGTGGGTGTAACACTCAGATAGAGATATCCCCCCAGTTCTACGGATGATGACCGGAGGTAGAGAAGGCTACCCGGGTAGGTCATGGGGTAGGGGTGTTACGCCGGTAGCATACCGTCTACTCGATCGCTCTATTACCCGGGGTAGGGATGGCTTCCCGGATGGGTCGAGTACGGATGGAGTCACAGCTCTACGCCGGAGGTTGGCTTCCCGCTCAGCTTCCTCCCGTATACAGGTGACGATGTCTGACCGGCGACAGAGGTGACCATGTCATCGCACCATGTGCATACGTATTTCTTTACAATTGCTGTATGTGGTTGTTGCACATGATTTACATGCACATTCAGGAGACCCTTTATCATGGACTTGATGACCCTGCATCGCTGGTATGTTTGTTCTACTTCTCGGATTTGCTGTTATTTAGTATGGATAGTACCTGTGATATTTTGATAGTTGTATCTCTATTGCTAGCTTAGACTATCTTGCATATATATGAGTTATCAGCTGAGTTCTTTGAACTCACCCCGTAGCTCCTTGTTTTTATTTCAGGTTGATCGCCAGGAGGGTCCAGCTGCCAGTCCCATCACCTTGCGTCGAGATGTTCTTCTTTGATTTATAGTTCCTGTATTGAGCGTCAGTACTGTGTTTCCGTTTTAATATCTTCCGCTGTGTTCTTATTCGATATGGTTGTACTTTTGTGTGCCGTGGAGGCCTTATGTCTTTTGGATTTGTTGTTAGTCATACCGGTATGCACGTCTTCCTTGGTTTTGTACGCTAGTTTGGTGTTTTGGTCTTGAGTTTGTGAATTGTCCGCCGGGCGTGGGGGAAACTGGCCGATCCGTATCGGTCGAGCGACTCCTCGGGGCGTGACAAGTTCAGTCAATAGTGATGGTTGGAATTCTTGTTTGCAAAACACATGGCAAGATTCTTTAACTGCCCAAAGGAAACTGCACCGAATTTTTCTTAATGCGATCAATGGGTTTTGGGGGGATAAAAAAGGTACCATGTAGTATTGTTCGGAGTGACAAGAAACACTACTTACCAAAAATAATCTTGCAGTCATATATAGTGTTTTGCAGTTACAAGAGGCTAACCTGTCACAAATTCTGTCGATAAGCTCTAGTCAACTGTCTTAGTTTCTACCTAATTCAGAGGCAGCCGCAAACATTTTGAGGCAAGAGATCCAATGAGGCTACTGAAAGTTTGGCAACGTATTGCTTTGCCTAGGTAATTTTCAAAATATAGGAGTGTGGAAATGAATGAGGAGATTAGCCTCGGGTAGATTCTGAGACAATATTAGTTTGCCATCTCCATATTGAACAATATGGATTCCATCATCCCTGCCGTCCTTCACTACACAATTTTCAAGCCATGTTCCTTGCATGTAGCAAGTATACTGGAGATCTTCCACTAGTAAGAAAAGTCAGGGGCATAGAACATAGCCTGTCTCAACCCTGCTGGCAGTTAAGTCAACTCCCTTGACTTCCATTGAGTAGGATCACAAATTTACCTGTGTCAAGGACAACATGCCTGCAGTATTGATAAATGTTATGGCAATAGAGAATACAAAAGCTTTAAAATTAAAATGTCTTAACAGCAAACTGTGGTGAATTTGATCTTGAGCACCAGTGAAGAGTCAAGTGAGCACTCGTGAAATCTATCCATCTAACATGAAAGATGGTCTTTTGGCAATTACCAATAGAATTGTTGATGATTTGTTTGTAATTTTGCCATGTTTTTGTCAATAAATTATTTAGCACAAACCAACTTGATAGTCTTGGATGCTGTTCCTCTTGTTCTTTTAAGTACCATTAAAACAGATCTATTAGAAGTAGACACTAATTTCAATCTTTCAGGTCAGTTGACCTAATTAACTTACTTTTGATGGTGTCCAATGTTACTGGAAGAAATTTTTGGCCTCTATTTTTTTTCCTCAAGGGCTTTAAATATTTATGCTCTTCAACGGAAAGAAAAAAAATAAATCAAAGAGTTCATGTCTTGTGTGCATCAACATTCTTCATCATAGTTGAATTTTTGTGAAAATATTCAACAAAAGCATAGTGATACTTTGGGGACAGTTTTCTTTCTGGGACTAATATAGGCATAATACATCATGTTCAATGCATTTGGTAAAATTGTTTTAGGACTCAGAACACACACGACCTATTCTGTTTGTTTTTCTCTAGGCTTTGCAGAGGTGAGACGTTATGCAGCAAAGAATGCAGCTAACAGCAAATGCTTCTTGAGGAATGGGGCAAGAAGCTCGGCATTGGAGCAGTCAAGAACTACAAATACTGTTCTCCTGGCTCAGCTCTATTTCATGAGAGAAAAAGGATGTGAGGATTAAAAGAACGAAAACAAAATTTCGTAGAGCCTTTGTCTGTGAGTATATGCAACAAGATTGGAATTCATAATTTATTATATATTTAGAAGACACATTGAAGATTTTGAGATTTTTGTAGCTATTGCAGAATATTTTCTTGGTTGTTTTATTGCTCATGCAGTGTTGTTTGTATAATAGAGAAGTAAGATTATGTCGAAAGATTGCAATTTTCCAAGTCCACTCATAATCAGAAATAAAGAAAGAAAACACAGGACCAGAACATAGATTTTTGGGGGGAGAAGTGTCATCCCTCACCTTGCATCCACATTCTTATCACACAGACAAGAACATAGGTTTTGGGGGGAGAAGTGTCATCCCTCGCCTTGCATCCGTATTCCTATCGCACATTAGTAGCAAAACTCTTCCTTATTCTCCTCCACAACCCTCACTATGCTCTCAAACACAGATACCTTACATGGAATTCTCAGCACACCTTCCTGCTCAAACCCAAACTCATCCTCTGCTTCCCTCAGCAGAATCTCAAACGCCCTGTGGCTCAAATATTCAGTTGGGATCACAAACCTCTGCATCTCCTCTCCCACACACACAGCAAGGCACCCTCTTGGTATGCTGCTGTTGCCGTTACTGGAGAATGACAGGTTCCTCTTCAGGAACTTGATGCTCTTCTGGCTGCTACTGCAGCTGTTGCCAGTGGGAGAAACTGCCAGTTTCTTCCATTTCTTCAGCATCTGTTGAAGCCTGACCACCTCTGTGATTTTGTTGGGCTTCTTCGAATCCATGCTTCTCGTGGTGGCTCAGACTAACGCTGATGGAGGTAAGGACTGTGATTGTGCCATGATGCTTCAGTTGTATGAGAATTTATAGGAGCTGGGAGACACAGTTCAACAACCTTTTTGCATTTATTTTATTAACAAATGCAATATTTTATTAGCTTTATTGCTCATGATTGCAGAAATCTACCTTCACTCAACCACTAGATCTACTCTGAACTCCTCTTACATAACAGACCTGGTTCAGATTTACATCAAGGAAAATAAAACTAGTTCTCACGATCTATTCATCATTGCCACAATCATATGGATTGGTCAAAGGATTCCCATGTGGGTCTATGGAATTGATTCCCCTCTAGGAGCAAATATGCATGCAATCTTCCCCAGATGCAATTTTTGGTACTTGCTATTGTTTTTTTATGCCCTTTACCATCCTAAGCATCTACGATCTTAATGTTTTAAATTTGATTTAATATAATTGCTCCTCGCTTCATAATGCAGCAGCAGTAGAGATATTTGTTTGTCTGTTTTATATTTGTTTTTAATGCATTTGCGTGCTTAGGAGTACATGACAGTTTGACAATGCGCAAACTACATGTGCTATCTTCTATTTCACAAACTTTGATCTTCATTTTTGTTCTTATATATTAGTCCATTCTATCATTTGGCAGGTGAACATGGTTAGAACTACTGCATTATATATTTTATTTCTACTACATCAACCACCATATAATCATTAAGATATAAACATGATTGATCATAATATATTTCTGTATGATAGAATCTTTGTATACCAAATTGTAGTGTAGATCACAGATACGTATTTTCATGAACTTATAAATCGAAGAGTATACTGAATTGCTTTTTGAAAAATCTTGATTGATCTTGGTGCATTTTATTGAAGTGGGGCCATTGTATGAGCTTTGTCACATAAAGAATCTGAAAGAAATGAAAAATCTGTGCCTATTTTACCTGCATTTTGTGTTATTTGTTGAAACGATTTCTTTCTCATCTTCAATCCAATTTTTGTACTGTTGTTGCTGACAATCCATGCAGTAGTTATTTTAGTTTGAGACAGTTATTGATGTCTGCATCCTTAATGTTAATAATTAATGAAAGAGATGAAAAGTTTTATTTTTTATTATTTTATTTTATTTTATTTTTATCTCTGCTTTCTTACACAATCCACATGCCTCGTGAAGACACTTACTAAAGTTATTGCAACTTGAGGAGTGCTTCTGTAAGGTTCAGATGACTACATGTGCTTCTGCATGGTCTGGATCTTAATTTCGTAGTTGTTTTTTTCTGGAATTTTGATTTCTGATAGAAAATATTTATCATGAGATTAAAATCTTCCCCTTTTATTGATTTTCTTAAGAGCTTATTTATCACGAGATTAAAATCTTCAACTTAAATTTTGCTCAAATAGTGCACTTTCTCTCTTCACATGCCCAAAAGAACCTTGAATTGCTCTATTCAATTCCTCATCCTTTCCTAATTATTTAAATGATACAAATATTCATTTTTGCAAAAAATTATACTAACTACAATATATCTTAGTGTTTCTTTAGTTGAAATGAGGCAATGAGAGTTTTGCTAAAAAATTTCATGATAAATCCAAATCAATGTGATTTTGGCTAGAAAATTATGCTAGAGATTTTTTAAGTTTGTTAGAATATTGTAAATGTAGCTAGGGATAATTTGATGTATCCTAATTTGTATTTTACCTAAAATATAAATTAATCTTTATAATAGAATTCTGATTTATTTTCTAAAATAGAGTTCTAATTATTTTTTAGAATAGATCCTAATTTTGTATATAAATAGAGTTTATATCTTATGATATTTGATTAAAAGGAATTCTTTAACATGGTATCAAAGCGGCAGGTTTATGTTGTTCCTTTACCCTAAAATTCTCTTTTGTCCTAAATCTTGGTCGATCCATTTTTTTCCCCTCTCGCGACTTGTCCTGCTTGCGACTTTTCTTTTCCTCTCTCTCCATGCGACGTTATTTTTCTTCCTCGCGACGCTGTTGTTCTTCTCTTGCATGCGTCACGAGCTCTTGTAATGCGTCGCTCTCCACACGTGATCGCGTTCTCTCTGCACCCGATCGCGTCGCTCCCCATGACCTGCTCGCGTAAGGCAACCCTTCCTTTTCTTCCTCGACTCGTGACCCCCATCTTCAGGTGCGTTGAAGGCTTCTTCCTGCACGTTGTCGCACGTCGTGTGCTGTTTTCCGCAGTGTGCTTTCCTCTGTCGAACGTCAAACGCTCCTCTATCGCGTGCGTATTTCGATGCCTATTCCTGACGCCGACAACCTCTCAACAATTCAAAACTGATCAATGGCTACTTCTGGCACTCAAAAGTCGGATATCTCAATCTTTACCAACCACATTATTGCACCGCTCTTTTCCGAGTAGTTGGATGGTAAGAACTACTCCTCTTGGGCCTCTCACATTGAGTTTTGGCTTATTGGACAGGGTTATGAGACACATCTCACTTAAATCGAAAAGGATGTTCAAGTCGTCGATCGTCCTCTGTGGAAAAAGGTTGACGCTCAGTTGTATTGTATTATCCGAGCCACAATCCATCCATCTCTTAGGGATGTCTTTCGCACTCACAAAACCTGCAAACCTGTTTGGACACAGGCTCAACAACTCTTTACAAACACCTCTTGGTGACTCTATCAAGTTTGTGAAGATCTCATGAACATCCTCAGTGCCCATCAGATTAAAGATTCTATGTCAACTTATCTGAGTTCGGTCTCTAGCCTTCTTTGTGACTTCAATGAACTGCTTTCACTTGCAGCCACTCCTGTTGTAGAGCTTGAAAATCTTAAAAAAAAATTTATGTCTCTAACTTTGTATGGTCTACCCATAGGTTATTCTCATGTTCGTGATCAAATTTCGGACAACCCCAACAGAAGCTACCATGGATAGTACCTGGACAACTCTCCTTCGTGTCCCTGTCAAAGTTTTGACATTACCTCTTTCCGTTCCTGTTGACTCATCAGCTTTGGTCTCTCGAAGCAACACCAGACCTCCACCCTGTAAGGGTAGCAAATGACATCCTTAGTGTGATCATGACCACTGACCAAGACACACGATTGATAAATATTGGAGTCTACATGGTCGACCCCCTCGTGCTGCTTAGATCTTCCAGAGTTCTGTCACTTTTTCAGCTTCCACTTCACAGTTGCCACCGGATTCGACCCCACCGCCTCCTATGACGACTTTCTGAAATGGTATGAGGATCGACAGGCTTCTGATTCCATTGCTGTCATTGCACACGTTGGTAATTCCTTTGCTGGCATATCTCGATCTTTGGATCCTTGGGTTCTTGATTCTGGGGTCACTGATCATATCACTGGTAATAAATCTCTTTTTTCTTCTCTCACTACTTCCGGTTATTTACCTTTTATAACCATGACAAATAGTTCTCAAACTCAATCCCAGGATGTTGGTATTGTTCATCATTCTCCGTCTCTCCCTATTCATAATGTTCTTTATGTTCCCGGAGCTCACTTTAATTTGTTATCAATAAGTCAACTTATTCGGTCTCTTGATTGTGTCATCTCTTTTACTAAAACTTCTGTTTTCTTACAAGACCGGAGTACGGGGAGGATGATTGACTTCGGATGTGAGTCTCATGGCCTATATCGGCTTCACCGACCCTCTCTTGTTGGTTCGGCGGTGACATCTCCTCTTCTTATTCATGCTCAGTTAGGACATCTAGATCTCAATAAATTAATACAATTACATCTTAGTCTCTCACTTAGAGCCTTTGTCTTGTGAGTCATGTTAATTAGGAAAGCATGTTCATAGTTCTTTTTATCTTCGCACTGTGAGTCGGGTTACGTCCCCTTTCGCTTTGGTTCATTCTGATGTTTGGGGTCCGAGTCGTATTTCTTCTACATTGGGGTCTCGATATTTTATTACTTTTATAGATGATTTTTTTCGTTGTACTTGGTTATATATGATAAAGGATCGTTCAGAATTATTTTCTATTTTTTAATCTTTTTTCCATGAAATCAAAACTCAATTTGGTATTTCTCTTCGAACCTTGCAAAGTGATAATGTGCGTGAGTATCTATCTACTCCATTTTAGGCCCTCTTGACGTCTTATAGTGTGTTGCATAAGACGTCTTGTCCTCATACCCCTCAATAGAATGGAGTTGCAGAACGCAAGAATCATCATCTTCTCGAGACCACCCCTCTTTTCCACTCTCATGTTCCTTATCGGGTTTGGGATGACGTCGTATTTACTGCGTGTTATCTCATCAATCACATGCCTTCCTTCACTCTACAAGGTAAAATATCTCATCATGTACTTTATCCTCATCAGTCTCTTCATCCTTTACCACCTAGGGTCTTTGGTTCTATATGTTTTGCTCATGCTCTTAATCCTGCATTGACAAACTCTCTCCCCGGTCTCATAAATGTGTCTTTCTTGGGTACCGACAGACTCAAAAAGGGTACAAGTGTTATTCCACTACTCTCCGTTGGTACTTCATATCTGCTGATGTCATGTTCTTTGATTCGGTTTCATTTTTTAGGCCTAACGCATCTCGTTCGAGTTTTGTCCTTCTACGTCTATGCCAATGACTATCTTTTACCCTCGGAGGACTCTCTATCACCTCCAGCCCATCTCCTCCTCCATTGCGGGTTTATCAACGTCATTCTCCTCCTGCTTTGTCGCCGCCTAGCATTGACATTGCCGTGGGCACATCTTTAGAGCCAAGTCATTCACCTCTTCCTCCGGTCCCATCTCCTAAGTTTGATATTCCTATTACACTTCAAAAAGTTATGCGTTCCACTCGTAATCCTTCTCCTCATTATGTTTCTTTGAGTTATTATTGTCTTTCTCCTTCCTATTATTCTTATCTTTCCTCTTTGTCGTATGTTTTTTTTCCAAAGATTGCAGGTGATGCCTTTGCCATCCACGACGAAATGTGTACCTTACAAAGTAGTGGGACTTGGGACCTCGTTCCTCTACCACCAGGGAAATCGGTTGTTGGTTGTCGATGGGTATATACGGTGAAAGTTGATCCAGATGGAAAAGCTGGCTTAAAGCCCGCCTTGTCACTAAGGGTTATACTCAAATCTTCGGATTGGATTATGGGGACACTTTTTCTCCTGTTGCCAAGATATCCTCTGTGCGCCTATTATTGTCCATTGTTGCGATTCGACATTGGCCTCTTTATCAGTTGGACATCAAAAAATGCTTTCTTATATGAGTGATCTGCTTGAGGAAGACTACATGGAGTAATCTCCGTGTTTTGTTGCTCAGGGGGAGTCTTCTGGTCTGGTATCTCGCTTGCAGAAATCTTTATATGGTCTCAAGCAGTCACCTAGAGCATGGTTCAGTAGATTTAGTACTGTAATTCAACAGTTTGGCATGACTCGGAGCGAGGCCGACCATTCTGTCTTTTATCGTCGCTCATCTACTAGTTACATCTACTTAGTGGTTTATGTTGATGATATTGTCATCACAGGTAGTGATCATCTCGGGATTTCACAGGTGAAACAGTACAAAGGATCTCGGCAAACCCAAATATTTCTTGGGGATAAAAGTAACACAGTCTAAAGATGGGATCATCATATCCCAAAGGAAGTATGCAATTAATATTTTGAAAGAAACAAGAATGTTAAACTCAAAGACAGTTGATAACCCAATGAATCCTAATGTCAAGCTCCTACCAAATCAGGGGAACCTCTTCCAGATCTTGAACGATATAGGCGATTAGTAGGGAAACTAAGCTATCTTACTATTACTCGTTCAGACATCTCATTTGCAATAAGTGTACTAAGTCAGTTTCTTAACTCTCCATGCAAGGAATATTGAGATGTTATGAACCGCATTATTCGATATATTAGAGGTGCTCCAGGAAAGGTCTTTTGTACGGAGACAAAGGACATACTCGAGTCGTAAGGTATTCTGATGCAGATTGGGCAAGTTCTCCCACTGATAGGAGATCTACTTCTGAATTTTGTATATTTGTCGGAGATAATCTTGTTTCTTGGAAAAACAAAAAAGCAGAATGTTGTAGTAAGATCTAGTGCAGAGGCAGAGTATCAAGCTATGGTCATAGCTAGTCAAGAGCTTATATGACTCAAACAGTTACTTCATGAATTAAGATTAGAGAGATTAAACCAATGCCACTTATATTTGACAACCAGTCCGCCATGCATATCGCCTCAAATCTAGTTTTTCATGAAAGGACAAAACATATAGAAATCGACTATCACTTTGTCAGAGAGAAAGTTGTATCTGGAGAAATATCTATTAGTTATGTCAACTCACATGATCAACTAGCAGATATATTCACTAAGTCACTTAGAGGGCATCGAATTGACTACATATGTAACAAGCTGGGTGCATATGATTTATATTTTTCAGCTTTACGAGGAATGTTAGAATATTGTAAATATAGCTAGGGATAATTTGTTATATCTTAATTTATATTTTATCTAAAATATAAATTAGTTCTTAGAATAGAATCTTGATTTATTTTTTAGAATAGAGTTCTAATTAGTTTTTAGAATAGGTCCTAACTTTGTATATAAATAGGACTTATATTTTATAATATTTGATAAAAGGAATTCTTTAACAAAGTTATTAAAGAGTTTGAGCCAAAAGTTCATTGACCATTTAAATCAAATGATCTTTTTAATTGAAAAATATTATTATTCTATTCCAAAATGATTTTTTAAGTGAGGGACTAATTGAGATAATACATTAGGTCTTCTCCTAGGATTTAGAAGGAAGAGATAATATAATGGTTCTTTTTATTTGATAATCCTTCTCTTTAAATGACTCCTTAACTTTAGCTATGGTTTCACTTGATATCTTTAAGCTAGGATTATACTTCTACCAATTAGCTTGGCTACCTAACTTAAATACTCATGTTGAGTTAAGAAGTAGCTTGTAATAAAACTCCAACATCAAATATTCACTTTACGTTGATTAATTCTGAGGGTGAAAAATTTAATCCCTTAAAAAAATTTTATCGATCACCAGGATAAATCGAGAAATACTTATAATGAGTTGCTTATCAATCCAACATTTTTGATCAATCGTCCACCGAGGAAAATGTTATTGGTTAAATACAAAAGAAAAATAATCATGTTGTTGATACTGATTAAATGTTATATTTTGAGGTCCAATTTTAGCCATCGTTCAGTTGTTCATGCGAGATATAAAAAGATTGCTACAACAAAATAAATACTACACCTTTTCGTTGAGCTCAAATTCACGGGTCAAAAAATTTTATAGTGCTAAGTGAAAGATTCATTAAAGAATTTAAGAAATAGTTGGGATTTCTTTTATAATTTAAAAAATAATATGAATTCATTATATTGTATTTGAATTAAAGTATATTTATTTAAAATTCACAATGTACCAAGTTAAGCATCTTAATCTTAATTATAATTTATTTATTTATGATCTATGATTATATCCATCAATACATATTGGCTTATGTATCCCATTAAAATTTCTTTGCCTCAAAACAACTAAACACTCATAATTATTTTCCCCAAAATAACTTATCTTAGGCTATTAAGATGATTAAACATTCTCAACTACCAAATGATCTATTTTCAAAAAATAATAATAAAAAAGATTATGATATGATTTTCTTATTAAAATTGAGGTGTGATAGATAATTAAGCCTTCAAGTGAGTACTAGTTTGATCATAATTGTACTAAGATTCCTCTAATTGAGCCACTAAACTCCACCAACTTCTGCATTTATTTAACCAAATAAAAAACAGAAATAAGAGATCTGAAAACATCAAATATTAGATTCATACACTTGAAAGCTTACTCCTTAACAGAAGAACACAGCAGGTCACCATCAAGAGGTTCATGCACCAAATGATGAACTCTTCAGTTTTTAAATGATGCAACAACTCTTCAGTAATCATTTGTTTAATAAAAGTGTAATGATACACATAATTAAAGTGAATGTTTCAATAAAAATATTGACAATTAATCGACGGCATGTTCGACTTAGTCTTCGGCCGCCGCCCCAAATCAAATCATACTTTGAGAGATATAGTAAACCCGTCGAGGATCGTTGCATTTACGATCTCGCATCATTCACCGTTATTCCTGACAGATTCACCATTGCCGACGATCCCGACGAGTTCACCATCTCCCAAAGTATAGTTTAATTCGGGGCGTCGATCGGAGGCCATCGGTGATATCCGATCGACGATCAAACATCGAACGTACCGTCAATTGACAGTCAATTTTCACTGAGGTATTTATTTTTCACGGTGCAAATTATTTCCTAATCATTTGTTGAATAAAAAAAATACAATGATAAATGAGCAAGCATGCAATGACTTCGAATTCGATAAATTTCATTTTTTCAAAATATTTTTTAAATCCACATTTGGAGCTTGAAATGAAAATTTTGGCCCATCTAAGCCACTTATTTTGAGATCAGTAAGCACACTTGAGTATTTGTCCAAAAGCACATTTTGTCTCTTATATTTTTTAAATTATTAGTTTTACTATTAGAATTTCATTTTATCTATATAGTTGTTTATTTTCTTTATTTTTCCTCTAATTTTTTTTTCAATTTTATTTTTATGTTAATCCCAAAAGTTGTTTTTCTACCGATCTATTATAAGCCTGTGCATCTAGCATTGGGTTGATCTCTCATCTCATACAATAATTATCTTAATTCTACCCTATCTTTTATTTCATTTCTTCTAGAACAATCACAATTTTTTTAATTATGGATCTACTATAAAAAATTCAACACTTAATCTTAGCATTCAATGTGTTCCTTAATAATTTAATTATTCAACTATTTCATTTTCTCGCGTTCAACGTCAATGAAATTAGTCAATATTTACATGTTTCCATGCAATAACAAAATGCATGACTATTTCACGATACTTCGTGCCACCTTTCACGGTCGCCTCATGGGGCCCTGCAGGGCCACGAGTTACCCTACGGTGGTCTTGTGCGGCCACAAGAAACCCTACGTGGCTGTTTCCTTTCCTTTGTTTTTCTTTTCTTCCTGAAAAAAAAAAATATTCGACCAAATGACTGATGAATCTGAGATGATCGATTTAGTATCCGAAAGTTTTCTATTAGTGATTAGAGTAAATCGAAAAGTATTCGTGATGAGCGATCTAAAAGTTTAGCGTTCAGGATTCACACCCCATTTAAAGAAAAAAATCTTATAAGATACATCGTACTAGAGATCAAATCGCAGATAACGATTAGTAACTCTATCACTGTATCATAGTTCCTGAGAAAATTTTCTTTTCTTCCTTGTCCTTAGCTTTGTTGTGTCCTATCTTTAATTTGATTTCATTTCTTCTAGAAGAATCACAATGTTTTTTTTATTATGAATCTACTATCCGAAATTTAACACGGAATCTCAACATTCCATATGTGTTTCCGAATAATTTAATTTTTTAATTATTCAAATAGTTCATTTTATTTAGTTAAACTCTATCATGTGTTTAGATGGGATGAGTGAAGATTGATTAATAGAATGGGAAGAGCGGAAAAGGAGGAGAAATAAAGTATTTAGATTCATCTTGTTTTGAGAGAGGGGAAAGATTAATTAACAGAACATGTGTATCTTATTTGAGAGAAAAGAGAAGGAAATGAAGGATAAATATATAAAATTACATAATTATCCTATTGTGATTTAAGAAAGTTTAATTAAATTATTTATTTAAAATTAGGAATAGTTTAAATTAAGTATTTATTAAAAATTAAAAATTAAAAATTATAATTGTTACTATATTTATGCTTATTTTCTTCATCGGCTAATCTATGTTTCTTCACCTGTATACTCACCGCTGTTGCTTCACTATCACCATTTCGTTGCTCTGCTATCGCCATCATTATCGTTGTTGTTACCAATTTGCACGTCCCTTCCGCAAGTTGTCGGCGTCACCTCCTCTACTATAGTCAGAGTCGGAGTCGTAGTCGGCATCGGCATCGGCGTCGATGTCGACGTCCGCGTCGGCATTAATGTCGACGTCGGCGTCGACATTGATGTCGAAGTCGATGTTGGTGTCAGTGTCATTGCCCTTGCGACTGAAGGCAAAACTATTAAGATAAGAGATAAAAATAAAATTAGAATATATTTTTGTTAGATTTTCCTTTCCCTTTCATACACTCCGATTTAGGTGTAAGAAATTAAAACTTTTTTTCTTTACCGAGATTAATGTTTATCCTTCCTTCCCTTTCACCTTCTTAAGTACTCACTCCTACTCAACCGAGGGTAAACATTTCCCTTCCTCTTCGTTACCTTCCCTTCCCATCCATCACCTCCTCCTAAACATAACATTAGTGAAATTAGTTAACATTTATATGTTTCTATGGAGTAACAAAATACATGACTATTTAAGGACGAAATGAATTTTTGCCTTCTCCTTCGCATGTATATTTTTTATTTTTTCTGTCGCTCGTAACCACATGCCTTTTCAGTACAAATCTTATGTCCCAACTCTCTCTATCTCCATATTCCATAATTACTGGATCCGATCGTCGATTGGTGCCCCCACGAACTGGCTCGGTTGGTAAAGCGTCTGGCTGCTTGCATTGGAAATCTCAGATTCGAGAGTCGTCAGTCGCACACGAGGTAAAAACCTGATTTGCTAGCTTAAATCCTTTTGGCCCCAGGCGCCTTATCCCACGAGTAAAATCGTAATTTACCCCCTCTGGACACTTGTGGGCCGAGACCAGAGGGCCGCTAAGGTGGCGGTTCCACCTTTTGCATTGGATCCGATCGTTGATCGGACACTATCAATGGTCTCCGATCGTCATCCTGAATCAAATGATATTTTGAGAGAACAGTGAATCGGTCGAGATCGTCGCAATTGCGATCTCGTCGGATTCGATGATAAATCCGACGAGATCGTAATTACGACGATTTCTGACGGATTTGTTGTACTCTCAGGGTATAATTTGGTGTGGAATGATGATTGAAGGCCGCTGATGATATTGGATTGATGATTGAATGAATTACCGACTATTATTGATGATTATGAACTATAAAAATAAAAGGAGTTCGGGACAGAAGATACTCACCCGGGCCTTCCTTGGTCAGTCACCTTGCGTGGTCGCCTTACGTGACCTCACGAGGCCTACGATCAAGGGCGGAGCCACGTTTAACTTTACCCGGGCTATAGCCCGGGGTCCATTTAATTACATCCCTATTATCTCTATTTTAAAACAAGCCTGGGTTATTAATGTTAATGTTTAGCCCGGTAGCCTGCAAATAGGATAGCCCGCCAGCCCGGTAGCCTGCAATTCTGCAAATAGGAAAAAGAGGGAATTTGCTATCCCTAAATCCTTCGCATGATCGCATCCGCCGCCTCTGCCCGACGGAACTTGGAGTCCTGGACGCCAAACTTCAGAAGGCAACACCACCATCGGAAGTTCGGAACTCCTACTATTTCCTCGTCCTCCTCCAGTCCTCTTGCTGTTTGGTGCTCCGGCAGCCGACCGTTGTTTGGCAGGAGATCTATACGCCAATCGATCTTCGGTATAAATTGACGAAGCAGTCAATCTTCTCACTCTCCAATGGCTTTTTGTCTGTATATATATCCTTTCATTCTACACGGGTACTGTATTGCTCTGGAAATTTATGTTCAGTTTATAGATTTCACCACTAATAAATGTATGAATATACATCTAATTGTATATGGCTTATGATTCATTGAGGTTGTTCCAATTTGCAAAAGATTTTGGCATGGTTTCTATGTCTTGTTTACAAAATAATCTCAGTCATATTTTGGAATTGGAAAGTCAGCCTTGGTACATGGTAGGTATATTATCAAACATATAGGTCGTCATGGATATTGTTATCACATTCAATTGAGCAGGACCTAAAATCAATGGATCTTGAATTTGGACAACAACTAATAATTCCACTTGAAGTCATTCACGACTCTTCTTTCCTATTTGGACATATAGGTCATCATGGATGGTTTAACTTTGTTGAAGAATATAGACAAAATTAACCTTGTCAATGTTCAATTTTCATAATTCATGTAAGTTCATTTTGCCAGTTCTTGGATCTATTTATTATGTTTGGATTAGATGCCCTACTATCTATTAGATATCGTTATTTAAAATTTATAAGATTCTATGTTAATCATGTTAAGATTTATTTGTGTTAGGTTATTTTAATGTCAAATCAAGAGAGAAAAAGAGGAAACAATATTCTGTCATTCTTTAAGCCAAGAATTGATAATCCTTCATCATCCGAGAGAGCCAAGACTAATATATCCGTTCCTAATGAGGAGTTCGAACCTCCTTCTAAATCTTAAAGAGTTGAGTTTGATGAAACATCACTTGAACCAGATCCTGGATTGCGTATTTCCATGTGGCGACATCATGTTAATCATCGTGATGAAATTAGACGAGCTTATATCAAAATGGGGTCATATCAACCTAAATTGCAAGAGTACCCACGATCTGAATCAGGAAAGCAACATCGTCGATTTCAATATGCATGGTTTAAAAAATTTCCATGGTTAGAGTACTCTCCTACAAAGGATGCAGCATTTTGTTTTCCATGTTATCTTTTTGAAACAAGTGAAGCACAACAATTTGCATTTACAGTTGAAGGGTTTAAAAGTTGGAAGCGCGTTAATGATGGAGCCAAGTGTGCCTTTTTGTCTCACATGGGAAGTTATAACTCAGTGCATAATAAATCTGCTAAATCTATTATTGATGTGATGAATGCAACTCGACATATAGATAAAGTTATGAATCGAGAATTTTCTGAACAAATTCAAATGAATCGATTAAGGCTTGCAGCAACAATTGAGAGTGTCCGTTGGCTTAGCTTGCAAGCATGTGGATTGAGAGGTCATGATGAATCTTTAGATTCTCAAAATTGTGGTAATTTCATTGAGATGCTTAAACTTTTGGGAAAATGGAATATTGATATTGGCGATGTTATCTTAGTGAAAGCTCCAGGAAATGCAAAGTATACCTCACCAGAAGTTCAAAAAGAAATCCTGCATATTATTGGTAATAGAGTCAGAAATAAAATTCGTGATGAAATTGGAGATTCTAAGTTTTGTATTTTGGTGGACGAAGCAAAGGATGTATCTAACAAAGAACAAATGGCAATAATTTTGAGATTTGTTGATGTCCATGGTTATTTACGGGAGCGTTTTTTTCAAATTGTGCATGTTCATGACACCACAGCTGTAACACTTAAGAAAGAGATATGTGATGTCCTCACTAGATATAATTTAGAAATACATAATATGCGGGGTCAATGGTATGATGGTGCTAACAACATGAGTGGTGCTTGTAATGGATTGCAAGCTTTATTTCTTAAAGATTGCCCCTATGCATATTATATACATTGTTTTGCCCACCTACTTCAACTAGCGTTAGTTGCAGCTGCTGAAAATGAGACCTCTATATGACTTTTCTTTTCAAATATGACAACCATTGTTAATCTGGTTTCTTCTTCTTCCAAACGCAATGCTGAGTTACAATCTGCTCAAGTTAATGAAATTGCACGTTCTATTGGTGCTGGTGAACGCGAAACTGGGAGAGGAGCTAATCAAATTAGTACTTTGCATCGAGCAGGAACTACTCGTTGGAGCTCCTATTTTGATTCTATTTGCAGCTTAATAGATAAGTATAATGCAATTATTGATGTGCTTGAAAATATTATCACTGATGGTTCATCTACTTCAATGCGTGGGGAAGCTAGTGGTTCTTTAATAGTGATGAAGTCTTTTGATTTCATTTTTATTTTGCATTTGATGCATAAAATTATGGGGATCACAGATTTACTTTGTCGTGACTTACAAAAAAAATCTCTTGATATCATAAATGCAATGGATTTGGTCTCTACAACTAAAGCACTTCTTCTTACATTGAGAAATGAAGGTTTTGATATTCTTCTTTCATATGTCAAATCATTTTGCACAAGATTGGGCATTGATATACTAGAGATGAGTGCTCGTTATAAACATTCTAGTCGTTCATGCCAGCAAAAGGATAACATCACAGTTGAGCATCACTTTCATTATGATATATTTAATGCCGCAATAGATTTTCAGTTGAAAGAGTTAAACTCTAGATTTAGTGATGAGACAGTAGAACTTCTTATGCTTAGCTCTGCTTTGGATCCAAAAGATAACTTTAATTGGTTCAATATTGATAAGATTTGTACTCTCGCTGAGAAGTATTATCCTGAGGACTTCATCGAACAAGAAATGCATAATTTGAGATGTCAACTACAACATTATGAGCTTGATGTGATTTGTCATGAAAATTTTCAGAATATGTTCACTATTTTAGAATTGTGCCAAGGGTTGTTTGAAACAAAAAAATTCCAATACTATAATTTGATTGACAAGTTGATTCGTCTAGTGTTAACTTTGTCTGTTTCTACGGCAACTACAGAGCGTGCATTTTCGGCTATGAAGCATGTCAAAACAGTTCTTCGTAATAGAATGGGAGAGGATTTTCTGACAGATTCTATTATTATCTACATTGAGAGAGAGTTTGCTTCAAATATTGATTCAAATTTTATAATTGATGAATATTATACTTTGAAGAATCGTAGAGCACAACTTCAATAACATGTGTATGTATATATCGATCATAAATGATTTTTTTTACTTTGTGAGTTATCTATGCTAATTTTTTTTTTCTATTTTTCCGTAGGAAGTTGATGACGTGAAAGTTCTTCAATTGGAAATTACAGCTAGAGCGGCAATTAAACTGTATTAGGTAATGGTTTTATTTTGAATTTGGATACGTATTTTAGGTGTAGTTGTCTTTACTCTGTAATACAGAACTCGAACTGTGAATTCGGAAGTAATTTATCCACTTTAATTAGCGATGTTACTTTTTAGTAAACTAATATCCGTATATTATTTTGTGCCATTAAACTTATCTGATTTTTTTTAAAATTCTTTCCTTGCAGAATAGGTGGAAAATCTGAATAGGTGATTGTGCTGTTTTTGGAGGAAGACGTGTACCATCTATTGTATTGTTAAGTATCTCCTTTGAAACTTTGAATTTTAGTTGATTATCTTGAAACTTTGTATGGATTTGAATTGTATGGATTTTGGTTCACAATATGCATTAACGATAAAAAAAATAATTGTTATTTGTTCAAGCGTCTTAAAAAATTTTTAGCCCAGGTAAATTATAATTTTTGGCTCCGCCATTGCCTACGATGGTCTTGCGCGGCCGTAAGAAACCCTACCCTGCATCCTCTTTCCTTTGTTTTTCTATCTTTTCCTTAGTTATTATTATTATTATTATTTTCCGTTTGTTTTCTCATAGATTTTTTTTCCTTCCTCACTCGACACCTCAGACACCTCCAAGTAAACAGTTATTGCTGATCCATATGCCGCGAGAACTGGGGGAGACCGAGGAGAAGACGAGGAGCAGGAAAGCAACGAGGTTGGCGTGGGTGTGCGGCGCGGAGGAGAAACCGTCGGGGACGCAGAGGGCGGCGCCGGGTCGATGCCCGTGCTGCGGCGGCGCGGTGGTGGCGACGGAGGTGGAGAAGGCAGTGCGGCTCTGCTTCCTGCCGCTGAGCCGCCACACCACCACCAAGTTCTCCTGCTCCCACTGCGACCGCCGCCTCGTCTCCCTGTACCACCAGTTCTGATCCCTTCCGATCCCTCCCCGTCTTCCGGTCGATCCCAAGCCTCTCCCTCCTCACTCTGTTCAGTCCGATTGCTGCTTCGACATTTATAGAACTTCTTTATGGTGTATAAATAAATTTTGCCAAATATAGTGTGGGTTTGTTCTTGCTGATCTATCAACATAGATTTTCCCTCCAAACGGGCAATTGGATGATTGGAGCTTTTTCAATCATGAATTCGAAAAGAAAAGAAATGCATTACATCGAATTCTACACAAGCAATTAAATCAAACGAAATAGATAATGAATATGAATGAAGCGAGTTGTCATTGTCGTCCATGAAATCCGATGATTTTGTGAAGAAAAACTAAAAGACGGATCTTCCATAGGGATTTGGATGACTTAGATACAGTAGTGAGTTTGACTCTGTTATCAATTAATCATTGATAACAAAATATGAGTTAACGGGTTTTGCACATATAAACTCACGTCCAATAATACAAAATCATAATTAACATCAATTAAATCACTAAATGGGTTTGTTCATGAGCCAAGCCGAGCTAAGTTTTATAATATTTAAATTTATTTGATAAGATAATTGAACAAAGTCAAGTCGAATTTAAGATGAACTAAAGTCTTTAAAATGGTTGTTCAAGTTTGGCATGATTTTTTTTAATGAGTTTGACTTTGGTTCAAGTTTTGACTTGAGCTTAATTTATTTAGATGTTACTGAGCTCTTTGTTTAACATTGTCTTAAAATTTTACATTTTTAAATTTATTTGTTCTTTTTTAAAATTCCTTTAATTATTTATCATATTAATAAGAGTTTCATTGATGAACATGATTCACAAGCTTTATTAGTGAATAATATTCATGAATAATTCACAATTCTTGTTCATGAATATTTAGTTTAACAAATTATTCAAACTTGTTCATTTAATTAACTTGTATGTATTGAACAAAGATAAATAAAATCTTATTAAGTCATACACCAAGCTTGTTCATGAATATTTCATTCATTTACAATTACATCGGCTATTCATAACGACATAAAACTCGTATGTTATAAAATAACATGTAAATCTATCTTATGGTGTCTCTTTTCACCCGCTCGTAATCTTTCCTTCTTTCCTCCCCTTTAGAAAGTAATGGTGAGAGATCCTCAAAGAATGTCAATCGAGAGTTGGTGTTGCCAGTATTGCCCCTTTGATGGTTAAGTCAATAGACGAACAAAGAAGAGAATAAAGGGCACAAAAGAGAAAGACTAAAATAAGTGATATTTATAAGTGTCCAGAAAAACTATACATTCATTTATTTGCGTGAAAGCTTAGAAAGCGTCACCGAAGAGGATCCATATCGGATCACATTCATTTATCTGAGTGAAAGCTTAGAAAGAATGGATGATGGATGAATCAAATAAATTTAGGGGCATGGGAAGAGAATGAAAAGGGAAAAAAATCTCTTCCTTTGTATGCTTATTTATCGATTGAGGAAGGTAGATACATGCGGCATAATTTTGTTAATGCAAAATGATATATGTACCATTTTTTTAACATATGATGTAATTTTTTGAGTTAAAAAAGATACATACATCAATTTTTTTAATATATGATATAATTTTGTAAATGAAAAATGGTACATGCATTATTTTTTTATTCATCCGTTGTTTTTCGTCTGATTTTTAGATGATCAATTTTGACTTTAAAATTATCTATTGATGGATTATATTTTTTTTTCTTCTTTAAATTTTAATAAAGTAAAATAATGAAAAAATTTTCACTATGAAATTTTTTTCTTAATTTTACTTTTCACTCTCCCAGGTAAATGGAGCATTAATATAGGTTTGAGTAACAGGGTGCCCTTCAAACTAAACAAATGGTACTTGAAAAGGGATTACATTAATAATGGAATTAATTATATATATGAATCCAAATGATGAAGGAAAGTGAGGCCCGAGGCCCGACGTTGTGTTTTGGAGCCTAACGAATGGTAGGCCAGCAAAAGGAGGAAAACTGGGAGATCAATTAAGAGCTATCATAGAGATCGTGGAATTATAATGTGAAATTCAACGTGAATGATTGACATTTTTTATGTACATGTTCGATTATCGCTTAGACACCGATGGCGGCCTCCAGTCGTCGTCCTAAACAAAATTATAACCTGGTGGGTATGGTGAACCCGTCAAAGATCGTTACAATTGGGATGTCACATCATTCACGTTAAATTTCACGTTAAAAAATTCAGATTATCTATCATTTTTGGAAGGAAAGTGAGGCCTGAGGCCCGACGCTGTGTTTTGGAGCCTAACGAATGGTAGGCCAGCCAAGGAGGAAAACTGGGAGATGAATTAATTAGTCTGGTGAGTCATGAGATGTGACTTGGCAGCTATTAGATTCGTCCTTCATCTTCTTTTAATAGTTTAATATCTTAATTTTGTCCTTCTCTGATTCAACAGGTAAATCCAAAGCACAATTTAGATCCACATCCAATTCAATGATTGAGTTTTGGATATTCATCCTATTTGAGATTCAAATAATCTTGATCTTCTTATTTTTCTTCTAGTATCAAACAAGTATCAACAACATTTTGGAATACAAAAAAAGTTAAAAGTATATTCCAATTTTATTTTTTTATAGAATTTAGTTAAAAGTTAAAAGTTTAAAATGTTCTCAAAACCAGTATCTATAACCTTTTGATTTTTTTTTAAAAATCAACTTTCATATAATGTGATCCAGTTGAGATCGGATGATGAGTCGACTTTTTGAAATTGTTGGTATAATCATTCTCGGATCAATATTGACTAGTTTAATTAATTTCGGGTTGGTTCAAGTTTGAGTTCGATTTTGACAATTGTGAGAGAGAAGTCAAAGTGATCAAGGGAGGACCGGATACTTGACTGGGAAGTCCTATCGGGGCTAGGCGATTGAAAAATTAGTTAGGAACTAGGCAATGTAAGTCTTAGCAGGCTACGCGGTGAAGACCTAATTAAGAATTAGGTAGTGAAAGTCTTAGCGGGGCTAGGAAGTGAAGACCTAGTTGAGAACTAAGCAATGAAAGTCCTAATGGGGCTAGGCGGTAGAAGATGTAGTCGAGAATTAGGTAATAGAAAGTCTTAGCAGGGCTAGACGATGGAAAACATAATTGGGAACTAGGCAATATAAATCTTAGCGGGCTAACAAACTAGAAAAGTCTAAATGGTCAAAGGTTGATCGGACACTTGGTAATCAGAAGCCCAATAGGAAGTTGGCAAGGGAAAGTCCAAATGGGTCAAAGGTTGATCAGACACTTGGTGAAGAAACCTTGGCAAGTCAAGGTTGACCAAATGCTAGGCATTAGGAAGTCCCAATAGGTCACTAATGACTGGATGTTGGGCAATGAAAGTCCTAGTAGGTTGAATATCAATCAGATATCGGGCAAGATGTGATTTTAGTCTCGGAAAGGCTAAAATTAAGGTTAGTAATTGATTGTCACATAGTGGAATCAATTGACAAACCTTAAACTTGAATTTTTGGATTTTGGTGCTCAAATCAATCGATTGAGCAGTGTCAATCGATTAGGTTAGGAGATGCTATTCGAACAGAAGATGTTCGAATCGATTAGGCAGATTGCCTATATCTGCCTAATCGATTGAGACCTATTCGAATTGATTAGGCTGATTGCCTAATCAATTGAGGAACTTATTTCACAAAAATAGAACCAGACAAAATCGATTAGAGCAATCAGTTGAATGTTGTTTCGCGAAGCACAGTAAGACTTGGAATCGATTGATCAATTGATTAAGCCTTGTGTTAATCGATTAGGATAATCGATTAAAAATATTTTCGCGAGAGTTCAGAATGTACTTAAATCAATTGGCAAATCGATTGGGATAATCAATTAGGAGGTATTATTGCAAGAATAGAAAGCTTTGGAAGCTATTAGACAATCGATTAGGAGATGCCAAATCAATTGGTATGACTCACCAATTGATTAGCCAAGTGAAAAGACCCGTTTTGCAGGTTTTGAACGGTTGAACATGACAATCGATTGGGGCAAGGCCAATCTATTAGGAGGCATCGAAAGAATCCTAGAAAAGGGGTTTCGTGAAGGTTTGAAGGTGTTGGTGCTGGTGCTGGAAGCACGAGATAATCGAACATGGTTTTGATGATGACAAAGGTTAAGATTTATTGTGATCTAATACTTTAATCTAAGTGTGCAGAAAATCCTAATTGACCTAGGCACTAAGTCTTGATCTGCAAGAATGAGCGCTAAGTCTTGACTGAGGGTTGAGCAACTAAGACTTGATTATGGGTTGGGCACTAAGTCCTGACCTAGGGCTGGGCAATGAAGTTCTGGTTTGGAAGATCAAGGAGAAGACTTGGCTGATCGAGGATGACGGATAGGAATTGAGCTGGGTCGAGGATCAGAGTTCAGAGTCAAGATCGGAGGCTAACGAAAAGTTCAATCGGAAGTCTGGTTAGCAAAAGATAAACTCTCTTGAGAGGAGTAGGTGATGACGCATTTCCCGGAAGAGGAAATAGTAGGCGTTAGTTCGACCTAGGGTTCTGTCTAAATCTAAAAGTCAGGACCGAATAACCCGACCTATCAAAACACATGCATTTCATGTTTTGTAGCATGTAGGGCTCAGACGCTTGTGTTGAACCTAGGCGCCCGAATGAGACTCGGGTGCTCGAGGCCCCTCTTGCTGAGTCGTGGCCGACTGACGTCGCACATGTGAGTTTATCGATCCACATCACCTCCCAAGTGCCCCGGGAAGGTATACAGGCATCAAGCTTTCTACTAGTTTGGCTCTTGTATACTACGTAAACCATCTCTCGATGACAGTGAAAAGCTACTATGACGACAACATGCTTAATCTTCTTTACTTGTGTTGTTAGTACAAGTTTAATTTCTATATTGCACTTTCATACTCATAATATTTGTATTCATAATGGATTGATAGTGGATTGCCAAAGTAAACTGTCAAAGATCATGGTCTTTGGAGTAGGAGTCGTCACAGACTCCGAACCAAGTAAAAATGAAAACGTGTTAGCCATGCTCTTTTTATTCTTGCTTACTTCCATTGCGTACTCGTTGTTTTCTAAAGTTTGGATCTAAAAGTTTTAAGAGTGCTATTCACCCCCCCCCCCCCCCCCCCCCCCCCCCCCCCCCGTCCTCTCCTCTATCGCTCTCCTAAATCCTATAGAAGGCACTCTCGTTTACACTAGTTCATGAGATTTTAGCAACAAGTGTTGTTGTACTTTCCAAACATCAAGAGACAATCTAAAGCAAGTAAAGCAAAGTTCATGTTGTAAAGTCATTTTCGATTTTCTTTGTAACCTAGTTTGCATTTCTTGTTTATTTCTCGTGCTTGATATTATACAAGGTTTTCCACCTCCGAAAAGTTTTCGAGAAGGAGGTTTGCATAGTGGATATTGTGAGAGAGGGTCAAACCCTTGGATTAATCACCTCAAGGATATGGATAGCAATTAAATCGAGGTGTTAGTATTGCTTCAAGTTTTCCACTGGAACATCAAGTTAAAGAAGCGAAGCGCAAGCTATTCACCCCCCCTCTAGCTCATATCGGTCCCAACAAATAGTATCGGAGCGAGGCCACTCTTCTTTGGACTAATTGTCGGGAAGAGAAAAGAGCTAGAGGAAGAATAAGGAGTTGAAAGCTTGAGCCCTAATATCACCAAGTCAAGGAAAAATCATCAAAGGAGCTCAACTTCAAAATGAATTTCCAAGATGGATTCGGATATGACATCTGAGCACCTCCACCCTTTGAATTGGGAAGTTTCAACCTTTAGAAATCAATGGTTGAAAATTTCTTCATGATGGATATAGAGCAATGATTTGCTCTAATGGAGGGAATTCAAGATCTAATGGATAGCAAAGTAAAGCTTCATAACAGGAAGAAGTAGACTAAGGAACATGTGAAGAGCCAATGATAAGACAACCAAAATTTTAATTAATCTATTGCCTAACAATATTTTGTGCAAAATTGGAGAATATCGAGATGCCAAGGAACTATGGTCCAAGTTGGCAAATATTCATGATGATCCGATCTCAATGCAAAATGAAGCCAAAACCAAAGAATGGAACTCATTGGATCAAGAACAAGAGGTTTTGGAGGCTGAGAGATGCTCAACATCTGAGGATGAAATCGAAGAGGCATCTACTGTAGGGATATCTAGGTAAAAAATAATTAAAAATACAGTGAAAAATCGAGATCCCTTTGAGCGATCCATACGATAGAAAATTCATACAAAGTTGGATCTATCTAACTAAGGGTTATACCTTTGTTGCGTGTCATTCGGTTATTACGCTCATCCTTGGTTCGTCAGATCTCTTACATGTTCAAGTGTCCATGCCTCTAGTAGTATCCACTTGAACACGATCTACGCTTCAGAGAAAAATCACCTTAGTTGTGCTAGCAACTTGAGAAGACTCACAAAACACCAAAACCCCCAAGTGAAGGTTTTGTCTAAGAGGGAGAAGGAGAAGGAAGAAGAAGCATGACCTTTAGTCTCATCACAAGAGACCCTTTTATAGTCATCCAAGTGAAGATGAATCTAGTGTGAATGCTAATAAAATTTAATGAATATCTTGATATTCAATTTGGTTTTTGCATCTTCTCTTCCTCTAATGAAGAGAATAACTCAATTTGATTTTTTCATTTTCTCTTCATCTAATAAAGAGAATAGTTCAATTTAATTTTTTCATCTTCTCTTCCTCTAATAATAATATTCATTAACCTTTTAATGAATATTATTCATTCTCAAGTGGTTGAGTATAATCTAAAAGAGTCTAACTAGGATTAGACTCAATCTCTCAATTCAATTGGATTCATTATAGTGTAACTTAATTAATTCAATTTAGGATCACAATTTAGTCAAACTAAATTCAATTTATCTCCGAGACATCACGCCCTTTGTGTGTGACACAATAGATTCTCGTAACGTTGACAATGTATCTAAACCACTTTAGAAGGGGACCGAGACAGACCTCAATGAAACCCCTCGGATGCTCCACATCATAATAATGCATTTTGCTTTTTAGAAAAAACAAGGGAATCCAAAGCTATAGAAGAGTGATTTTCTTAATTTATATTAATGGGCATCTTAGCAATACAATTATATTAATGATAGATCAATCATTAGTAAGAAGCTAGCACCCACAATCTGTGGATATATGCATATATAACCCAGTGCAACTGTAACTCCACAGTCTTCTTGCAGCTAGATAGACATGATCAGTATCCATGATTCATGGAGAAAGAAATAAAGAAAGAAAGAAAGATCTTGTTAATCATAATCCAACCCATTCCTTGCTTGCCAAGTTTCGTGCATATATATAATTTATCAATCAACACCATGACTCCTTCCTCCCAATCCTCATCCTTAAATTCTCATTACTGCCATAATTAATTGATTAATTACTTAACTTACCAGATCAACGTAATAATCAATGCCATAGTACACAAGCTGCTTTCTTTGTCATACGTTATAATGGTGTTTGGTGAAGAATCATGAGCCCTTGCTTGGGAGTTAGGGTTGCAGGTGTTGGACCCAGCCAGCCTCATGGGATCATTTTGTCAACTCCCTGATCACTTCATGCATGGACTCCTTTGCACGCCATCATGCATGCATGCAAAACCCATGCATTATATTGCTTTACCTCTTTCTTCAAGATCAATTTTGTGAGCTCATCCATGGAGATCGATCGATGTCAAGCATGAAACATATCTTTGTGATCACTTGACTCGGTTTTTAAAATTTTCTATAGGAAACTGCCAGGAAATTTAAGAGCTGAAATTAATGGTTCATTCAAACATATTGATTTCTCCACTTTCCTCTTTAATTGTTTTCCCTCCCCTCTTTATAAAGCCTTCATCCCTGTCTCTGTTCTTGCAACCAAACTTGTTTCAGTTAATTCATGGAAGACGAAGAAGAATGCAACACGAGGCTTGCGCTTGGGATCGGAGGCTATGGATTATTGAAGAATAATGCTAGAAATTCTACTAGCACGCTTCATTTTGATGCTCTGTTTCCGATTCAGTTGAAAGAAGAACAGGGAGATCAAGATGAAGTTCTCAGTGGAAAGGAAACCAGCAACTGCAGCAGTGAGAAGCATTCAGTCGGATCGAGGAAGAAGCTTAAGCTCACAGGGGAGCAAGTCATGCTGCTCGAAGAAAGCTTTAGCGAGCACAGCAATCTTAATACGGTAATTAATTAATTAATATTGGATTAAATGTAATTATGTAGAAAAAAGAATTGAAGAAAGATGGGCGTTGAAATTATTGCAGACGCAAAAGCAGGAACTGGGCCGGCGGCTGGGCATTCAACCGCGGCAAGTGGAGGTGTGGTTTCAGAACCGGAGAGCGAGGACGAAGACGAAGAAGATGGAGGTGGATTACGAGTACTTGAAGAGGAGCTGCGAGAGGCTGAACGAGGAGAACCGGAGGTTGAAGAAGGAGCTGATGGAGATGGTCAAGTCGACGGCGATGACCGTGTCGGTGTGTTCTTCGTGTGAGAGGATGGCCGGAGACAGGAAAAGCGTCGTGGTGGATGGCCTGGTTCTCCGGCGCCGGCGAACTTAACTGCCTAGCTACTATATAATTTATAGTTTGAATAAGTAAAAAAAATTAATGTTAGTGTGTGTGTTTAATTGAAATTACTAGGTAATTCTTTTTTTCTTTAACAAAGACATAATATGTTTTTAATAAAAAGGCATTTTAGTTCTCTAATTGACTAATTGTTATAATTATAATAGTTACGCTATATTTATTATGATAATTATGTCATAGCTGTTACGAGTTACAACTTTATATTATATGCAAAAGTTGAAACTTGGTTCATAATTTAAAATGATTTTAATGAATCAAAGATTAAGTTTAAATAATTTTTACCCGTAGATTAGATGCCATGATAAAAAGTGAGATGAGCCCAGGACTATGGTGTAGCTATAGACGATTAGTCATCATTTTAGATATTTAATTATCCGAGCTATGGCGTATTCTGTAAGAATTTTTTTCCAAATGGAAAGTGAACCCTAGGACGCTAAGCTTCTGACTCCGCTGCGACACTTTCATTTACTACGTGGTGAAATTTACATGGAGCCAGGCCGATCACCCCAAATTTACTTGTTAGTCATCATGATTAAAAGTGGGATGAAGTTCCTACGCAAAAAAGATCAAATCTCACTCATAATACATTACAAATAGAAAATTTGAAAAATTTATGATACTGGATCATCGTCTAGACTCATCTGAGCTAATTTGAACTTTTTTATTTATCTTGGTGGAGAATGAAAAATATTTTAGGGTCAAATTAGTCTTATGATAAAAATTAGATATCTAAATTAAAAAAAATACTTTTAATTTAATTGATAAAATTGATTTAGATATATAGTGTTGTATAATAGTTGCTATAAATTAGTTACAATTACACTGGAATAAAATATTTTTTAATTGAGAAATATATCAAGGATTTTTATTTTTTTAAATCTTTCTACTAAAATTAAATGATACCCTGTTACAAAGTGATGAATTAGGCCACATCAAATATGTGATTGATTTTGTCTACGAAAATTTTTTATTAGTCGTCAGAATAAATCGAAAAGTATTCGCGATGAAGAAAATGATTACGTTCTCCCATTTGGAAAAAAAAATTCTTACAAATATATCATAACGAGGAATCGAATCATGAATACCTAAATAATGATAATTTGATACTCTTTCATTTCATCGTAGCTCCGAAGGCAAATGACACCTTTTAAATTTTATCACAAATGATAAAAATATAATAAGAGTTATATATTTCTATAATTTATTAAACTTAATAATAACACTATGTTTCCTAATCTTCTTAAATAATTAAGGGAATGTTTCGGATTCCAAAATATTTAAGAGTGTAATTGTGTAACTCAAAATATATGGAAACGCCTTGCCATCAACGCCAAAACCAAGTGCAAGTAAAATTACGGCGTTGATCGCCATCAGTGCAATTAATTTGTATTGCCATCGCCATTTGGACTGACTTTCGGTAGGTGGATGAGGGAGTCAACGATTTTAGTCAACGTTGACGTGGGCAAAAATTATATGTCAGATTTGATTAATCATTTTAACTTCGGACGCAGATTTTTGTCGTACGATTAAGTAGTGCACGTACCGGTCCAGGTAGGCACTTAGTCCACCGAGAATCCGTGGTCAACGGTCAATGCCCTAAACGCAAAATTTAATTTCGCATTAATTAAAATAAAACTATAAAAAAAATTATACATGTTCAAGGCTAAAAATTATCAAACACTCTTAATTTGATACTTGAAATACTTCTGTGCTCAACCTAGGATACTCAAAATTAATTTTTTATAATTAATCAAATTTTTTAATAAAAATTAACAAAAATATTAATTAATTTTAATCAATTACTAATTTTTAATTTTTAACTCCATAATTCACATCATCTTTGCATGCAATCCGTATTTAATTTTTACATGCAGTCCTGATATACAAACAGTTTGTGATATTATTAAAAAAAAAAAAAAAAAAAATATTAAATCATCAAATCAATAAATTATATCAAATTTTTAATACAATTAAATAATTATACTTAAATTTACAATGTATATCAATTCATCTTTATACTCAAATTATATAATAAAAAATTATCAATATACATGCAAATTATTATTAGAATTTCTAAATTACATTTTTTTTAAATAAATATTTATATTGGATTTTAACACTTTGAGAAGTACTTGTTTATCATTTCTAATGACAACTTTAAACATGATATCATTAGAGATCATCTAACTTTTACTCTGGCCCTAACTACACCTTAATAACATTTAAAACAGCTTTGATCTAAATTATATATGTTAAAACAACTTATTGAACTAAAACTATACCATCTTAAATGAACTTTAATTAAAATTATACCATTAGAGATGCATTATTCCAAGAAAATGTACAACATATATTTCAGATATTAAATTATAAGCAAAATATTATTTTAAGAACACGAGGATCTTGCAGCCGTTTTATCTGGTGCTCCACCACCCACAACCAAGTCTTATCACATATAAAATACTATGAGTCTCCACACACATTCAAATCAAAATATGAAACACACCACAAATTTCTAAACGTGATAACTTATTCTGATTACAAGATGACCTACTCGGAAGGAAGTGAAAATGAGATGCAAATTCTATTTTCTCCCTCGAATGTCTTCAGCTGAGTAGTGTAGGAGCTAGTGTTGCACTTCCATGCGTCGCAGCATGCACATACTAAGATTCATTTGATGATCCATGGGCTTAACAGCATACTGGAAAAGGAAGTAATTGAACATTACTCGCTATGATACAGATTTTATCTAACAAACGGAAGACCAGAT
Organism: Boesenbergia rotunda; assembly: GCA_024364735.1. Taxonomy (NCBI): domain Eukaryota; kingdom Viridiplantae; phylum Streptophyta; class Magnoliopsida; order Zingiberales; family Zingiberaceae; genus Boesenbergia; species Boesenbergia rotunda. The sequence goes on from JAGFNQ010005631.1 coordinate 464,194, forward strand.
GGAACTCTTCTTGCATATTCCGCGTACTGTGAACCGAAAAATTGCCTCAAGAAAAATTCTTCATATCTGTTCCCTGTTAAGGACTACATGCCTTCTGAATAATTATTATCCAAGCAAAAATTATGCAGATCCATTGAATAATTACAAACTAATCAAAATAGAAATAAGAAAATAATGCTTTCACAAATAGGATATGGTATTCGCGTCGAGAAAAATCGCCAAAGGACAGTTATGAAACCGATGGTGGAGACCGGATTGCAGAGCATAACTTGTGTTCCAGTTGCCCAAATGAAGAATCCAGAGTAGCCAGGGTGGCGGATAAATCTGTTACTCAGGTATATATAGTGAAGATATAAGTAAATCATAGTTACTGGCTTTGATAACATGGGAAAATGGATGTAAGCACGAGAAGCTATAGGGAAAATATGTTCTTGAAGAATGAACATAGATACATTATAAATCAATTTTCCAGGGCTTTCAACTGATGATTGACTTTCTTTTGGGGCAAGTGATTAATGACCCTTAAAATAATAGCAATCCAAGATAAGTCTAGAAATTGATGCCCAAGATGTGAGACTATGAGTTGAATCACTGACCCTCCGAGGAGATTCAAATAAGCAACTGGGGAAAATGATTAGTCATCTAAAACCATAATTGAGCATTTGCAAAGATATCTCCGGCTGCTTGCTTTAATTGGGTGACTCGATATTAAATCAAAGACACCTAGTTTGCTTGATTAGATAAGATAATTGTTATCAATAAATGAATAATTGCAATGAAAGGGAATTATTTCATGTAAATGAACAACCGTGCCTTAAGGGTTGATGAGAAGTCTAGGTAATGTAATACTAAAAAAAAGGGCTGTTCTCATTTTATTACCAGTGATAACATTGCATAGAACTCAATGGAGGTTAAAATTGGCGTGATTTACCCATGATAATGATAAATCATGTCTTACAAATTAAGAATTAATATGTAGGAAGAACAAATTGTAAGAAGTTTCAAACTTATAAGCACAGTATTCTTTTACCCGAAATAAAAAATTTATTAAAAAAAATTGCATTTCCATGTCCTTTCACCTTTAGTCATCAATTAATTTGTCCTACACCTGTTCAGGATCATATATCAAAAGTCTGTTATATGCATAACTCATTTCTTATTCATAAAAAATTATTAAAAGTCCTACCAGTTAATCAATTGAACGATAAATATATTGTTGCTTGAGCCAACTGCAACAAAGGAAGAGTATATTCTCTAATTTTGGTGCTAAAATTAGACATAACAAAGTGCAGCCTCAAATAGCGACAAACCATCATGATTTCCAGTCTAATTACCTGTAAATACCATGAGTAATCAATTCATGGTCATCTTCGCGATTTCTTCTAATCATATGTGTGAAAGACTGGCCAGCAGTAAGAACAGCAGCTTTACGAATAAACTCTCCAAATAGTACCATCAAAAGTCCAATACTACTAACCCACCAATGCTCTTTCAGACTTGGGAAAAAGAGAGACTCTATAGCATATTCCAGCAGTGCACAAGTCATCGCAATTACATAATTCTTGCTAATCAAAAGGGCTTCACAATAAGCATATTAATGAGTTAATCTCTCAGAATGAATTTGAAAAAAAAATCACAAGAATAACCACATTTAGAACTTTCAATTTCATGAAGCATAGATGAGCATACAGATACCCACAGGGGTTCAATAAGAAGAAAAAAAAGGATTATTTCAGCACAGGCAAAATATCTTGGATAATGGAATTATCAAACAACATAACAAGTTCCAGAACATTAAGAAGCACAGATGCCTTACAAGATTATGTGCTCACATCCTTCATAAATATATTTCAAATCTCAATCATTTTCACTTGAATGAAAAGCTAGCAAGAGTAAGAAACAAGTCACGGATTATAGATGTCTGCTATTTGAACAATAAAAAAAATTATAACAAAAGTGGGTCACTTCTCGTAATGGAAGATTTTACAGGCATCATTAATCCCAAAAACCAATATAGTGAGATACCCCAAAAAAAACAGACAAAAAAAAGGAAGATGCCCCAACAATTCAAGTCAATATTATGTTAAACCTCATGCATGAGTTAATAGTTTATCCCTAGACACAACCATATGTGAATCCAAACATATATACCAAACTAGAAATTGTTTATTGCAACAAAAACAAACTTTTTACTGTCCAACAATTCTTAGATACAAAGATTATTCCTCCAACTAACAAGCACAAAAACTAACAACTCAGATGCATACACAGTGAGAGAAAAAGAGAAAGAATAGAGCTACTCACAGCTGAGGGTGACATTGGATCGGCCGTGGAAGAAGATAGCAAGCATGTACTCAGAGAAGTGGAAAAAGATGACAGCAACAAGGAACCCCAATACCTGCCAGGAAGCTGTGCTGGTCATGGGAGCTGCCAACATTAAATCGTGCACCAAGGATCTGATATTCGGAACTCCGATTAGGTGCAGCATCAGGAAAATGATTACATGGCTAGGGTCACTTTACCCTCGGCTTCCATGTTTCTATATCTACATATACATGCAAGGGAGTCTTAGAATAAAAAACGAAGCAAGGAAATTTCTTGAAATGAACTAACAATTTTGGAACTGTTCACATAAAAGCATTCAAGACATCAATCACACAATTTGACTCGACAAAGTATTACCTAAAACAATTGGAAAAAATTGGGAGAACGGAGAACACTTAAAGGTTCAAGTTTTACTTACTATTCAGTTCCACCCTCTGTAGGTTCAAGTGATGAATGCTTCTGGGACCAAAAGGAGAAACACGGCAAATGAACGAAGAACAATTGATGAGGCAACTCTATTTAGTCTCAAGCCAAGAAAATAAGCACCACAGATCGCCAAGCAACTCTGTTCGTCTGAGCTTCACACCCCTTGAAAATCGCGCAAGCACAACACATGCACTCGCTTCACACCCCGACCAACCAAAACAACAGCGGCACCTTTCAACAATTGTCCATGCAAGTCGTGCTGCCTCGCCGGTGGATGAAGAACGAGAGCAGAGCTTGTGAAGGAGGAGAAGGCGGCGGCGGCGGCGGCACACAACGAACACGAAGAGATGAGGATTTGGTGATCCAGGGTAGGTCATTACGTCATCATTCGGGCATTGACGAGGTCCGCCCCGACCGACCTGGCCTAACCTAACCGACTCAACCAACCTCACTGACCCGGCCTAACCAAACCTAACTTAACCGACTCAACCAATCTCAAAAAATTAAATTCAAATTGAATATTTTTCAAATTCAGATAAGATTATTAGAAAATTTTCGAATTGAAACTTTTCCTATCGAAACTATTGGATCCGGATTTTAAATTTAGTGAGATTTTTTAGATTGAATTAAATTTTATTTTAAAAATTTATAAATATATATATATATAATATATATATATATATTAACATCAATATTGTTAACCTGATAAGAATAGATTATTGAGAAAACTTGAATAATTATAAAAACAATTAAAAATCATTTTAAATTAGATTTCAATTATTCGGATTATTTGGGGTTAGAATTCGAATTCATTTAAAATGGGTAAATTTTCTTAAACTTCCATTCCAATCACTTTACATGAATCTACCAAATTTTTATTTAATATTATAATTAAAAATTTTATGATATTATTGAAAAAAGTTGAGTACAAAAATTATAAAATGAATATTAAAGTTGCATGTACCACATCAAAAATACATACTCAATTTTCATTTTTATACTCATGTTATCTTTTATATCAATAGAGAGTTAAATAAAAAAATTAAAAACTAATAGATTTATTGATTAGGGTTTAAACAAATTTAAAAATTGGATTCGAATCATGTACGGATTGAGATTTTTTTTAAAAAAAAATTCAATCCACTCCGACGTCCGAACCCCGACTCTAATTGACACGCCTAATCCCACTCGTTCCTGTCAATGAAGCCAATAGCGTGACAGATGAACGAAAGGGGGAAGAAGAAGATTGTTAATGCGTAATAGTTACTGGTTGCTTGCTTGCTTGGAGTAATCACGGAGATTGAGCAGTCCGCGTCGTGTTTCGTTGTGGTTGCATCAAAGCACATCCTGCAGCTCCTCTTGTCCTCATCGAACTCTGCAAGCACATGAAACCTGGACAGCATTTGCAGGAGAAGATTAAAGCTTCTCCACAAAATAAACTGATTAAGCAGATGTTTAAATGATCAAAGTTCGATTCTGAAGAAGATGTATGTTTGCGATCTATCTCTTAGCTTTACCTGCTGCATTGCTGGCAGAATCGCTGCCGCAGTCCGTGGGTGATCACGACGGTGGCCTTGGAGTGGAAATCGCAGACCTTGTGGCGCCTGACACTCCCTCCGCCTGGCAACGAGGTGGCGGCTGGTGGCTGGGCGACCACACGCCGCTGCCGCCTCCTTTCTGGCGAAAAATAAGGCTGCAGGGATCATCACCGGAGGAGGAGAAGTAGCTCCGCTGGCCCAAGTCGAGTCCAATTCGGCCGGCAGCGCCTACGCCATTCTCCATGTCTTCCAAAGTTGGGTTTTGAGGGAAGAATAGATGGCTTTGGAGGCTGGCCGCGTAGCCCGAGTCCCAAAGCTGCTCTTTTTCGCTACCGCCGCCGCCTCCGACCGCAGAGAAGGACGCCATGGAAGCAGGGGCGAAGGAAGCATCTGAAGAACCGAACCTGCTCATCATCTTCCCACATCAAACAATGAACAACTAACCTGCAACAAAATGCGTTTTTTGAATTGAGAAAGAGAGGAGATGATGCTCCTTCTCTCTGTTCCTTTCGTAGTAATAATCGTACCAGTTGTCCATTTCTGATGCAGCAACAGCCTACAATCAGCAAAAGCTTCAGTTGGGATTCTGAAAGCAATGCAGGAGGAAGGTGGACAGGGAACGACACCATTGAAGGGCAAGTAGAAGCCTTCGTGCCATGGCATTGTTCATTGAGCTTCTCTATTTCCCATACCACAATTCAATTAGCCTCTGCAACAACTCCATCGGCATCAAGGATGTCCTAGAACATTTATATGCACACAATTCAACCTGTTAAACATTAGCATCGAGAATATACAAAGAGGCAAAAGTAAAGAAGTTTGTTCTCTGTTTGAATAGATTGAAAAATCAATACCTTGTTCTCCAGGAGGATGATCGAAGCCGCTCAGCTCAGAATATAGAAGATGGCCGATTTGAACCAGTCAAATGAGTGAAAAAGGTGGCAATGTTGCAAAGACCCTAATCAGCAAATACAACATATTTCAGAAAACGTTCAGCATCTACCTTCAAAATGTTTTGCCAGAATGCAATTGTTACAGGCCTATAAAAACTTCCAGGGCTTAAGCGCTTTCCTCATAATTGATAGGCATCTTGAGCGGCGTCGTTTCAAAGACTCTCGGCGCTCAAAGCCCTTTCCGCTACCTTCTTTGAGAGTCAGCATGAGAAAGATAACACCTAGCTGCAGAAGAGTCTCACTCCCCTTGGATGAACCTTGGCAAGGCCTGAACCACCACGGCTTGGGTTGCTTTCACCTTGGCACACATCCAAGTTGTAGTCCACCTCGGGCAAAACTTTAAACCACCTCAAAACCATACCACCAGGAATTGAGCACCAACCGGATCACCTTTCTACTTTTGATGGAGCAATTGTAAATGAAATACTCGGTGTAGTCGAATCATTGGACCATCACCTAGACCGTGATGATGGTGGCATAAAGGCACTGAACCAATAGCAAGGAGCACTACCACGAGATGATGTAATTTGGGGACAAAGGTGAGGTGAAGTTGGGAAATCAATCAATGATATCAGTTGATGACTAGGGATCTGCTTGAAATTGTCAATATCAAAGTGGACACAAAGCTACGAATGAGCAAAGGAGGTATGGACGAAGTCACTGGTGAGGAGGAAGGAGAGGATGTGGTTTAGTACGCCAATAATATTGTGTGGTGAAGTCGACAGTCATGGTAGACAAAGTCACCCAAGGCAGATCGGTTATGGCAGATAAAAAAAGAAGAGAAGCTGCTCAAAAGATGGTAGCTTGTTTAGACAGGAAACAGTAAGGAAATGGAAGAGTAGAAAACAAGACAAAAAAAATAGTCATCGTGCCTTATCTAACATTGTTCCTATAGTGTATAAAGGTTCGATGGACAATCTGTGCTACTAATCAATTTCTATATGACAAAAAAAAAGAAAATTGATCACCCTGCTTGTGCAAATGGGAGACCATGCCTATGTGAATATCAAAAGTACAGTTCGACCCAATAAGCCTTCTTTTGGACCATTATTTTGAGTCATTAATCACAGCAAGAACACACCATTCTTCCTTAGGAATGAACCATTGAAAGTCATGATTCAACACAATTCAAGATTGAGGATAAAAGAAATCAATTTGCCTGCTTGAGAAATAAGGATAACTGTGAAATTACTACATCCGTCAACGGAAAATATATGAACTATATGAAGACTCTTTTTTTGGCTCCAATTCAGGCAAAACTGTATAAAAATACTATGAAGACCATTTATATATCAACAAAATGATAATCTCTTATACCTGCAGACAAATATCCTGTTAACTAACCTGAGTGATACCAGGACTGTGCAAACAGGATTGTTGAATACCAATCAGTCAATGGTGAGATTTTCTCTCTTCTACTCTGAGGGCTAGCTTATTCAGCGACTGCTCAGGAAAAGATGAATCTATATTCACTATGCCAGCTATAAACTGGATGGCTTCCTCATATCTCTTGGCTTTACAGTAGCCATCAACAATTGTCCTGAAGGATAGTTCATCAGGCCTGCAGTTGTGTTGGATCATATAGCTAAGAACATCAGCAGCATCTTTGAACATCTCCGTGCTTACATATCCAAAAATTAAGGTATTGTAAGTTATCAAGCAAGGTGCAACTCCTTTAGCTATCATGTCTGTCAGAATCCTTAGGGCTTCATTCATGAGCCCTTGTTTGCAAAATCCATTAATGACAGTGTTGTAAGACACCACATCAGGCTTCAACCCAGAGCTTTCAAGTTGTTTGAGCATGTCTTCTGCTTCCCAACATTCTCCACTTTTCACACTCATGTCCATCATACTGTTGTAAGTAATGAGATCAGGTCGGAGCCCACTCGGATGAATCAGATTGAAAATTTCACGCACATGATCATACATCCCATTCTTTGCATAAATTGAAAGCATTGAGTTCAAAATCACCAAGTCAGGTTTGTAGCCGTTCCTCTTCAGCTCCTCAAATGCCTTTTCCATGCCCTTCAATACTCTACACTTAAAGTTGACTATAACCAGAGTTCTAAGGATCACCCAGCTAGGAAAAAGTTTGCCATCATAAACTTCTTGTTCAATTGCATCTATAGCTTCTAGGTTTCTTCCTTTCGCATAAGTTTGAAGCAACAAACAGTATGAAAGATCATTAGGCTTAAAACCCTTCCTCTTCATATCAGATATGACAGAATCTGCAGCTATCCAGTCACCCTTTCTAGCTATTGCATTCAAGAGTGCATTATATGTTGTAGTGCAAGGAGTAAAACCTGCTTTGACCATCTCATCATACATATGCAAAGCATTGGTACCGGAACCACATCGACCATATGAGGCAATCATAGTGTTGAAGGTATCCCTGTCCGGTTCAATGCCCGATTTTGTCATCTCAGTGTACACTCGTCTTACATAGTCCTCCATGCCCCTTTTCCCACATATAGCTAACATTGTGTTCCATGTGATCCTATTCGGGACACAACCATTGTGTTTCATGTCAGAAAGTAACTCCAACATTTCCCCCATCCTTGATTTCTTTCCAAGCATCCCTAATATTGTGTTGTAAGTGCAAACACTAGGAACACAACCTAATTTCTTCATACGATCAAACAGCGCTAAAGCTTCATCCTCTTTTCCAGCCTTGCTATACCCATTAATTACGGTGGTATAGGTAATGGAATTAGGCATAATTCCTTTAGTAGCCATTGTATCCAACACTGCTGCGCCTTCTTCGTAAAAGCCAGCTCTAGCATAGGTAGCTACAAGCTCATTGTAGGTAACTCCATCAGCTGGGCAGTTATTGTACTCCATTTCCTTCAAGACTCTCAGTGCTGCTGGATAGTTTCCTGCCTTGCCATACACCTGGAGTAGTGAATTATACGTGACAGTGCCAGGAACATAGCCCTGCAACTTCAGTCGTTCAAAGAACTCTGAGGCCTCCTTCAACAACCCCTCCCTTCCGCAAGCAGAGATCACCGTACTGTAGGTGAACTCATCATAACTAATTTTGCTTCTTTTCATCTCATCCAAAATCTCCAGAATTTTGCTCCAGGACCGCCCCCTGCGGCCATACACATCGAGAATCACATTGTAGGTGACCAACGTGGCTGAAAGCCCCTTAAATTTCATCTGCTCAAACAATGCAATTGCCTTGTCATACTTTCCGGCACGGGAGTAGCTATGAAGCAAAGTAGTGTAAGCACGGATATCAAGGCGATATTCCTCTAGAGGAATAGAGTCAAACAGCTTGGAGGCAACCGAATGCTGTGAACTCCTCCCCAATACCTTGATCATCACCTCGATCGCTGGGGCATCTAATCTGGATCCTTCAGCACGGGAAGTGGATGCAGCCCATTCGAACAACGCGAGAGCTTTCTCCCAATTGCCCAGAATTTCGAGCGCCTTCAAGAGGCCAACCCAATCCACGCTAAAAATCTCATCTTTCCTGGCTTCAACCAGAGAGACGAAGTCAACGAGCGGCCACTCGACGATGGATCTCAGCAACGACTTGGCTGCGGCGGAGAGGAACCCCAGGCGGGGATCCTGCAGAAACCGAGCGCCACCTTTGACGCCGGCAAGCCGTGCGCCCTGCGCAGGAGGCGATTTCTCGCGAGGGGGCGAGGTCGCAGCAAGGCGCAAAGAGGGAAAGGTGGGATTTTTATTGCCCGACGGAGGGCGAAGGGTGGTGGTGGTCTCCTTGGCGAGGTGTTGGAGGAGGGAGTCCAAAGGAAGGGAACGAGGACGAGGAGGCGGTGGGGGAAGGGGAAGGTTGAACTTGGAACGGTTAGGCGAGGACTTTCTTGGGATTTCGGAGGTCTGGTCAGGAAGAGCAGGTCGGTTTGGCCATGGAGCTCCCTCCATCGCCACGGAGACCGAGAGAGATGGATGATGGGGTTCAACTCCAAGGGGATGCCAGCAGGATGAGGGTCGAGTGAAGCAGGATCAATCTTTTGGATGGCAGAGTATCAGGAATGCTTCGTGCTTGGCAAACCATACACAAATAACAAATAAATTACTGCCATGATTATGAACGTGTGCAAAACAATGCTATAATCATCCGGGACTCGGTGTGCGCGATGATATATATCTCTGTACTATATGTAGTCTCTGGTAGCTATTATTGTATGGATTCGATCTTGCTCGTGTCAGACCTCCTCGGATCTTCTAGATGGCCCGAGTCGATTCCATCCTGGACTCCCCGGTCAATTTTTGCTGCCTCATCACTTATTGTTATCTGTCGCTCCATAAGGAGATCCTTCTCCTAATTTCTCTATTCTTGTATTCGACCTCGTAGTCCGCTCACGATCGACGATCCTGTAAGATTCACTTTCAAATTGTCCGTTCAATTCCGATCAGAATTCAACGAGATCGTAATTGCCAACGATCCCCTAAGGTTCACTTTCTCCTAGGATATAGTTTGATCGGGGGCAACGATCGGAAGCAGTCGACAGTAAACGAACGATAATCGGATGAGTCACCAGCAATGAACAAACATTTTGAAGATAGAAAACTTACTAGACAAAAGATCCCAACTCCCTCAATAATTATAATTTTTCATTGATGATTAATACATTAAGTCTGGCAAAGTATATCCTCCTCATGGGTTAGTTATAATATTTAAATTAATAACCTTCAAAATTTATTTTTTCTATATTAATTACGAATCGATGAAAATATGAACAATTACCAAATTATTTTTTTACCATCTTAAAACGGATGGAAAAAGTATTCAGAACGAGTATTTTGCCTTCCGCCATGGATAACAAATGTACGGATGGTTTTTAAATTATTAGTTGTGCATTTTTGTCTAAGTCACTGTTCCATAATATATTTTTATTTATTTATTTTCATTTTATTTTATATATAAAAGACAATATTATAATCTTTATTTATGTTGTTACGTGTTGTTTAACATTTAAATCATAAGGTTACTTTTACTTTCTTCTCAATACTAAAAAATAACAATATAATAAACTAATTAATTAATTATTAATAGATAACTAAAAATGTCAATCCTTTGAACGGCTTCCACCCGAGAGGCCCGGGTTTGAGAATTTATTTTTAACATATTTTCATTATGGATAAATGAATCAGTTGTCGCAATAAATAAAAGGAAATTTGATAAAATTTTCAAATCGAAACTGAGTTAAACATTTATAATTAAAATTTCAACTTTATCTTTATTTTTATTTTAGTTGGTGTGCGAAAATTTATTAAGTCAGAGAGAATAATTAATTTATATCATTAAATTAAAATGAGTTTTGTAAATTCATCTTTTGAAAATTTAAATAAATAATAAAATACTTGCAGGACTCGAATTAATCGGGACTCTAACTGATAAGACTATAGACTATAATGAATTGATATTAAATAAGTTAAATAATTTTAGTCATTTTCATTTAACGATCGATTAATGTTGATCTTATAATTTATATTCTTTCACGTAACATAGAGTCGGAGTCTAAATATCACGCTCTCAAATACTCATGCTCGCTTGAAAATCAGATAGTATTTTCTCTATACGATGAATAATCTAAAACTCAATATATATATACCTCCATACTTATATACACAGTCTCACATGACTAACATCAACAAAATTAGAAATAAAATAAAATACCACAACCACGCAGTTAAATAATTTACATAATAAATGATAATCAAAATAAATAAATTTTCGTAAACTGAAATATAGCAAATCACAATCCGACGAAAGCAATTAAATACACATCTAACGAAAAGTCAAAAATCATCCAAAATGATAGCATAACCAAAATGACACCAATATGATAAAAATAACACGAGTATGAAGACAAATAAAAATAATACTCAAACGGGGAGACTGGAAGCTGGACCTCTCCTGGCGGCACGAGACATGACTATCAACTATCTGAAACAAGAAGAGGGATAAGGGGTGGTGAGTTCCGGGTGGAACTCTACGGGTATAAGAATAGATAAATACATGGTATAACAAAAGGATAAAACAAGCATATAGTAAACAAAGGTTATATAGTCTCTGAAATAAAGAACATAAATTAAATGCATCTGTATAAATAAAACATACCTGAAAATCATATAACACGTAGGGGTAAGATTAAAAATCCCCCTAATAGCTCAATAAACTGTTAATACTGCCGAACAAATCCAGATCATATAATAAATGCAAATCATAACTGTATATGCATGTCAATCTATTAGAGTTTGGTGACCCGAATTCAGTTTGATCCAACCCAAAAAGATCACGGTGCGACATATATGGTGAAAACTAAATTATGAAGGAAAAACATTAGGGCTTTGTGGTGGTAGCGGAGGTCTCGGTCTCGTTCCCTATTTAAAGGGCTTATTATTATTACGATTTTGTATGATTATTAAGGCTTTGAGCCGTCGACTTTGTATTCCACCGTTCATAGTGATTTTTCTCCTCTGCCCGTGGTTTTTCTCCCGTCAAGGATTTTCCACATAAATCTTGTGTGTTCTCTATTATTCTTGTTGTCGTTTTTCATCGTAATCTCGTAACAAGTGGTATCAGAGCCAAGTTGGTTTGATTTTGTGGATTTCAATCGGGATTAATGACAACGACAAGCATGAAGTATGACATTCCGCTTTTGGATCGCAACACCAGGTTTACGCTGTGGCAGGTTAAGATGCGAGCGGTGCTGGCACATCTGGACTTGGACGACGCACTATTCGGGATAGACAACATGCCCTCGACATGGACAAAGGAGGAAAAGGAACGTAAGGATCGAAAAGCCCTATCTCAGATCTACCTTCATCTATCGAATGACATTTTACAGGATATTTTGAAGGAGAAATCCGCTGCTGCACTATGGCTAAAACTGGAGCAGTTATGCATGACAAAAAAGTCTTATGAGCAAACTGGGTCTAAAATAATGTTCGTATTCTCATCGAATGGCAGAAGNGCCCTTCTCAAGTCGGTCAAATGCCGCTTTTGCTGCTTTGACTGGAGCTGATACCTTTTCAGTGTTGTCCGGGGCGCCCGACAGGTTACGGGCGCCCTAGGTACCAGACTTTTGACTGTTTTGACCAGGTTTGACTGTTTGACTCCGTTTGACTGTGTTTGACCATGTTTGACTAGGTTAATCATAGTTTGACCATGATTATGAAAGCACAAGCAAGGTGGTTAATTTGAGCTTAATTTTCCTGTCTCACTGAATCTAGGGTTTTCAATCACGTTAACCTTAAGGTTTTTGTGAGACAGGTTTGAAGGTAAAAATTAATTTTGAAAGGGAATTTTCATTTATTTTGAAAAGATATTTACTTTTGAAAAAAAACAGAAAGTTTGGAAAACAGATTAAGTGTTTTTCAAAAAGATAATAATTTTGAGAAGTAGAGGTTTTGAAAAGCAGATTAGAATCTATAATTATTTGAAATTTGAGTTAGATTCGAATTTGACAAAAGTTAACTTGAATTTGAATTTCAGAAATTGGCTTCCAGGTCTTGGCGAGGCACTAGGCCTTCTTTGGCCGAAGCCTTATGGGATCATCCACCCTTTCCTTGACAAAGCCTTTTAATGAAATTTCATTTTCAAATTAAATTAGGTCATTTTCTGGTCTAACTAGTTTGGATCTTGGATCGGTAGCTTCGGCTAGTTCCGCCAAATTGGCTTCCCTAACGTACTATCATCTCACCTCCACCCAATACTATGTTTTCAAGTTTCAAATAATTTCGTCCTTAAATCTAAGTATTCCTTAAATCTAAGCATGGCAACTTGCAAGAAATTAAATAAACAAGCAATCAATTTAAAAAAAAATCATCTAATTATAAAAATTGTTTTGATTTTGGCTCCCCCTGGACTATAGCCTCTATATGGGTTAGGCAAGATGTGAATCTTGTCCTTGGGGATCCAAAATTGATTTGAACCAGTTGGTTTAGTCAGGCACAGTTTTGGCACCCATGCCTGAACCTTAGGTCTTGACTGGTTCAGTACAGCAAAGTAGGATCTTTGCCGAGATTTGGTTCTATAACCAAGTCCGGATCGGTTTAGAACAGACTTCTGTTTTCCCAGAATCATGTCAAGATTCTTGGAACCAGAAGTGAATCGTTCTAAAGCTGTTCTTAAGTCCTTAATTTGAGTTTTCAGGGAGGAATTCTCTGACTCAAGTTTTTCAACTTGATCAGGGGTTCCTTCCTGAATTTTCTCAGTTAAGGAATTAGAATCAGCTCCCTCTTTCAGGAGTTTTACTTCCTGTCGGAGGGACTCGATTCGGAGTTTGGCTTTCGCCAAATCTCGGGATAGATAGGAAATAAGAGAATTTAATTGCGATTTTGAAAAGCCTGTTACCTTTATTTCGCCGTCGTCGGAGAAAGTCAGTTTGCCGTCGTCCCGGTCCGAGTCTGAGTCAGTCTCGATTTGATTCGAAGCGGTCAGGGCTAGAAGATTGGACTGAGGTGCTTCTTCTTCTTCTTCTGAGGAAGACTCATCCCAGGTTGCTTGGAGTGCCTTCTTCTTTCTGGTCTTTCTGGACTCCTTTAGACTTGGACATTCAGTCTTGTAGTGGCCCTTCTTCTTGCATTCGTAGCAGGTTACGTTGGGCTTTTGTTTGTCGGTTGCCGGTTCATCTTGTCCGTCCTTTCTCCGGCTTGTTCTCCGTGTGTTAGTTTGGTTCTTCAACTTTTTGTAGTAGCTTCGAGCTAGCCGGACCAGTTCTGATTGATCTTCTTGATCTTCCATTTCTGAATCTGAGGTAGATTCAGGTTCAACTTGAATTTTCTTCTTGGTCATTTTTCCTGTTTTCCCTGCAAAAAAGGCTATACTTTTCTCGACCAAATTTGAGTTAGTCTGTTCATGCAGTTCAAGTTCAGAGAATAACTCATCTAACTTAATTTTTGAGAGATCCCTAGAGACCTTGTATGCATCCACCATAAATGCCCACAAGGTAGTTCTAGGGAATGCGTTTAGGGCGTACCTTATCAGGTCACGGTTTTCAACCTTGTGACCTATTGTATAAAGACCGTTCATTACCTCTTGAATTCTTGCGTGGAGCTGGGCTGCTGTCTCGTTATCTGCCATTTTGATGGTGAAGAGCTTGTTCAGTAGCAGGTCCCTTTTGCTGATCCTCGTGTCTGAGGTTCCTTCGTGGAGCTCGATTAGTTTAGCCCATAACTCCTTTGCACTGTTGAAGGGGCCTACTCGGTTCAGCTCCTCTTTCGTTAATCCGCATTGGAGAGTCTGAGTTGCTTTGGCGTCAGCTTCAATTTTGCGTTTGAGAGTGTTGTCCCACTCCCAGTAGCTTTGTGGAATTCCTTCTGTATTTCGTGGGATCTCCAGACCGGACTGGATAATGATCCACATGTCCACCTGAGTTTTCAGGTGGACCTCCATGCGACTTTTCCAGTAGGAAAAGTCTTCTCCACTAAAGAGTGGAGGTCTAGCGGTGCTGTATCCCTCTTGCATAGACATTTACACTAAAAAGAAATTTACAAAAGAAATGTCCCAAGACTTGGTCTTGGATTAGTAGTGCGAGATAAAAAAAATTGATTAGAATAAAAAGAGAAAAAAAATCCGAAAATAATATTCCAAACTGGTGGTTGCACCAAGTTTGAAAACCCCGCTCTGATACCACTTGTTGGATCGAGAAATACGAGAGAGGGGGGGGTGAATGTCGCAATTCGTTCGGATTTAAAAGAGCGGGTGCGCAGCGGAAATAAAAGAGAACACAACAACGCAAACACAGCAGGTTTACTTGGTTCGGAGCCTGGGTCGACTCCTACTCCAAGGCCCACGGTCGTTGACCGTTTACTTTGGGCAATTCTATATTTGGCGCAAAAACAGTTTACAATTTGAATATAGAGTGAGTGCAGTAAACTTATACAGGAAAGAATTTCTCTTCTTTTACCGACGTCCGGAGTAGATCGATGATTTCGGGGCAGCGGGACGTCGTCGGCTCAAGTTGGGCAGTTTCTGGAGTAGAGCACGAGAGCAGAAGAGCGTGGAAACGTCGAAGCAATTGTTGTCCTTTGAAGAGGGTCGAGGCCCTCTTTATATAGGGCAGGGGGCGCCCGACATGCTCGGGGCGCCCTCCACGTGGCTTCTGATCCGGCGTGCTCTCGGTCGTGACTGATCGCTTCGACTTCGGGATAACAGTTGACTGGGGCGCCCGACGCGCACGGGGCGCCCGATTGACCGGTCAAAGCTTTATCACCGAGGCTTCGCGAGGGTGAGCTGCAGCCGCCTTCAGTGGCATGGCACAGTGGGCGCCCGAGACACGCGGGGCGCCCGATCTGCGCGGTGCCCGATTTGCGCGGGGCGCCCCCCAACGCGGTGCTGTCGGAGGTTTACTTCTCTGCTGACTTTGGGTTGACTCTGGGGCGCCCGACACATCCGGGGCGCCCTGCTCAGCTGCGGCCTCACTCCTTTGAGGCCCTCTGAGCTGCAGAAACACAGTCCTTCGGTCCTGCATCCAGGGTTAGTCCAAAATAGCAAATACTAAGTTGATTTTTCACAGCCTTAGCTGTCTTGGTTCTGACTTTGGGTCTCCAAAATGGAGCCCTAGGTTGAACCGACGCCTAATGTTCCCTCGAGGGGAACGCGTCCTCACCTACTCCTCTCGGGAGAGTTTTACCTGGTGCCAACCGGATCCTCCAGTTGGACTTTTGCCCAGCAGTCCTTCGCCAGGTCTTGAGTTACCAAGCTTCCCTTCGCTTGGTGCCTAGCAGCCCTTTGCTAGTGCTTTTCTTCTGGCAGCCCTTCGCCAGTGCCTAGCATTCCTTCGCTAGGGCTTGTCTGTCTGGCAATCCTTCGCCAGTGCCTAGCAGTCCTTCGCTAGGGCTTTTTCTATCTGGCAGTCCTTCGCCAGTGCCTAGCATTCCTTCGCTAGGGCTTTTCCTGTACACTCAAGGAGCATTGTTAGACAACAAATAACCCTTAACTTTTGAACCCTTTTGTCAATATCAAAACACAGGTTTGACTTGGGTGCATACTGCACCAACACTAAGTACCTTAAAATTAAAGTTTTCATGTACTTTAAACTTAAAGTTTTCAAAATTGATTGAGCACTTTAAAGCTTGAGGCTTCAAAAGTTTTCAAAATCTTTAAACTTTTTACAAGTACAAATTTTCCAAAGTGCACAACCAAAATCATGATTGAAAAATTTGACTCTAAAGTATTTTTTTTACAAAACTAAAAACCCCCACGAATTTTTGAAAAATCAAGGGGGAGATTCCTTCTAGGGGGAGGGAACTAAATCTGCTATGATTAACTTAACTTTTTGAATCGGGTTGCCATAAATCAAAAAGGGGGAGATTGTTGGTGCAGACATCACCCAAGTCAAACCTATGTTTTGATAAATGGCAAAGGGTTCAAAAGTTAAGTCTTATTTATTTTTCTAACATGTTACTCAAGTGTGCAGGAAAAGCCTTAGCGAAGGACTGCTAGGCAACTAGCAAAGGAATGCCAGGAGACAAAGACCTAGTGAAGGACTACTAGGCAACTAGCGAAGGGCTGCTAGTCACAAAGACCTAGTGAAGGACTACTAGGCAACTAGCGAAGGGCTGCTAGTCACCAAGTCCTAGTGAAGGACTACTAGGCAACTAGCGAAGGGCTGCTAGTCAACAAGACCTAGCGAAGGAATACTAGGCACCAGGCAAAGGACAGCCTGGTACTGAAGTCCTGGCGAAGGACTACTGGGCAAAAGTCCAACCAGAGGTGCCGGTTGGCGACAGGTAAACTCTCCTAAGAGGAGTAGGTGAGGACGCGTTCTCCGTTGAGGGAACAGTAGGCGTCAGTTCGACCTAGGGCTCCATTTTGGAGACCCAAAGTCAGAACCAAGACAGCTAAGGCTGTATAAAACTAACAACTTGCTGCTTTATGTTGTTTTCGGACACACCCTGGATGCAGGACCAAAGGAACGAGTGTCTGCAGCTCAGAGAGCCTCAAAGGAGTGAGGCAGCAGCTGAGTAGGGCACCCTGAGTGTCCAGGGCGCCCCCAAGGTGAAGATGAAACAAATGAAGCAAAAAGGAGCTTTGGCTGAATACTGGCCGGGGCGCCCCCAGCAGCCAGGGCGCCCCCAGCAGCCAGGGCGCCCTCAGCGCCCAGGGTGCCCCCAGCCACCAGGGCGCCCCACGCCTGAAGACAGCGATGAGGATAAGCCTCATCCAGCCGATACTCCCGCTGAAAAGGTCAGCCAGGGCGCCCTTAGCTTCCAGGGCGCCCCCGTCAAGGACTTATCCCGATTTTGAAGGGATAACTCGCTGACCGCGAAGTGAGCGGATCACAGGCCACGTGGAGGGCGCCCCCATGCTCCAAGGCGCCCTCAGAACCCTATAAAAGGCCCTCGAC
Organism: Boesenbergia rotunda; assembly: GCA_024364735.1. Taxonomy (NCBI): domain Eukaryota; kingdom Viridiplantae; phylum Streptophyta; class Magnoliopsida; order Zingiberales; family Zingiberaceae; genus Boesenbergia; species Boesenbergia rotunda. Next base: position 481,765 of record JAGFNQ010005631.1, read on the forward strand.
CCCTCAAGCCTGAACACAACTTCTTCCAACGCTGTTACGTTCTTCTGCTCCTGCGCTTCGCCCCAGAAACCTTCCAACTCGACACGAAAGTGCCGACGACGTCCCTCTGCTCCGAGAAACATCCGATATCGGACGTCGGTAACGAAGAACTGATTTTTCATTTCTGTTATACTATTACTGTACTACAATTGTAAACTTTTGTAAGAATCTTTGCGCGATTATAGAATTGCCCTCAGTAAACGGTCAACGACCGTGGGCCTTGGAGTAGGAGTCGACCCAGGCTCTGAACCAAGTAAAATCCTTGTGTTTGTGATTGTTCTTATTCCGCTGCATACTTACTCCAATTCACTTCCGAAAATTTTTCACGATATTCACCCCCCCTCTATCGTGTATCTCGATCCAACACTTCTGCCCGTAGGGCTCGTCGGAGTAGGAGCTCCACTTGGGGCCCGGAGTATAGGTTCTGGCTAGGGGTGAGCAAAAATTCGGTTAAACCGAATTAACCGAACCGAATTAACCGAATTTTGAAATTCGGTTCGGTTAATTCAGTTTTCGGTTTTTTTTAATAATTCGGTTCGGTTTTTCGGTTAAATCGGTTCGGTTTCGGTTTTGAGTTTTATAATTCGGTTAAACCGAATAAACCGAATAAAAATATTAATTTAATTATTTTATTTAAAAATATAATTAATTAAATAAAATCTGGTTATTTTAATTAAAAATTCGAATTAAATTTAAAATTTCGGGTAATTCGGTTAATTCGGTCGAAAACCGAATTAACCGAAATTTTTTCGGTTCGGTTTTCTCGGTTTTTATCGAGAAATTCGGTCGGTTCGGTTTTTTTGAAAAAATCGGTTTATTCGGTTTTCGGTTTATTCGGTTCGGTTCGGTTCGGTTTTAACCGAATACTCACCCCTAGTTCTGGCCGATTACTACGCAATCCTCAGTTGCCTGTCATCATGCGGGAAGGTTAGTAGACGGGCGAGGGAACATCCAAAGGAACATCAATGCGCACCTTCAGGAGCGTCTCCTGAAGACTGCCCAGTGGTCCGGCCAAGGCTCGTATGACCACCCCTGCAAAGGTACTGGGGATGTTGCCTCGCTCCTCAGGTGGTGGTGGGCTCGGCCGGAGAGGAAGTTGAGGGACTTCGGATGTTTCGGGTGGCAGGTTGGGGGAGTCGGAAGGGTCCTCTTTAGAACTAGAAGGCCCCTCCGACAAAACCCCCTCGGGTGGAGTCTCCTCTAATTGCACCGATGGAGCAGGTTGCATCGAGGCCTCCAGCATTGCATCCAACCGCTCCCTTAGTCGATCTAGTTTCATCCGTTATTGAGGACACAATGTCTTCTTACCTGTGGGAGGGGTGGCTAGGTTGACGGAGCTGGTAGGGGGCACTGGGACGACTGCCGCTGGAGTGGAGGCTGATGGAGCGGGGGGAGGAGCTACTGCCTCGGCTGGTGTAGTCACTTCCTCAGGTACCGGAGGAAGAGGAGAAGAACGTGCAGGACACTGTTTTTTCCAGGAAGGGCCCAAGCCCTTGGGGAGCCGCCGCTTCTGCCGACCGAAGGGTCGGGTAGCCGAAGGAGTAACTGAGGGATGAGACTCTACGTCCACCCTGGTAGGACAGATTGCGCTCGTGGGGGAGCCACCCTCGGAAGGAGGATCCATCGCTGGAGTAACCTGTGGAGCCGAAGGTCCTTGGTCCTCGGCTGAGGGGGATGTAACAGTAACGTCGACCCTCTCAAGGGAAGCAGCCCCGCGGGGCGAGACAGCAGGCCCCTCAAGGGACTCGGCGGGAGCAGGAGGAGTGTCCGAAGCGACAGGAGGAGGATTTAGTGCTTCCTTATTGGCCTCTTCCCACTTGATAAGCCGGCTCATCGCCTTGGCATACATGACTTCCTCTGCAGAAGCCAAACAGAAAGAGCATCAGTCAGAACTAATGTGCATGGAAGAAAAAGACGGACATACCTAGGGTGGGGCTGATTTGTGTTACCTTAGGGCAAAGGCCCGCCTGATACATAAGCTCTTTGTTCTGCACTAGCCCCGAGCCACTGAACTCCATGACAGAAAGTACGCCTCTAGCATGGTGATACACTGGGCTACGAAGAAAGCTCTCTAGGAGAGGAGGAGTCGGCAAATCCATCATCCAGCATAGAGGACTGAAGGGCAGTGACGGTAGGCGGATGAAGAAGAATTTCTCCTTCCACCCCTTGTGCGAAGAAGGAAATCCTCCTAAGAACCTATGACCTGGACAGATCGCGAAGCTAAAAACTCCTCTCGATCCTATCGGGATGAAGAATGAGTGGAAGAGGTGCGGGGTCAGAGGGAGATCAAAAAGCTTGAAGATAATATACGCCCCCTATCTGGGAGAAGGCATTGGGAGTCATCTGGTGCAAAGGGATACTAAAATAGGAAACTATGTTTGTAAAGAAGGGAGGGATAGGGAAACGAAGTCTTAACTCCATTTGCCCTAAGAAGAAGGTCAGCATGCCTGCTGGGGGCTCCACGGGTGTCTGGTCCACTTTCAAGATGACAACCGCCATCTCGGCCAGGACCGCATAAGCCTCGATGGTTGTTTGCAGGGCCTCCGGCCTCACTCTCGAAGAGGCGGATTCATACCATTCTGCCCGATAGCCCTCCATGACCCCTAGACAGAAGACGAGAGGAAGACAAACTACTCACGCGCAAAAGAAGCTCTACCAGGGAGAAGGACGAAGCACACCCAGTCGCCGAACCGGAAGTGGAGGCCCACGTCTTCCTTTTCCCCCTCTTATATCCCGGCATCCACCTGCCTAGGCACAATGAGGAAATGACACGTGGGGAGCAAGAAACTGCTTCACCTAGGTAATCGATCGTCGCGAGCCAGCCATACTGACACATGACCATGAGGGCTCATGGAGATGGCCGTTAAAACACGTGGCAATCAGGTATCCACTTGAACACCCTGTTACCCTTGAAAACCGGGACCAGGTGCCTTTACCACGAGAAGATAGGCGTCATTATAAACCTTCGAGAATCGCAGCAGCCTTTTTTGGAAAAAGAGGAAAGCAACAAAAGGGATCTCCAGGAACACAGGTCGAAGATGATGCGGTCCAAAAACCCCTCATAACTGCTGCGGGTGAGAGGGCAAGAAGACTTGTTGGAGCTCAACTTCTTCATCCTTGCACTAGTCCGATCAGTCATACCTTTCCTTCGATCAGACTTCAAGGGGGGACTTGTGATAGGGTTGAATGACCCCTGGTTATAATGAAGGATAAAGAAGCTGCGCGACCCAACAGCAGTAGGTCAAGGTAACCCTCTTCTGTAGGCCTCGGATATCCCCGAGGGTGACAGGCCCAGAAAAGACATTTGGAAGAACCTCCTCGGGAGCACCCCTAGGGTTAGGCCTCGAGAGCACCTCGGGAGCCATGGCACTCGAAGACCCCGAGCTTGACTCGGGAGGTGGAGTCCCCACACTAGCCAACCTCGGACACAGACCCTCCTCAGGGTACGGATAAGCACCCCGGTGGAAAAGGTCTTCATGACCCCCGAATGGCGCAACGGACGAAAGCCAATAACGACTCAGACTATTTCAAGGGGTATCCAGTTACCGATGAAAGAGGAGGGCGTGACTTACGTATTGGAGACGTGACACAGATCGAGGACATAAGCCTGGCCTACGGACTTCGGTATAAAAGGTAGTCCAACCCCTCCGGTAAGGGGGGGTTACAATCTCTCGGTTTACATACCGTCTTTCTTTCTCACTGTAATTACTCGTCGAATAACCTACTAACTTGAGCGTCGGAGTGGACTCCGCCGGACCCCTGCCGGCGTGTCCCCTAACGTTTGTGTTAACTTCTTAGGACCCCAAGTTCTTCCTCGGCGCGGTAACTTTCACAGGGGCTGAGCCTCAGTGACTGGTCATCGCCGACGACTCCGTCCGGAACATATACATACCCTCAACATAAATTTAACACAATCAATATATTGAGAGTAGTGATTTTATGAATACGAATTAAATTTTTTAAAAATTAAATTTGTATTTAAAAAATCATTACTCTTAATATATTGAGTTAAATTGACATTTGAGGACATAGATATAATAAGGAGAAATAGACGAACATATAAAAGCTATTTTAATATCAATTCGAGATTATTTGGTCTATCAACTAATTTTATCTAAAATTAATTTTGTTGAAAAAATAAATAATCGACTGATTTACACTGATTTACTTAAATTTTAAAATTTGAGGAGAGTGGGATATTAATTCGATTAGTAAAAATATCAATTGATTGATTTTGAAAAGTCGATTAATAATTTTTATTAGTCTATTGATTAGGGATAAAATTGATATGTAATTTCATAATTTTAAAATTATTTTATGTGTCTTGCATATTTTAAATTTTTTTTTCAAGAGGCGTTTCAGTTTATGGGGGGAAAAAAATTAAAACTATGTTAATCGCCAACCACCTTACACGCCGCCGTCGCATCCACGCCGTGCTACCTACTGCCCAGCCGTGGCATATACGACACCTTCTTTATTGCCCCACTCATTATTCAGAAAATTGACGTACAATTAAATAATAAAGATGCTTTTCACGTGATTTATTTTAAATTTTGCAAAATCCATCGGATTGCTCTCGTCCGTTGTTACCCCCACGATCCGCATGCGAGTAACCCGCTAAGCGAGGTGGCTGTCCTGTCCCGACCGGGTGGTGAAGTCCAAGCTCGACAGCGGGTATGCAGGTCGTACTCGAATCGGAGGAGAAATTAAATCCGACCCACACTTCACTTTCCATCTTAAAAAGGTTACGTGACGTCCATGTGTCGTGCATCCGGCGACCGAGCTCGACACGTCACGGGGGAGTTTCCCACCGCACTTGAACGCAAGCCGTCCCGCTTTTCCGTGCCTTTTTGTGGGCCACACCGCTTGGTGGCCTTCGCCAAATAAAAAATAAAATTAAATCCGTTTTTTTTTGGTTTTTCCTCCGTCGCCGGGCGTCGATCGCGCACTTGACCATCTCAGTTGCAGAACTCGTCGCCTTCGGCCACCGTTTCCGTTCGCAAATCGAGAGGCGAAGGAGGTGTTCGCCTGAGGAAGAGCGAGTGAGCCTAAGAGAATTGGAGGAGCGGAGGAGGTGTGAGGAAGAGGGGTGAGATGATCGTGGTCAAGGCGTTGGCGGTGGGGAGGGGGATGGTGATGTTGGCCGCGGCGGCCGGAGGAGGAGCGAGTAAGGGAGGAGGGGGAACTGTGGCTGTTCTGCAGGAGGCCGAGGACATTCCGTTCGGGACGCCTTGGTGGTACGTCGACGCGGGGGTATCCTGCTTGCTGGTGCTGTTCGCCGGGATAATGTCCGGACTCACTCTAGGGCTCATGTCGCTTGGCCTTGTCGACCTGGAGATCCTCCAGCGGAGCGGGACGTTGACTGAGAAGAAACAGGCAGGTCTGACCTCTCGCCTTCAGAGACATCCTTCTTGACTTTTTTCTAATAAATCTTTTTGAAAGGTATTCACCCTATGAACGTGCATGATTCATTGATTGTCTGCCTCCAGTTCGTTGTCCCAATATTGAAAAAATTAAAATTATGTACTTGTTAGTATTTATTTAAATGTCTATTACTTCCTGTTTTTTCAGTGATCAGCTAAAATAGAACAAAAACTGGACTATTTTTGTTTTAAAGAATATGTAAGGACTTGCTCTCAAGATTTCTCTATGACAGACTAATATTCCTTTTCCAAGCACTTCCCGCGTTACATACGCTGCCAGTTCATTCATTGACTTTTTAATCATGCTTAACTTTGTGATAGTAGACATAAATATTTGATTATGAAGCTCTGTTAGGATCGTGGCGCCAAGCTAGGGGGGGGGGGAATATCTTTTTCTCGATTCTTCTTCCTACGATGTTAGTGCGCGGAAGCAATAATAACACAAATAAAACAAACGCTAACACCAAACCTTTACGTGGTTCGGAGATGATGCTCCTACTCCACGGCTGTCCATAAGGTGGACGATCCCGATCCGTCGGTGGATGACTCCTCGGATGCCCTCTGGCTAGCTCGTGTAGCTCCTTGTGGGTGGAGAAATCTCGCCACAACCCGAACGACACTTCTGAGCAACGAAGACTACTAATGAGTTCTAACCAAGCTCATTTCGTCAAAAACTCTTAGCCAAAACCGAGCCCCTTTAAATATTGCTCAAGGCTGAGAAACCCGCTGCCAGTCGACTGGTCCATTGTCAGTCGACTGGTTCCACTTAAATTCGACCATTACAAGCCCAACATTCGAATTTCCAGCCACCACCAGTCGACTGCCCCATTAGCAGTCGACTGATATTTCTGTGGCATTTACCAGTCGGCTGCCCCAGGGCCAGTCGACTGGTCCATTCCCACACCTAAGGTTTCTCCTTCTTGAGTACATTTCTCTCAGCACTCAACCTTAGGATTTCCCGAGTACAATTCCCTCAGCACTCGAACCCTCACGACTCAATTGACTCTTCACCAGCAGCCTCGGTCTGTTGCCTTCGCGCCATCTTCGTCTTCGGCTCCCGTCCCTCAGATGCGCACACAAGCCCTCGGCTTGTCTCCATGCCATCCTTCATGCATGCCTCGAAGTCCGCGTCCCTCGGCTCATCGTCCCTGCTCTAGCAGCCTCGATCTGTTGCCTTCAAGCCCTTTTCGACTTTGGCCCTCGTCCCTCAGATGCGCACACAAGCCCTCGACTTGCCTCCATGTCATCCTTCACGTACGCCTCGAAATCCGCCTCCCTCGGCTCATCGTCCCTGCTATATCCATGGTCCCTCGGATGCGCACACAAGCTCACGGCTTGTCTCCATGCCATTCTTCACCGTACCCGAAGCCGTCTAACTGAGTCCATATGTATCCTGCAAGGCCTGCACACTCAAATACACATATCAAACACAAGGGTGAACCTAACTTAAATCCTTTGCCCAAACATCAAAACACATAGTCACTCCGGACCATAGATTGCCCCAACAATCTCCCTCTTTTTGATGTTTGGCAATACGTTTAAATTAGGGAAAACAAATAGCAAATACAATGCACACATGCATGAATCCTATCACAAGGCATCCCCACACCTAACCTTCCCAAGAGTTAGGACTTTTTACCAAAACGGGCTTTTTAAAACCTCTACAAGGCTCCCCCTACACTGGACTTACAAAGGCTTTTTAAAAACCTCTCCAAGGTTCCCCTTACGCCACCAAATGAGCAACAATGCTCCCCCTTTACCTAAGCTCCCCCTGAACCTAGGATTTCTTGCAAAGGCGTGTTTGGTTTCTCACTTAAACCCAACACTTCTCCCCCTTTTGCCACATATCAAAAAGACTCCAACAATTTCCCTCCTATTGGATCTTTTAACCCCAAATGATCATAAACACAGTGTACTAACTCCCCATAAGATTACACACTTGTTTGACATCATTTGGACACCATTTGACTGCTGAAACACCAAAATCAGTGACTGGCATCCTGAAAACCCAAATTTCAGCATTTTTGACTCAATTTCAGAAATGCACTAGAAATTCCACAAATCTTTAAAAATTCCCAAATTTTGTGGAGAGGTTTGTGGTACCCATATCTACTTGGGAAAAATACACTAAAAAATGTATCTATCACCATTTCCAAGATTGACACAAAAACCAAAACTAGCTAAATGGTTCCATTGAACCTTGACCTAAAATCCTAGTTTTGACCTCCTCTTGATGTCTCTGCCCATACCAAGCCACAATGCATTCCTAGCATTGATTTATATGACATTTATACATCACAAACCAACATTCATGCTATATGACCCCAATGTCATATTTTCATGCATGATACACAAATCCAATGTGCCAAAACCCAAGAATTGAGACTCAAGTCCGTCTCCAACTCTTTTGGCACACTTTATGACCCATCTAGATTTCCGAGAGGAATCCTCCCGGGATCCATAGACCATGGGTCCCAACTTTACTCTTAGAGTTCCCCTTTGAGCTCTTAACCCTAGCCACCTCCCTAGGTGACTCATTCACAAGCACTAGGCCACACCGGTGTACCTCCGGTGACTTTTGACCAACAAACTTAACCTTCTTAACTTTGGACTCCTTGTCCTTAGTTAAGACATTTTTCTTTCCTTTTAATGGCATCTGCTTGCCATTCTTAGCTTTTCCCTTCTTGCCATAATTATATGCTACCCTAGCATATTTCTTTTCATTGGTATTAGAGACCTTAGATCGGTATCCTAGACCCGATCTATCATTGTTGGGTTTTAGACCACCCAACACTATACCTAAACCCTTAGATCTAATAGTGAATCTATCTAGGGTTTTCTCTAACCTATCAAGCTTTGCCCTCAAGGTTTGATTTTCCCTTTCTAGGTTCTCAAACCTAGAATCAACATGTGCTCCTTGGACATTCCTAGACCTATCCACCTTCTTAGGCATATGTCTCCCCTTCTTGGGATTAATGCCTTGGTCCTTAGGTCTAAAGGTCTTGAATTTATCATGATGCATGATTTTCCTAGGGTTTTGATCTACACTATTAACCCTACTCCTATCATGATATTTAAATCCAAAATTATGCATGGGTAAATAACTAACATTATTTTTAACATGCATGGAGGAGTTTACATTTGAATTACATTTAAACTTAAAGTTAGGGATTACCTCGACTACCCTTGTAGCTCCTCCTTGATGTGGCCTTCTCTTCTTCTCCATTGTCTCCCATTTTCTCAAATGCTCCAATTTCTTAAGTTCTCCTTTCCGAGCATTTGGTGTGGTAGTGCCAGCTCTCCACACGTGAAGCACCTTATATGCATCTTATCCTTCTTTGCTCCATCCCTACAACTCATGTTAGTTTTCAAATTACTTGAATTGAGTTTAGGGTTTACCTCATTTTTCTTACTCAATGGACACTTGTCCTTGTAGTGTCCCTTTTGATTGCACCCAAAGCAAATTATGTGGTCTTTTGACTTTGCTTTGGTGGAGGTGGGAGCTTCTTCTTGCTCCGGTATCAAAGGTGGTCTCTCCTCCCCCTCAATTCTCGAAGTGGAGACCTCTTCTTCCTCCCTTGATGAAGTGAATGATCTTTCACTCTTTTGACCCACTTCATTTGATGAGATGGACAATTCTCTTTCTTCTTTCTCCTTTTCTTCTTCGGATGTTGAGCTTCTTTCCTCATCCGATTGACCCTTCTCCTCTTCTTGGACCATTAAACTTATTTCCTTTGACTCTTCCACTATTTGAGCTTGTGTAGGGTTTTCATGAATTTCTCCAATCTTGTTCCATAGCTCATGTGCATTCTTATACTCACCTACACCACTAATTATATCATTAGGCAAAATATTAAGCAATATTGAAATTACGTTTTCATTTGCCTTTAATTGACTTTGTTGCTCTTTATTCCAATATCTAGGTCGAAGCTTTTTCCCATGCTTGTCTCTTGGAATTTCGAAGGGCTCTTCTAGTACCATCATGCGCTCCCAATCCATGCCAAACCAAGTATTCGTTCACATCCTCCAATAGTCGAAATCTTCGCGATCATAGGGAGGTGGAACGTTGATGCCATCACCCAATTTTTCTTCAATCGTCATCTCCTCTAACTTTTGCTCTCTCGGCAGTTAGTCTGTAGATGAGCAACCTTCGCTCTGATACCACTTGTTAGGATCGTGGCGCCAAGCTAGAGGGGGGGGGCGGGGCGGGTGAATAGCTTTTCTCGATTTTTCTTCCTACGATGTTAGCGTGCGCAAGCGGAAGCAATAATAACACAAATAAAACAAACGCTAACACCAAACCTTTACGTGGTTTGGAGATGATGCTCCTACTCCACGGCTGCTCGTAAGGTGGACGCTCCCGATCCGTCGGTGGATGACTCCTCGGATGCCCTCTGACTAGCTCGTGTAGCTCCTTGTGGGTGGAGAAACCTCGCCACAACTCGAACGACACTTCTGAGCAACAAAGACTACTAATGAGCTCTAACTAAGCTCATTTCGTCAAAAACTCTTGGCCAAAACTGAGCCCCTTTAAATAGTGCTTAAGGCTGAGAAACCCGCTAGTCGACTGGTTTCACTTAAATTCGACCGTTGCAAGCCCAACGTTCGAATTTCCAGCCACCACCAGTCGACTGCCCCATTAGCAGTCGACTGATATTTCTGTGGCATTTACCAGTCGACTGCCCCAGGGCCAGTCGACTGGCCCATTCCCACACCTAAGATTTCCCCTTCCTGAGTACATTTCTCTCAACACTCAACCCTAGGATTTCCCGACTACAATTCCCTTAGCACTCGAACCCTCACGACTCAGTTGACTCTTCACCAGCAGCCTCGATCTGTTGCCTTCGCGCCCTCTTCGTCTTTGGCTCCCGTTCCTCAGATGCGCACACAAGCCCTCGGCTTGTCTTCATGCCATCCTTCACGTATGCCTCGAAGTCCGCGCCCCTTGGCTTATCGTCCTTGCTCCAGCAGCCTCGATCTGTTGCCTTCAAGCCCTTTTCGGCTTTGGCCCTTGTCCCTCAGATGCGCACATAAGTCCTCGGCTTGCCTCCATGTCATCTTTCACGTATGCCTCGAAGTCCGCCTCCCTCAGCTCATCATCCCTGCTATATCCATGGTCCCTTGGATGCGCACATAAGCCCACGGCTTGTCTCCATGCCATCCTTCACCGTACTCGAAGCCGTCCAACTGAGTTCATGTGTATCCTACAAGACCTGCACACTCAAATACACATATCAAACACAAGGATGAACCTAACTTAAACCCTTTGCCTAAACATCAAAACACATGGTNTTGCCATCGGCTCGCTCGCATGAGGATGGAAACCGCAGGAGGGCTTCAGCGTCGGCGGAAACCTGTGAAGGAGAAAAGAAACTTTCTCTCAGGCGATAAGGAGATAAGAGGGTTGCGGCGTGACGAGGCTCGCGCGCGTGTGCTTAGGCGATGGGGGAATGAAAAGTTGATATCCAAAGGGGGAGAGGGTAATCAAAACAAGGATATGATATCCTTATTTTGATTCCCATTGAGCGCTTCAAACACCTACCAAGTATTATATATGAGAATGAAATAACTTTCATTTCCATTCCTTACCCCTAAACCCCCCAACCAAGCAACCCCTTAATATCATTAAATTAAAACGACTTTTGTAAACTAATTGTTAGATCGAGTGTGGTTGCTAGAGGGGGGTGAATAGCAATTTTCGAACTCTTTCTTTCTACGTTGTTAGTGTGCAAGCGGAAATACAATAAACAAAACTAAAACTAACAACAAGACACTGATGATTTACGTGGTTCGGAGATAAACTCCTACTCCACGACTGCACGTAAGGTGGGTGATCCCTAATCCGTCGGTGGATGATTCCCCGGAGCACCTCCGACTAGATCGCGTAGCTCCTTGTGGGTAGAGAAACCTCTCCACAAGATTTGGACACTACCTGAGATCACTAGGGTACTAACTCACTCTAACCAAGTAAGTTTCGCCGAAAACACCAGCCCAAACTGAGTTCTCTTTAAATAAAACTCAGGTTGGAAAACCTGCTGGCAATCGACTGCTCCCAGGGCAGTCGACTGCCCCCACTCAGATTCGACCGTTGACAGCCCCAACGTTCGAATTCTGTTACACACCAGTCGACTGGTCTAGCGCCAAATATAGACTATGATTTTCTGTGTTCGCTGGCAGTCGACTGTTATATTCCCAGTCGACTGCCCAGCTTACAAATACACTCCTACTCACTCTCATGACCCTCCTCCATGCGCGCCTTCAGGTACACTCCCTTGGCTTGCCCCTTGAAGTCCTCTTCCACCGGCTATTGTCCCTCGGATGCGCACGCAAGTCCTCGACTTGCCTCCGTGCCACCCTTCGCGTGCGCCCTTTGAAGTTCACTTCCCGGCTTGCCCTTGGAGTCCTCCTCCCTTGGCTCTTATCCCTTCATGACTTGCTGACTCTTTACCAGCAGCCTTGACTATTGCCTTCGCGCCCTCTTAATCTTCGGACCTCGTCCCTCAGATGCACACAAGCCTCCAGCTTGTCTCCAAGCCATCCTTCACGTACACCTCAAAGTCCGCGCCCCTCGGCTCATCATCCCTGTTATACCAAGGTCGCGTAGCTCCTTGTGGGTAGAAAAACCTCTCCACAAGATTTGGACACTACCTGAGATCACTAGGGTACTAACTCACTCTAACCAAGTAAGTTTCGCCGAAAACACCAGCCCAAACTGAGTTCTCTTTAAATAAAACTCAGGTTGGAAAACCTGCTGGCAATCGACTGCTCCCATGGCAGTCGACTGCCCCCACTCAGATTCGACCGTTGACAGCCCCAACGTTCGAATTCTGTTACACACCAGTCGACTGGTCTAGCGCCAAATACAGACTATGATTTTCTGTGTTCGCTGGCAGTCGACTGTTATATTCCCAGTCGACTGCCCAGCTTACAAACACACTCCTACTCACTCTCATGACCCTCCTCCATGCGAGCCTTCAGGTACACTCCCTTGGCTTGCCCCTTGAAGTCCTCTTCCACCGGCTATTGTCCCTCGGATGCGCACGCAAGTCCTCGACTTGCCTCCGTGCCACCCTTCGCGTGTGCCCTTTGAAGTTCACTTCCCGGCTTGCCCTTGGAGTCCTCCTCCCTTGGCTCTTATCCCTTCATGACTTGCTGACTCTTTACCAGCAGCCTTGACTATTGCCTTCGCGGCCTCTTAATCTTCGGACCTCGTCCCTCAGATGCACACAAGCCTCCAGCTTGTCTCCAAGCCATCCTTCACGTACACCTCAAAGTCCGCGCCCCTCGGCTCATCATCCCTGTTATACCAAGGTCCCTCGGGTGCACACAAGCCTCCAGCTTGTCTCCATGTAACCCTTCACCGTACCGAAGCTGTCTAGCCAAGTCAATATGTGTAAGCTGTACATCTTGCACACTCAAATACATATATTAGATCACAAGAGAAAACCTAACTTAAACCTTTGTCCAAACATCAAAACTCATGGTCACTCCGGACCATAGATTGCCTCAACACTAATCTACTAAAAATTGTAATAAAATAAACTTTTCCATTGCCGGGACTTGAACCCGGGTCTTTCGGGTGAGAGCCAAATATCCTAACCAACTAGACTACAGTGGATTAATAATAATGAAATCAATTATGACTAAAGTTTTTGAGAGATATTGGAAAAAAGTATAAAACATATAATTAAATGAGCCGGTGTCGCCTAATTATAAAATGTAATAAGAAGAAGGAAATTATATATATATATATATATATATTAAGAAATGATATGTATGTTAGAGTAGAAGTTTATATAAAAATAGGGAAGGTATTTAACGACGAAATAAGGATAAGTGTGAGGTATAAATGAGAAGTAGAATGCGCATATAACAAATTTTATATAAAATAATTAATGTAATTAATAAATATAATTAATGTAATTAATAAAAATAATCAATGTAATTAATGAATTTAATTAATGGACCTCAGTTTTATTTGGGCCCTAGGCATAGGCTTATGCCTTGAGCTGAGACTTTTGGTACATCCTCTAATTTTCTCAAAAATGGTCATTTATATCAACTTGGAAATCTATCTATAATTCTATGTGTTTATCAAGGCTAACCATTATAATTTGACACATGGAAATGTCCTCAATACTCCCCTCTTTATCTCTTATCCTAGATACATATGGGAAACTTCCATATCCTTATCATTCAATATCATCTATTGGATTTTAAATACTCATCAATTCTCCTTGAATTTCCATGATATCCATATAGTCTCATTTCATATAATCACCATTAAACCATGAGGCAAACCTTTGTTCAAAGAGTATAATCAAGGATCTTATTTTAAGGTTAGATCTTTTCATTCAATATGCCTTTTCCCTTCAAACCTATGGATCGGGTAGTCGATTGCAAAATCTTACAGAATGTTTCTGGGCTAAAATCAGTCGACTGCCCCCAGGGCAGTCGACTGATACCTGAATTTCAAGTTTTTCAGTCCAAATTCAGTAATGCCTAAATAATTCCATAAATCTCTAAAAAATCTGAAATTTCGTGGAGAGAATTATGGAATCTATGTCTACTTGGGAAAAATATGTTTCCAAACAAATGTACTCCAAATTCCAAGATTGGTATGAAACTCAACTTCTCCTAAATTATATCATTTAAGCTTCCCCCAAAAGTCCTAATTGTGGCCTTTCCTCAATGTATCTTCTTATACTTGATCATAATTCATTTTTAGCACTAAATTATATGGTATTTACCCATTAAACCTTAATTTTACCCAATATAATCGTATTTTCACTTTTTCTCCATAATTCTCTTTTTAATGTGCTAATTCTCTAGGATTAAGACTTACCCTAGTCTTCCAATCCTTTTGGCACATTTCCTAGTCCACCTAGACCTTCCTAGAGAAATCATCTCTTGAGATCCATTTACCATGGACCCCAAAGGCTCCTAGAGCTCCCCCTTGAGCTCTTAGCCCTAGCCACCTCCCTAGGTGACTCAATCCACACTAGACCACACCGGTAAGCCCCCGGTGATTCTTGGCCTACAAATCTAACCTTCTTAACCATGGACACCTTGTCCTTGGTTAAGTCATTCTTTTACCTTTTGATGGCATTCCCTTGCCATCCTTGGGCTTCTCCTTCTTGCCATCATTGTATGCTTCCCCAACATACTTCTTTTTGTTGCCATTGGAGACTCTAGGCCGGTATCCCAAACCCGATCTATCATAGTTGAGTTTTAGACTACCTAACATCATGTCTAAACCCTTTGATCCAACCTTGAATCTACTAGGGTCTTTTCCAATGTATCAAGCCTTGCCCTAAAGGCTTGATTTTCCTTTTCTAGATTTCTAACCCTAGAATCCATATGTCCACCTTGGACATTCCTAGATCTACCCGTCTTCCTAGGCATGTGTCTCCCCTTCTTGGGGTTAATGACTTGATCCTTAGGTACAAAGGTCTTAGGTCTATCATGATGTATGTTTTTCCCACATTGTTAATCCTACTCCTATCATCGTATTTAAATCCAAAATTATACACCATCAAGCATTTTTCATGAATTTTAGCATGCATGGAGGAACTTAAATTTGAATTACATTTTAATCTAAAGTTAGGGATTACCTCCCTTACCTTTAAAGCTCCTCCTTGTTGGAAGCTTCTTTTCTTACTCTCCTCCTTCTCTCATTTTCTTAGATGCTCCATTTTCTTGAGCTTTCCACTCCTTGGGCATTTCGTGTGGTAGTGTCCTAGCTCACCACACGTAAAACATCTAATTTTCTTTTTCCTTTCTTGGGCTTCTCCAATCTTACAACCCACGTTAGATTTAAAGGAACTTGAAATGAGTTTAGATTTTACCTCCTTTTTACCTTTTGGACACTTATCTTTGTAGTGTCCCTTTTCGTTGCATCCAAAGCATGTGATATATTCCTTCTTCTTTGCTTTGGTGGAGGTTGAAGCTTCTTCTTGTTCTTGTATAGAAGTGGGTCTCTACTCCACCTCAATTCTTGAGATTGATACTTCCTCTTCTTCTCTTGAGGAGGTTGATGATCATTCACTTAATTCCTCCTTTTCACTTGAAGAAATTGACACTTCCTTTTCTTTTTCTTCTTCTTGACACATTTGACTTTTCTCCTTGGGCTCTTGAGCTTGTGTAGGATTTTCATGATATTCTTCTATCTTTTTCCATAGTTCATGTGTATTTTCATATGCCCCTATACCACTCAAGATATTGTTAGGCAAAATATTAACTAATATATCAATTACCTTTTTATTCGCCTTGGATTGATCTTGTTGCTCTTGATTCCAATATGTAGGTCTAAGCTTCTTCCCGTGCTTATCCTTTGAAATTTCGAATGGTTCTTCAAGAGCAATCCTAAGGTTCCACTCCATTCCGAACCACGTCTTCATCCTTGCCCGCCAATAGTCGAAATCTTCATGATCGTAAGGTGGTGGAGTGTAGATATCATCCCCCAACTTGTCTTCCATGGTTCATCTCTAGCTTACTTTACCCCCTCGGCGGTTAGTCCAATGAGAGCGGTCCTTCGCTCTGATGCCACTTGTTAGATCGAGTGTGGTTGCTAGAGGGGGGGTGAATAGTAATTTTTGAACTCTTTCTTCCTACGTTGTTAGTGCGCAAGCGGAAATACAATAAACAAAAATAAAGCTAACAACAAGACACTCACGATTTACGTGATTCGGAGATAAACTCCTACTCCACGGCTGCCCGTAAGTGTTGGACCTTGGATGGCTAGAGGGGGGGGTGAATCTAGTCGGACACAAAACTTTTGAGGCTTTTGAAACTATTCTGCACTTCAGAGTTAGGCAGCGGAAGCAAATGCAGAAACAGAAAACTAAAAACAACAAACCAAAGCAAAGGAAAGCAAACCGACGCTAACACCTCGATATACAAGGTTCGGGGATAACTTGCCCCTACTCCTTGGCGTGCCCATAAGGTGGGCGATCCCTTGATCGTCGACAGATCAAGCCCCAGTGAACACCGGATAAGATAGAGCCTCCTTCTCGGTGGAGAAACCTCTCCACAGATCTCACAGATGATTGAACTTGAGTACAAGAGATCACACAAGAAGGAACACTTACAAAGATCTCACAGGAATGCAACAAGATCGCTCAAGCACAAAAGAACAGAGAGCACAACCCCACAACAAAAACTTCACTCATTTTTCTATTTTCCCCTTGTTTTCGCTCCTCTGCTTCCAGCCTCGTCTTAAGCTCCCTCTCACCATCGCAAGCTTCATCAGCATCCACTGAGCCAACCTGAACCCACTGACCTCCCTGAGCACTCAGTCCACTGAAGACCTCCTCTTCAGCTGAGTCTCCGTCAGTCGCCAGCTGCTCCAGTTGCCGTTGAAACCTGAGAAGGAGAAACAAACAAACCTGCTCCAAGGAAAGTCTCCCATTGACCCTCCTTGAGTGTTTGAATCACCTGCACACTCCAACAGAGGCTTAGCAATGCATATCAAATGAAATCAGCAAGTAGCAGAGAATTGATAGTGAAAACAGACGCGATCAGAAACTTCTGACATCGTATTTGAATTAAAGTTCTGCTCCTGATCGGTCACCAGACCGATTAGGAAGGACCCTGATCGGTCACCGGACCGATCCAGAAGTCTTCTGCACACTCCTGATTGGTCCCCAGACCAATCCAGCATTCTGCTGCACACTCCAGATCGGTCCCCAGACCAATCAGGCTGCTCCCTGATCGGTCACCAGACCGATCAGGCTGCTTCCTGACCAATCAGGCTCCATCCTGATCGGTCCACGTCCGAGTGAACAGTAACTACCGAAATCAAATCCTAAGTCATGGATCGGTCACCAGACCGTTCAGGAACTGATCAGCGGGGGAACTCAACTCACTGTTTGCTCCCTGATCGGTCACCAGACCGATCAGGAGCTGTGCAGTGAGTGAAACGCATACTCCCTGATCGGTCACCAGACCGATCAGTCATCGCTGGATCGATCACTAGACCGATCCACGAAGGAGCACCTTGCCAACTTCCCTGATCGGTCACCAGACCGATCCAGGCAAGCCCAAATGCACTCTAAGTCACGAGAACAAGCCTCCAGCCCATCTCTGACTTGTGCCATGCCCAGCTTCACTCACTGGGACTTCAACCTAGCCCTCCAAGTTAGGACCTGGCTTCACTCACCAGGGTTCGGTCACCCGGCTTCACTCATCGGGACCCGGCTTCACTCACCAGGATTTCAACCTAGCTTCACTCACTAGGATTTCAATCACCTGGCTTCACTCACAAGGACCCGGCTTCACTCACCGGGATTTCAATCACCTGGCTTCACTCACCAGGACCCGGATTCACTCACCGGGATTTTCATCACCTGACTTCACTCACCAGGACCCGACTTCACTCACCGGGATTTCCATCACCTGGCTTCACTCACCAGGACCCGGCTTCACTCACCGGGATTTTCATCAGCTGGCTTCACTCACCAGGACCCGGCTTCACTCACCGGGATTTCCATTACCTGGCTTCACTCACCAGGACCCGACTTCACTCATCGGGATTTTCATCACCTGGCCCTCCATATTAGGACTTTGTGCCCAGTCCCCGACTAGGACTTAATCCCAATTCGTTCAATCAAACTTAAATCAAAACTTAAATCGTTGTCAACACCAAAACAACAATCAGGGTCGGACTGCATCAACAGTAAGGTGGGCGGTCCCTAATCCGTCGGTGAATGATTCCCCAGAGCACCTCCGGCTAGATCGCGTAGCTCCTTGTGGGTGGAGAAACCTCTCCACAAGATCTAGACACTACCTGAGATCACTAGGCTACTAACTCACTCTAACCAAGTAAGTTTCACCGAAAACCCCAGCCCAAACCGAGTTCTCTTTAAATAGAACTCAGGTTGGAAAACCCAGTAGTCGACTGCCCCCACTCAGATTTGACCGTTGACAGCCCCAACGTTCGAATTCTGCTACACACCCGTTGACTGCTCCCAAAGCAGTCGACTGGTCCAGGGCCAAATACACACTGTTAGTTTCTGTGTTCGCTGGCAGTCGACTGTTATATTGCCAATCGACTGCCCAGCTTACAAACACACTCCTACTCACTCTCATGACCCTCCTCCATGCGCGCCTTCAGGTACACTCCCTTAGCTTGCCCCTTGAAGTCCTCTTCCACCGGCTATCGTCCCTCGGATGCGCACGCAAGTCCTCAACTTGCCTCCATGCCACCCTTCGCGTGTGCCCTTTGAAGTCCACTTCCCGGCTTGCCCTTGGAGTCCTCCTCCCTCGGCTCTTGTCCCTTCATGACTTGCTGATTCTTCACTAGCAACCTTAACTATTGCTTTCGCGCCCTCTTCATCTTCGGCCCTCGTCCCTCGGATGCATACAAGCCTCCAGCTTTACTCCATGCCATCCTTCATGTACGCCTCAAAGGCCGTGCCACTCAGCTCATCATCCATGCTATACCAAGGACCCTCGGGTGCACACAAGCCTCCAGCTTGTCTCCATGCAACCCTTCACCGTATCGAAGCTGTCCAGCTATGTGTAACCTGTACATCTTGCACACTCAAATACATATATTAGGTCATAAGAAAAAACCTAACTTAAACCCTTTACCCAAAGGTCAAAACTTACTCCGGACCATAGATTGCCTCAACACTAATCTACTAAAATTTGTAATATAATAAACTTTTCCATTGCCGGGACTTGAACCCGGGTCTTTCGGGTGAGAGCCGAATATCCTAACCAACTAGACTACAATGGATTAATAATAATGAAATCAATTATGACTAAAGTTTTTGAAAGATATTGGAAAAAAGTATAAAACATATAATTAAATGAGCAGGTGTCGCCTAATTATAAAATGTAATAAGAAGAAGGAAATAATAATATATATATTAAGAAATGATATGTATGTCAGAATAGAAGTTTATATAAAAATAGGGAAGGTATTTACGATGAAATAATGATAAGTGTGAGGTATAAATGAGAAGTAGAATGCTCATCTTAATAAATTTTATATAAAATTAATTAATGTAATTAATAAATATAATTAATGTAATTAATAAAAATAATCAATGTAATTAATGAATTTTATTAATGGGCCTCAGTTTTATTTGGGTCCTAGGCATAGGCTTATGCCTTGAGCCGGGACTAACACCGCAAGTGGCGAGGATGCAGTAGCAATATATTTGTTAATCATTGCGGCAAAAGTGAGGTCCTCATTTTAACGACCCAAGCATCCCTATCTATTCGGAGAGGGAATAAATTATGGAGACTTATTTTATCTTAATTGAGTGGTTTTCTAAGATAAGAGTATGAGATATTCCGAACCAATATTTGTTCTTATCGAAAATTGAATCATGTCTTACTAGTGGTAAACCTTGCCCAAGTATCAACTCAGCTACACTTGTGGGAGCACTATAACGGTTAACCACTTAAGCTTCAAAGAGATAAAGATGATTAAGGTGTTTGTGTTTGAGATCCTTTTGTTATAAAGGATGATTACACTCACCTAAATATCCTTCACAATCCGTCCCTAAGTTATATCAAGGGAGATACATCACGGAATCAACTTATAATAGCCAACCGTCAAGTTACCAAGGGTGGGATGAACTTTTTTATCGAAGGCATACACCCATCATCCCTGCCCCATTGATGCATGTTTGAGACCCTTATTAACCATTATGACGTCTCCATAATTTTATTACATATGGAATCCGAATTTATCCCCGAATTAATTGTCTTGGACTCGACATTTTTAATCCGACTTCATTCAATTGTGCTCTTTAATCCGATTCGAAGGAGGGGCATCTAAGGACATTCAAATTTTTATTCTCAGAGACGGATTTATGTAAGGGATAGGCTATGCTATAGCCCAGCCCAAACATATGATTAATTATAAAATGTTACCTACATTTCTGGTCAACGGTCATGCATGGAGATTTTGAAATGACTATCATTCATTTTCTTAGATGTTAGTTGCTCGATTATATATGACATCAAATCAAAAAAGATAAGTTTTAATTATTTTTTCAACCCTAAATATCCTTTTAAATTATTCCTTAAAAAAATCCATATGGTCTAAATTATATACTAATTTTATTACATCAAAAACATACAAATATGATGTATGAAGAATAATGACGTTCATATATAATTAATTAATTAATTAGGTTTGTCATCCTCCAAGTGCCTGTCCAACTCAAAGATTTCACCTCCTCTCTTCCGCCTCTCTTACTCAGCCCTATGTCCCTTTCCTGTCATCATTCACGACTACAGCCAGATCCTCAATAGCCAGGCTCTCGCCTTGGAGGTGTAGTTGTTAACAGAGCTACCCTCGACCGCAACTGCCACGACCGAATCGACGTATCCACTACGTGTGGAGTACCCTTATGTCAACGCCAGAGGCGAACAACTAAGGATTGAGATCTTGTGTGGGACGCTCGAGCACAATCTCATATTGCCCTCATGGATCGACGGTCTCTACCTCTCTATCGGTGTCACACTTTCTAACGTCGATGTCGGCGGCTAGGCTTCTACTGTGACCATCAAATTTTCAACTTTTAAGAATTAGTTATCATTACTAATAAATTAATTTAGTAATTTCATAAATAATAAAAAAAATTATTTAATAAAAATTTTAAATCTTATAAAATATAGGAAAATGTGAGATAGTAACGTACTCGTGCTAAGTGAACTTGGAACTTTTCTATAGCGTCCTTGGCAAACTCAACTAACTCAAGATCAACCCAATTCACCTCTAATTCCTAGATCATTCCTTGTTTATTCTCGAGCATCTCAAGTTAATAAAGTCTTCTCCTAAGCAATTTTGTTCTCAGAATCTATAGTGATGCTACAGTAATTACCTAGTTACAACATTTTGACATCAAAATGTTCCTCTGAACAAACATATTCTCAATTGCTACAATACCACATTACTACAATAATTACTACATTATCACACTGCTACAGTAATTGCATAGTTACATCATTACGGTATCAACGTCTTTTTCTGATCAATCACATTTTCAGATGCTACAGTGATGTTATAGTAATAACATTATTACCGTGTTTGAGAACCATTTTAATCGCCCGAGCAATTATATCCTCGGGTGTTATACTAATTACTACAACAAATTGCTACAATAACCTCCACATAGCT
Organism: Boesenbergia rotunda; assembly: GCA_024364735.1. Taxonomy (NCBI): domain Eukaryota; kingdom Viridiplantae; phylum Streptophyta; class Magnoliopsida; order Zingiberales; family Zingiberaceae; genus Boesenbergia; species Boesenbergia rotunda. Next base: position 503,368 of record JAGFNQ010005631.1, read on the forward strand.
TTATCTAAGCAATCACATTCTTAATTGTACTACAATACGCTATAGTACTGATAAAGTAACTGCTACCACAATTGCCACAAACAAGATTATTATTTGAGCAATAATGTTCTCCATGCTACAGTAAGCTGCTACACTAACCTCCACAAAGCTTTATCCGAGCAATCACATTCTTTGTGCTACAGTGTAAGCATCCCAGATTGATTTTGATATGGTCAATCGATTTAAATTAGGTCTTGATGTTTTTAATCCTTGTGTCTAAGTGTACAGGAACTTAAGAGCGTAAGAAGTCGAGCGGAAGACGCATCAGTCGAAAAGTATAGCACAAAAAAGGAGTCGACGGGCTTGATGCATCCGAGGGACGCGGAGCTCTGCGAAAGAGTACGCCGGTGGAGCGAGAAGGACGCGCGCGGTGTAACGCCCGTAAAATCCTTTCAATATTTTTCTTTAAAATATTGATCATGACTATATAGATTCTTGAGTAACATATGAATACTAGCATAAACCTTAGCATGATTTCTTATATAGATTAAAAAGCTAAGTACTAATGGGCTTTACATGGACTCTTCTAGTACATGACTATTAGTGGACCTTAGGTAGAATTTTAACATAGATAGAAATGAATTCCAATTAGGAATATTAGCATAACTCTTGATGAGCTCTTTTGTGAGTCTTGCCAAAAATGAGAGTAAATTGAATAAAAACAAAATGCATGCACCAAGGATTGAACCTTGGACCTAGAGCCTCATCATGCATGTACTAACTAATTCACCTAGCAAGGGAGTGCTAGTGGAAAAGGAAGAAGCTTTTAGTTGAAGTTAAAGAAGGTGAAGAGGCACCATGTGAAGAAACACCATGCTCCTTCACTTAGTATAAAAAGGTTGGATGAGAAGTGAAGAGGCTTAAGTTACTTTTCTTCCACCAAGGCTCTTCCTCTTCTTTCTTCTTCCTCCTCCTTGACTCCTTGCCGTGAGCCACAATGGGCCTTTCCCCTTGGAAAACTTCACAAGAAGACTCCCTTTTGAAGATCCAACTTGTTCTACAATGCTACAAGGGCAAGGAGTGATCTAAAGTCAAGAAGGTTTTCATTTTCTTTCTCTATTCAAGGTTGATAACCAAGATAAAGAGATGTAAGACTCTCTCACATGTGGTATAATAGTTTTCTATGTTGTCTATCATGATTTAAGTTTTGTTTGGGATCTATGCTGAGAAAACTATGGATTAGGGTTTCTACAAGTTTCGGCCAAGCATGGTTTTTGGGGTTTGGGATGTTGTCAAAACCTCACTTATGATTCATAATGCTTTCTCATGATAAATAAAGAATAAATTATGAGTTGTGGAATTTTTGTAGCACCCAAGGCACCCTACAAGTTTCGACCACCATCCCATTTCCATGGTTAGGATTAGATCTAACCCTCCAAGTATGCTTATTATGATTCCCTATGATATAATGGATGTAAATTGTGAATTATATGAATTTTTCCATGGACTTAAGACCCCTGTAAGTTTTGACCAAGACCAAATGTTAGGGCTAGGAGCTAGGGTTAGCCCAATCATGTGTTCTAATGACTTCCTATGACATTGTATGTATTGTATTGGATGTTAATTGTGAATTATATGAATTTTCCATGGACTTGTGGGCCCTTTAGGGTTTCGGCCAAGACCTAATCTAGGGCTAGGAATTAGGGTTAACCCCAATCATGTGTTCTAATGGCTTCCTATGGCATTGTATGAATTGTATGGGTGTTATGTTACTTATGGTATCTCACATTTTACTTGAATAATGGGACTTCCATCTTCTAGGGTTTCGACCAAGCACCAAGTCTAGGGTTTGGGATAGTCTAAGGTTTCAAGTATACTTGTTTATGGCTTACTATGATGTAGATGTATGTTCAAGCATGTTGTATGAATTTTAACTCTAACTTTATGTGCTATGCATCATGACCTTGTATGCTTATATTATGTGCCATGTTGTAGTAGGTTTTATTTATGGATGTTTTAAACCATATACCATGAACACATGCATTGTGAAGTATGCATCATGTTTATGTAGAATTATGCATGCATTAGGTTAAATGCCTTGAACATATGTATATTATGGTTATGTAGACCCATGCATGTTTTATGTTGAATGTCATGAACCTATGTAGTATGTATCATGTTCATATGGATCCTACCCATGCATGCTTTATGATAGATACCATGATCATGTATGCTATGTGATATGTACCATGTATGTAAAAAGTTATTTATGCATGCTTACCTTATGTACCATGATCATGCAAGCTTTATGAACTAAGATGATGCTTATGCCTTAAGATATAATTATGTATGTAAGTCATGCCTTATGAATGAAGATGATGTTGTAGCGACCCGCCTTCTCTGCTTCAGACGGATCGTTACTTCTGTCTACTTCTCGACTCTAATGCACGACTAAAGAAAACGCGGAAATCTTTTTTTTTTCTTTTTAAATTCATCTAAGAATGATATTCTAACTTAAGTAGTCATGCATGATACCATGTCACACTTCTATCTCAAAAGCCGACAAATGATACTTGTAGAAGCTTGCCTCGCCCAACTCGAACTGCAGGTATCAGTCGACTGGTACTGTACCAGTCGACTGGTAGGGCCTGAAATCAAAATTTCAGGTTTCGGCACTTGCTTCAAAGGTCCACCAATCATGTAGTTTCGAGCCATATAAAACTATGATACCATTTCTATACTCTATGACAGTTTTCAAATGAGTTTAGCCAATCAAAACGAATCCATAAACTTGAAATTTGGACTTTTACGGAAGAAAATAAACTATACAAGTTATATGAACTTTAACACTAAAGTTTGTACCAATCTTGACTTCTATACATTCATAACACCAAATACATGTCCTATGACCTTGCTAAAGCATCATGAAATGTGAATGCAACTTTTCTAAACATATTTAAGCAATGAAACTTAATTCAAAGAAGAAATTGATACTATCTTGGCACATGCATCTATCTCTCTAACAAAGTATCAATGTCTCCAACTACTCACAATTCTACTCATCCAATGCAATCATAAGGATATGCAAGCTAAAAGAAATGACATGGAATCTTTACTCTAAGAAATTGAGTATGTAAAACTATCCAAAACTTAAACGTTCGCTAAACTCCATAAAACAAGAACTTGAAATTCAAATGAACTATAACATTGGTGAATTAAATAACTAAATTGTCTTGTGCCAAAGATCTCTCCATAATCAGCCACCACACACGCTTTACTCAGCACCGCCTCGTCGTCTTCCTTCAGAATTGCTTGCCTTTACCTTTATCTGCAATAAGAGGAAATGCAACTAGTAAGCAAAAAGCTTAGTAAGTACTATCTAGCTCACAAAATCTCGAAATGTGCAAACATGCTTTTAGAACAATATGAAAATCATATGAGATACTAATATGCTCGAAAGAAACACTAAGAACATGTATAACTCAACACATGCATACTCAAGCAATAATAAATCTCAATTTACTTTTCTTGGCTCAACTTGAAACTTTAGCTATTCTTTAACTTTTGAAAACTTTCTTAAACTTTAGAAAAACTTTGCTAAAGCATATACTTGAAAATAATAATCACTTGGATCCACTGAAGACGTAAGTACCATCTCATATGCGCGTTCCCTAAAAGGTTGGGGTAGCGAGCCACCAATCCTAATAGAGCAGACCTTGGTCTACCAGGGCCAAGACCTTGGAATTGGACACCTGGATTTCTTTAACGACGCCCTTGGACGCCGGGTACTGGCCTTATAAAATAAAATAGCTTTTCTTTCTTTTCTTTCTTATCTGTAAATGCCTTGGCATTTTCTCGAGCACCTTGGTGCTAAAATCCCTAAGTCTTGACTTTTGGGGATTTCTTAAGGCCTTGGCCTTTTCTTTTCTTATCTTTATCTTTTCTTTTCTTTTCTCATAACTTTTCTTAGACCCTAAACTCACATAGGGTATTAATCAACATATATAAGCATATAATGAACTAAGATCACATGCAAAAACTCAAACAAAAAGGAAATATCTCTTTTAAAAACTTTTAAAGGAAATTCTCGCGGAAAAACCGCCTCTTACTGCAGGTGAGCAGTACTTACATTGATATCTTGGACTTACAACCAAGATTAACGTCTAGAGCTCGGGAGAAACTTGAGATCTCGGAGAATTCTTCACGCCTACGCGTTCCTCTCGTCGCGGGGATCCCGAATATAGGATTATCTCTTGGAGAAGAGTCTTGGCCGGCCCTCTAGAGCTTGCTGTTGGTCGGCGTCGCCCCAAGAGAGGAGAGGAGGTCGGCGTGAGGGTTTGGAGAGGAGAGAAATAAAACTTCTCTCTTTAATTAGCTATTTATACTTAAGGGTCGGATCAACCTACTATACCATAAATACCCTTCTCTCCGTCCCTCGTTGTGCTTGATACCCCTAGCCCGGCTGGTTGCGCGCGCGGGCTGTTTCGAGGTGGTCGCGGGTTCAATCCACCGGCTGCCCTTAAACGTTTTTATTATTTTTCTTTTTATTTTTCTTTTTCTTTTTCCAAAAATACCAAACGGACTCGGAAAATTCCATAAAAATACTCTAAAAATTCCTAAAAATATCTAGAATATTTCTAAACCATTTCTAAATAATTCTAAGGACTTTAAGAACTAAAAATGGGAATTTTGGGGCGTTACAATCCCCCATACCTTATGAAAAGTTCGTCCTCGAACTTAGAATAATTCTGGATATCTCTCTCTCATGTTGTCCTCACGTTCCCAAGTAGCCTCTTCATGCTTTTGATTCTGCCAGATGACCTTCACTAGTGGCACTTCTTTGTTCCTTAATCTCTTAACTGCTTTGTCCACTATCTGTGTCGGTCTGCTCTCATAACTAAGATCTTCTTGGATCTGTACTGACTGAGGCTGAATCACTTGGCTAGGGTCGTGAATACACTTCTTTAGCATAGAGACATGAAAGGTACTGTGGATAGCTGACATATCCTCTGGTAGGTCCAACTCATATGCTACCTTACCAACCCTCTTTATGATCTTGTAGGGTCCTATGTAGCGAGGACTTAGCTTGCTCTCTTACCAATCTCACCACTCCCTTCATGGGAGCGACCTTGAGAAATACTGAATCTCCAACTTGGAATTCAAGTGGCCTACGGCGTGTGTCAGCATAACTTTTCTGTCTACTCTGGGCAGTCTCAATCCTCTGGCGGATCGTCTGGATAGCCTGAGCGGTCTCATCTATAAGCTCAGTCTGGCTGCCTAATCCTGACTCCATCTCTTTCTTCTCACCCGCTTCTTGCCAACATATGAGTGATCTGCATTTCCTGCCATACAATGCCTCATAAGGTGCCATCCTGATGGTGGCCTGATAGCTATTGTTGTAGGCAAACTCAGCTAAGCACAGAAATTTGCACCAACTACCTTTAAAGTCCAATGCACAAGCCCTGAGCATGTCTTCTAAAATCTGATTTTACTCTCTCTGTTTGTCCATCTGTCTGGGGATGGAAAGCTGTGCTGAACTGAAGTCTGGTGCCTAGGGCGTCCTGAACACACTTCCAAAAATGGGAGGTGAATCGCCCATCTCTGTCAGACACGATCGACTTCGGAACTCCGTGAAGCCTGATCACTT
>JAGFNQ010005631.1:517827-561184 GCA_024364735.1 Boesenbergia rotunda
ATATGATTAAGTCCTGATCGAGGATTAGGCATGATTTGGAGGATTCTAGCCTGGAGGGCTAGGTGTTGGAAAATCCTAACCTGGAGGGTTAGGTGGTGAAAATCCTAGCTTGGAGGGCTAGTGTTGGAAAAGTCCTAATTCGGAAAGGTTGGGTGAAAAGTCCTAGCTGGAGGGCTAGGTGAAAAGTCCTAACTTGGAGGGTTAGGTGCAAATTCCCATCCTGGAGAATTAGGTGAAAAAGTCCTGGCTTGGAGGGTCAGGTGCCTAGCTTGGAGGGCTAGGTTGGATGAGTTCTAACTCGGAAGGGTTGGGTGAAAAGTCCTAGCTTGGAGGGCTAGTGAAAAGTCCTAACTTGGAGGGTTAGGTGCAAATTCCCAACTTGGAGAGTTAGATGGAAAATCCTTAGCTTGGAGGGCTAAGGTGGATGGAAACTTAGCTTGGAGGGCTGAGTTTGAGTCCCTGGATCGGTCTGGTGATCGATCAGGGATTTGGCACGCTGCTCCTTCGTGGATCGGTCGGGTGACCGATCCAGCGATGACTGATCGGTCGGGTGACCGATCAGGGAGCACACAGTGAGGTTGGGAACCTACTGTGCTGCTCCTGATCGATCTGGTACCGATCAGGGAGTATGCGTTTCACCCATTGACTGGCTCCTGATCGGTCTGGTGACCGATCAGGGAGCGAGCAGTGAGGTTGAGTTCCTTGCTGAACAGCTCTGATCGGTCTGCTGACCGATCAGGATCACTGTGCAGATCGTTCTGTTGAACGATCCAGCTTCGCGGGCTCCTCACTAAGATCGATCAGGACGAAGCCTGATCGGTCTGGGATGACCTGATCGGACTGCTGACCGATCAGGAAGATCCCTGATCGGTCAGTTGACCGATCAGAAGGTTAGCCTGCGAAACTCAGAAATCGCCCATATAAGGGTGGATCGGTCCGGTGAACGATCCACGACCTGGGATCGGTCTGGTGATCGGTCCAGGAGAATCTCAAAGAAATCGCGATTTCTGATTGAGCGTTGGGGATCGATCAGGACGGAGCCTGATCGGTCTGGAACCAGCCTGATCGGTCTGGTGACCGATCAGGAGGCTCTCTGATCGGTCCGGTGACCGATCACTTTAATTCAAATTGCATTGTCAGACGCTCTGATCGCGTCTGAACACAACCGATTCGCTGCCACTTTCCTCTGATATTTGATATGCTGTTTGATTTGCTGCTCTAATACTCTGATTAAGTTTCAGGTGACAGGGGAGGATTCAAACACTCAAGGAGAAGTCAAAGAGAGCTTTCCTTGGAGCAGGTTTGTCCCTTTCTCCACACAGGTTGCAACGGCTGGATGCAGGACTGAAGCTGCTGACTGAAGCTTGGCTGAGGGAGCTCAGGAAGTTCAGTTAGGGTTCAGTGTAGCTGGCGCGTTGGCAGTGAGGCAGCTGTAGGCTGCTGGAGATGAGATCATCTGTTGCTTAGCGGAGAAACAAAAGGAACGAGAGTTGTAGTGTTCAAAGATTCATCTTGTGCTCTTGAGTTCCTGCGTTTGTTTTTGCTCCACATTAAGCTTGCTGTTCTTGAGTTCTTCAATCATTCTGAGCAAGCTATTGAGAAGCAATCATCATACTTGAGCGCTTGAAGGAGAAAACAAGAGGCTTGGAGTCCGACAGTGGGAAGACACGGAGAAGGGTTCTGCGTGAGATCGCCACTGGGTGGAGCTCAGGGAAGCTTGCTGTGTTTTTGTCCTTGCTAAGTGGTTGAGTAAGATCCTTCTTGTTGTTTCTTTGTGCTCATTCTATATCATTGTTTGAAACACACTGTGGGGAGGTTTCTCCACCGAGAAGGAGGTTGCTTCATATCCGGTGATCACCGGGGCTTGATCTGCCGACGATCAAGGGATCGCCCACCTTAAGGGCACGCCAAGGAGTAGGGGCAAGTTATCCCTGAACCTTGTAAAATCTCCTTGTTAGCGATCTTGCTAATCTTGCTAGTTAGGTTTTGGTTTAAGTTTCTGCAAGTTTTGTTTTCCCATACTTCCGCTGTGCTATTAATAACTTCAAGTGCAGAAATTTGATAACTCTTCAAGAAGAAGTGATTGGCTATATTCACCCCCCCTCTCTAGCTATCTCGTTCCCAACAAGTGGTATCAGAGCTTGGTGCTCTATTTACGGCTTAACAACCGAGAGTTCTCAACAAGATGGCATTGAGAGAAGGCTTCTCCACCACCCGACCTCCATTCTTTGATGGTGCCGACTTCCAATATTGGAGATCAAAGATGGAATACTATTTGAAGATGGATATCCATACGTGGTTCGCGGTGAAGGAGGGATTCACCCCTCCTAAGGATGATGAAGGCAAAGAACTTGAGTCATGGAGGTGGACTGCCGAACAAACAAGGAAGAGTGAAGCCGACGCGAAGGCGGTTGTCACTCTACCATGTGGCATGAACAAAGACCAACTCATCAAGGTTGGTCCTTTCACAAGTGCAAAAGACTTGTGGAACAAACTCATAGAGCTCCATGAAGGCACCCGAGATTCTAAAATTGCCAAGAGGGACTTGTTCCTCAATCAACTCCAAAATCTCTCCATGAAGGAGAATGAGTCGATAAGTGAGCTCCATAGCCGGTTCAAGGAAGTCCTTAATGGACTTCATTCAATTGATGAAAAGGTCGAGAATCGCGACCTTGTGAGGTATGTCTTGAAAGCATTTCCAAGGAATGCTTTGTGGTCATCCATGGTGGATGCCTACAAAGTATCCAAGGATTTATCTATTGTAAATTAGATGATTTATTTTGTGAGATGGAATTGCATGAAATGGCTAACAAAGGCCCCAAGGAGAAGGGGATTGCCTTAGTTGCAGGGGATCGATCACTAAGAAGATGAAGGAGAAGAAGAAGGAGAAGGAGGTCTCATCATCTTCATCTTCTTCCGGATCCGAATCCAATTCCGAGGAGGATGGCAGCGGCTCTTCTTCATCCGAAATGGCCAACTTTGTGAGGAGGATGATGCGAAGAGACCGACGTTTCAAAAGGAGAGGTAACACTAGTGAATTCAAGCTTGATAAGAATAATGCATCTTGCTTTGAGTGTGGTAGGAAAGGGCATTTCAAGAATGAATGTCCGAAGCTTAAGAAGGAGGAGAAACCCAAAAGAAAAGAAGAGAAATCCAAGAAGAAGAAGAAAGCTTTGAAGGCTTCTTGGGATGAGTCATCCTCTAGTTCATCCGATGATGAGAAGGAGGAGAAGAGCACAAGGCAAGTGGCTCTCATGGCTCTTGGAGAGGAGAGCAGTGATGAATCTTCAAGCTCCTCAAACGCGGCTTCATCATCTTCGGATGATGAAGAGGTAACTTCTCCCGAGCTTGAAAAATGCTATAGAGCAATTGCATGTTTAACTAGTATGCTTAAGAAATCCAAAAACAAAGTTAAAGCATTGCAATTAGAAATTGATCAATTGAAAGCTTCTAGGGATGATAACATTGATGATTTACATGTTGAATTACTAGAAGATGAAATTAAATCTTTGAAACATGAGATTGTAAGCTTGAAATCCTCTAAGGTTGAGGAAATCAGTGATTTGCATGATAATGTGTTAGTGGAGGAAAACCAATCATTGAAGAGTGAAGTTGAGAAGCTCAAGAATATTCTTGGGAAATTCTCAAATAGCTCTAAGACCCTAGACATGATCCTAAATGCCCAAAGAGCGGTTTACAATAGGGCCGGTATTGGTTACCGCCCTAAGGAACCCTCATTTGTATCTCTCATGTCTAGGACTGACATGAGACAATCTAGGACACCCAAAATCCAAAAGAAAGTTGTCAAGGCATGGGTGCCTAAGTCATGTTTAGTTGATACTTTAGGTCCCAAGGTTTGGGTACCTAAGACTTCTATTTTTCGAATTGTGTAGGTTATGATTGAGGGGGAGCATCTATCAACTTGGTTTGTTGATAGTGGATGCTCCAAACACATGACCGGGGATAGATCATTGTTTACCACATTTCACAAGAAGAGTAGAGGTAATGTATCATTTGGTAACAATGGTAGCCTTAAGGTCATAGGAATAGGAGACATTCAAATATCCGAATGTCTTAGAATCTCAAATGTCCTTCTAGTCAAGGGGATGAAGTTTAATCTCCTAAGTGTCAGTCAATTGTGTGACACGGGTTACACAATTGACTTCCAACCAAGTCAATGTCTAGTTAGACAAAATGACACCTTGGACACGGTACTAGTAGGAGCAAGAGTAGACAATATTTATCAAGTTTCATTTAAAAGTGCTACTAATGCTTTTGCTAAGTGTTTCATGTCAAAAGAAGAAGAGTCCACACTTTGGCACCGGAGGCTAGCACATGTGAACATGAAGAACATCCGGAAGTTGGCCAACAAGGGACTAGTTCGAGGCTTACCAAGCATCAAGTATGGAAAAGATAAATTATGTGATGCGTGTCAAATGGGTAAGCAAACAAAATCTGCACATAAAGGTAAAAGCGCTGTAAGTACTTCCAATGCATTAGATTTACTTCACATGGATCTATTTGATTGTAGCACTATCATATCATTGAATGGAAGTAGATATTGCTTTGTTATCATTGATGATTTCACTAGATATACATGGACTTTCTTTTTAAAACATAAGGACCAAACCTTAGATATTTTTATTTCTTTTTGTAGAAGAATTGAAAATGAAAAATCATAACAATTAAGACAATAGAAGTGATCATGGAGGTGAATTTCAAAACCAAAGGTTTCTAGAATTTTGTCAAGATAAGGGTTATAGACATGAGTTCTCTACTCCTAGAACACCACAACAAAATGGTGTTGTAGAGAGGAAGAACCGTGTTCTTCAAGAGGCTGCACGAAGCATGCTTAATGAGTACTCACTCCCGAGTTACTTATGGGCTGAAGCTGTAAATACAGCTTGCTATGTGCAAAATCGAGTTCTCATCCATAGGTTTTTAGGAAAGACTCCCCATGAACTTTGGTTTGGGAAACCACCTACGGTTAAACACCTTAGGGTGTTTGGTTGTAAGGTGTTCATCCTAAACACCAAGGATCACCTTGGAAAGTTCACGGCAAAGGCTGATGAAGGGATACTAGTCGGGTACTCCCTCGTTAGTAAAGCCTACCGAGTCTACAACAAGAAAACTAGATTAGTTGAAGAGTCTTCTGATGTGGTTTTTGAAGAAATTCCGAAATCAATTGACCAATCAGAAAATGCAGAAGGAGTTCAACTCGAACTAAGGAGACTTAGTTTGAATGAAATTCCAAGTGTTGTTGATGGTGATGAGTCCGATGACGATGAGCCTAGACAACCCATTGATCAGCCGGATCCTGAGGCTGAACTTGTGTCTAGTGAACCCATTCAAGAAGCACCACCAACACCAAGCAAACGAGATTAGCCTCTAGTCATCCCCAAGACCAAATTGTTGGAGACATCCATCAAGGGGTTAGGACTAGATCATTCTTCCGGAATGAGGCTAATGAAGTTGCTCTAATTTCCGAAATTGAACCTAGAAAAATTGATGAAGCATTAAATGATCCCGATTGGATTATCGCGATGCAAGATGAACTAGGTCAATTTGAGAGGAGTCAGGTTTGGGACTTAGTCCCTAGACCTAAGAAGACCACCATTATTGGAACCAAATGGGTCTTCAAAAACAAATTAAATCACAAGGGAGAAATCATTAGAAACAAGGCACGCTTGGTAGCCAAGGGCTACAGTCAAGTTGAAGGCCTTGATTATGATGAGACTTATGCTCCCGTGGCACGATTAGAGTCCATCCGATTGATGCTTGCATTTGCAGCACACCGTGGCTTCAAATTATTTCAAATGGATGTCAAATCGGCCTTCCTAAATGGTTTGATTAGGGAGGAGGTCTATGTCGAACAACCTCCGGGGTTTGAGAGTACCGAATATCCAAACCACGTGTTCAAGCTCAAAAAGGCACTCTATGGCCTTAAACAAGCACCCCGGGCTTGGTATGAGCGGTTGTCGACATTCTTGATTGAAAAGGGTTTCGTTAGAGGTCAAATAGACCCTACACTGTTTCTACGAAGAGATAGTGAAATATATTTGTAGCCCAAGTATATGTCGATGACATAATTGTGGCTCAAACAACAAGGGCTATTTAAATGAGTTCATTCGACACATGGAGAGTGAGTTCGAAATGAGTCTAGTGGGAGAGTTGACTTTCTTCCTTGGACTTGAAATCAAGCAAACTCGCGATGGTATCCATGTGCACCAATCAAAGTATACACATGAAATGCTTCGAAAATTCAATATGAGTGATTCGAAAGAGGTAACCACTCCCATGGCCACAAACACAAGATTAGACAATGATGAGAGTGGTAAACCCGTTGATCTAACTCAATATCGAAGCATGATAGGTAGTTTGCTATACCTCACAGCTAGTCGACCAGATATACTATTTGCTGTAGGTATGTGCGCTAGATATCAAGTCTGTGCCAAGGAATCTCACCTAATTGCTGTTAAGCGAATTTTGAGATATCTCAAGGGTACAATTGGTGTAGGTCTTTGGTATCCCCGTACCGAATCTTTTGATTTGATGGGCTATACGGATTCCGACTACGCTGGATGTAAGTTGGACCGGAAGAGCACTAGTGGGGGCTGCCAATTCTTAGGATCGTCCTTAGTAAGTTGGTCGAGTCGGAAGCAACATTGTGTTGCTCTTTCCACTACCGAGGCAGAATATATCGCCATGGGAGAGAGTATATCACAATTGTTGTGGATGATCCACACCTTAGAGGATTATGGATTGAGTTACAAGGGTGTGCAAGTGTTATGTGATAACATTAGCACAATTAACTTAACCAAGAATCCAGTCCATCATTCTAGGACAAAACATATTGAGGTAAGACACCACTTCATTAGGGATCATGTAGCTAGGGGGAACATCATACTCTCTTATGTAGAGTCAAAGTCAAACCTAGCTGACATTTTCACTAAACCACTTCCCGAGAATGAATTTAGTTTCCTACGACGGGAATTGGGAATGTGTCGCGCTTCATGATGTTCAAATTGCGGTCAAAACACTTCATGATGATTTCGAAATTTTTGGGAACAATTGGGTAACTTTGGGAACATCTCACACAAACTATAAGGTTTAACAAAACGTTTTTGTTTGCTAGATATGGGGTGAGATGTTAGGTTTAACTCAATTTCTCAAAATGTCATTGCATCCCTTGAGGAATTAAGTTAACGAGATAATAATCACGGTGGTGACCAAGTATGGGGAAAACCATTGCATAACATATGTGTATATGGCTCCATGATCATACTTGGACATTCCAATCAAGGCAACTTGATTGGAAACTTGAATTTGGAATGAAAACTTGAATTTGCTTGATTGATTGGTGTTTGAGTTTGACTCCATTTGGATGGGTCAAAGTGTTTGTTGAACCTATAAGGACTTTTGATTCTTGTTCAGGGATCAATTTTAGTCATAAAATCATGTACAAGTTCGACAAAGTCCATCAAATCTCGTTTGGAAAATTCAGAAGTTCTGAAACTGAACATTTCAGTTCGTATCAGGAACCCTGATCGGTCACCGGACCGATCAGGCATAGGGCTGATCGGTCCCTAGACCGATCTGACCCCTTCCTGTGGTGTTCGGTCCACAGACCGATCTGCGAGGCAAGCTGTGATCTCCCGGAATCTGACTAAGTGTACTGAGCTAGCCTGGATCGGTCTCCGGACCGATCTGGCACCCTGTGGGGATCGGTCCACAGACCGATCAGGGAGCTCAGAGGTTTCTCTCCGGACCCTACTGATCGAATCCTGATCGGTCACCCGACCGATCAGGAGCGCGTCTGATCGGTCATCCGACCGATCAGGACCATGCCAGTCCGATCAGGCTGTATCCTGATCGGTCTGGACGAAATCAGATCGAACGGTGATCCGTTCAAACGCATTAAATTTTGGTTGGTGGACCGATCCACCAACCGATTAACTCTCTCCAAAACCTCGTTTTCCCGAACCCTAGCGCCGAAACACCCTCTTCTGCGCAACCTTGTGCGAGCGAGAGAGTTCTTGCGTCTCCCTTCTTCACGCGCGTGCAAGTTCTTGCGAAGGCTTCTACGGGCGTCTTCTCCTAACTGCAAGTTCTTGTGTGCTCGAAGGCTCCTTTTCCACCGCAAGTTTCTTTCTCAGTCTTGCAATCTCTTCAAACGAACTTCAATGGCGCCTAAGTAAGTGTTGATTTCAGTTTTCTGTTCACAATGGTTCTTGGAATATATGTTTGGGAAGCTAACCGAGTTTTGTTCTTATTTTTGCTATTGTGACGTGACTTACTTGTTGTTGCCGTGGACTTCCATTCCAACCAAATGATCAATTTTTCACTTCTTCACTATCCTATTTTGATCTTGATCGAATCTATCTTTTGATTGGGTCTCATCCTATATATATGATCAATTCTTGTTTTGTTGTGCTTCAACCTATTTGTATGATCAATCTTGCCAAATACATTAAATCTTGTATCATAATCCATTCGACTCTTTAGAAAATCTGCTAAGGGAAAGGAGGTAGTGGAGGGTAGTTCAAGGGGGAAAACTCACTCGTCGTCTGCACCTTCCAGAAGGCCCCAGCCTTCCTCCAGCTCTCGATTCCCCAACGCGGCTTGTGAGCAGGCCTTTCAGGCAAGGACCTTCAAATTATTACCTTGCAGATCCATTGATGTTCCCTTCCTGACGGAGTTCTGTCCCTCTGTCATGGAAATTGTCACTTACTACAATCTGGGTTTTCTTCTCTCCCTGGAACGGACCATAAACTATGACCTTGTATCTGAATTCTACAACAACCTCCAACAAGGTCCTCAAGGGGGATTCGAGTTCACTACTCGTGTCGGGAAGATGAACCTCGATTTCTCATACGAGATTCTAGCTGAGTACTTGGGTGGTCGACGATCACCTAACCTCTATTCGATTTATCCGGAGCTCCCTGATCCTCTGTTGGCCCCGTTCACAGATACTACCCCCGATTCTATCTATCAGCACTTCTTTGGTCACCCTCGCCCTGCCGGGCTTGATGAGTTGGGTCCAGTGTTTCCTACCTTTGCAGCTCTCCGTCTTGCTCCAGCTGACTATGTTCTTTTCAAGATTATCACAAATTGCATCTTACCAATCACCTCAAAGCCGTTGGCCGAGATCCGACCCTACCACTGTCTTATGCTCTACGGCATGCATTGCCGGATGGACTTCGATATTATGGAGAGCATCTTCCAGTCTATCCTATCCTACCGTGAGCCGAGTCGTCGCACGGTTTATATGCCGTTTGGTCACATCATCACTGATTGGCTTATGTCAGTTGGTGTTGATGTCACCAAAGGCAGGACCGTGCCCATGGTTAAGCAAGACTGTCGGTTGGGTCGGCGAGCTTTTGCGAAGTCTGGTATGATCATTCGTGAGCGAGATGGGGTGTTGGTGTGGAAGGATGGGCGAGGTCTCGGTGAGTTACCTGGCGGAGCACCACATTTCCAGGCGCCACCCGATGTTGCTGCCCCTCATGATCCCCATGATGCTGACGATCACTACGATGAGCCCGAGCCCGATCTGCGCTGGCAGATCTCAGAGCTCGAGTGGACCATCCAGCAGGATCTTCATTTACGAGAGCTTCATCGAGAGGAGATCCGCTCGGAGTTCAGGGCATTCGATCGCAGATTGACCGGCGTCGAGTCTACTGTTTCTGGGGTCCAGGCATTACAGCAGACATGGTACGATGAGTGGCGCCGCCATACATTTCCAGGGGATCCTCCTTCGGGCAGCGCTGCACCGGGATCGACTGATGCGACGATGGATGACCTTATGCGCGATGACGACCCTCCCACTGACATTTGAGCTCAGATGTCTGTTGTCTTATCATGATTTGCGTATTTGACTATGATACTTTAGGGCTGTATGCCCTGTGACTTGATTATTGTGACCTTGTGTCACATGTATTTTGCTACCTGTCTGGATGCTTTGACTTATCTGTTTTTACCTGACATGCCTTTCTACTTTGAGTTTATCTATTGTTGATGCCATGAGTTTTATCTGCATGATTGTTCAATTGTCATATTCATGCTTACAATGCCATGTCTACTTGAGACTTATGAATATTACGGCATGCTTTGTGGTTTATATTTCATACTCATATGATGCATGTGACTGCTATGTCTTGCTATATCTTTTCACATGAGTTCGTATGATTAATCCACAAACTATCACATCTTTGTTGATTTGGGATACCTCTAGGGTTGAGGGGGAGTTTGTTTTAATCTTAACAGTCCCTCTTGCCCCTTTTCGGTGTTCGACAAAGGGGGAGAGTGTGGATTGGTTAAGTTTAGAATGATCATGTTGTAGGGGGAGGATCTGGATTCCCCTATGATTCTAAAGTTGGAAAATTGATTGAGAATCCCTAAACTTAAAATCGGGTTGTCAAACAACAAAAAGGGGGAGATTGTTGATGCAGTCTGGCCCTGATTGTTGTTTTGGTGTTGACAACGATTTTAGTTTAGGTTGATGATGATGATGATTATGATTAAGTCCTGATCGAGGATTAGGCATGATTTGGAGGATTCTAGCCTGGAGGGCTAGGTGTTGGAAAATCCTAACCTGGAGGGTTAGGTGTGGAAAATCCTAGCTTGGAGGGCTAGGTGTTGAAAAGTCCTAATTCGGAAAGGTTGGGTGAAAAGTCCTAGCTTGGAGGGCTAGGTGAAAAGTCCTAACTTGGAGGGTTAGGTGCAAATTCCCATCCTGGAGAATTAGGTGAAAAAGTCCTGGCTTGGAGGGTCAGGTGCCTAGCTTGGAGGGCTAGGTTGGATGAGGTTCTAACTCGGAAGGGTTGGGTGAAAAGTCCTAGCTTGGAGGGCTAGGTGAAAAGTCCTAACTTGGAGGGTTAGGTGCAAATTCCCAACTTGGAGAGTTAGATGGAAAATCCTTAGCTTGGAGGGTTAAGGTGGATGAAAACTTGGCTTGGAAGGCTGAGTTTGAGTCCCTGGATCGGTCTGGTGATCGATCAGGGATTTTGGCACGCTGCTCCTTCGTGGATCGGTCGGGTGACCGATCCAGCGATGACTGATCGGTCGAGCGACCGATCAGGGAGCACACAGTGAAGTTGGGAACCTATTGTGTTGCTCCTGATCGATCTGGTGACCGATCAGGGAGTATGTGTTTCACCCACTGACTGGCTCCTGATCGGTCTGGTGACCGATCAGGGAGCGAGAAGTGAGGTTGAGTTCCCTTGCTGAACTGCTTCTGATCGGTCTGCTGACCGATCAGGATCACTGTGCAGATCGTTCTGTTGAACGATCCAGCTTCGCGGGCTCCTCACTAAGATCGATCAGGACGAAGCCTGATCGGTCTGGGGATGACCTGATCGGACTGCTAACCGATCAGGAAGATCCCTGATCGGTCAGTTGACCGATCAGGAGGGTTAGCCTGCGAAACTCAGAAATTGCCTCATATAAGGGTGGATCGGTCCGGTGAACGATCCACGACCTGGGATCGGTCTGGTGATCGGTCCAGGAGAATCTCAAAGAAATCGCGATTTCTGATTGAGCGTTGGGGATCGATCAGGACGGAGCCTGATCGGTCTGGAACCAGCCTGATCGGTCTGGTGACCGATCAGGAGGCTCTCTGATCGGTCAGGTGACCGATCACTTTAATTCAAATTGCATTGTCAGACGCTCTGATCGCGTCTGAACACAACCGATTCGCTGCCACTTTCCTCTGATATTTGATATGCTGTTTGATTTGCTGCTCTAATACTCTGAGTAAGTTTCAGGTGACAGGGGAGGATTCAAACACTCAAGGAGAAGTCAAAGAGAGCTTTCCTTGGAGCAGGTTTGTCCCTTTCTCCACACAGGTTGCAACGGCTGGATGCAGGACTGAAGCTGCTGACTGAAGCTTGGCTGAGGGAGCTCAGGAAGTTCAGTTAGGGTTCAGTGTAGCTGGCGAGTTGGCAGTGAGGCAGCTGTAGGCTGCTGGAGATGAGATCATCTGTTGCTTAGCGGAGAAACAAAAGGAACGAGAGTTGTAGTGTTCATCAGTGCTTCATTCTTGTGCTCTTGAGTTCCTGCGTTCTGTTTTGCTCCACATTAAGCTTGCTGTTCTTGAGTTCTTCAATCATTCTGAGCAAGCTATTGAGAAGCAATCATCATACTTGAGCGCTTGAAGGAGAAAACAAGAGGCTTGGAGTCCGACAATGGGAAGACACGGAGAAGGGTTCTGCGTGAGATCGCCACTGGGTGGAGCTCAGGGAAGCTTGCTGTGTTTTTGCCCTTGCTAAGTGGTTGAGTAAGATCCTTCTTGTTGTTTCTTTGTGCTCATTCTATATCATTGTTTGAAACACACTGTGGGGAGGTTTCTCCACCGAGAAGGAGGTTGCTTCATATCCGGTGATCACCGGGGCTTGATCTGCCGACGATCAAGGGATCGCCCACCTTAAGGGCACGCCAAGGAATAGGGGCAAGTTATCCCCGAACCTTGTAAAATCTCATTGTTAGCGATCTTACTAATCTTGCTAATTAGGTTTTGGTTTTAGTTTCTGCAAGTTTTGTTTTCCCATACTTCCGCTGTGCTATTAATAACTTCAAGTGCAGAAATTTGATAACTCTTCTAAGAAGAAGTGATTGGCTATATTCACCCCCCCCCTCTCTAGCCATCTCATTCCCAACAGGAAGCATAATAAATTATCAAATTTGATAACCACGTGTGTCGTACCACGAGTATCAAATACAATTAAAATGTCGAACTCCTCTAAACTAATGTAGTATAGAGTAACTCGAGTCGTCTCTCTCAAGGAATGTAATGATAGGTTAATAATCGTAGGATTCCAAATTATTGCTTTTGGATTTTGGATATTAAACTGGGGTTAGGATTTGAACGCTAAGACTACGAAATGAAATAGCAAAGCAAGTATGAAATCTAATCCTAATTAATGAAAGACAATGCGAGTAAAGGAGATATAATCTAATCTAAACTATACTTGCAGAAAAGGAAAGGACAACTTGAAATAAAGCATTGACGAAACTAAACATGGAGCAAACCTACAACATTAAAGAAATCTAATCTAACCTAACTGAATTGCATGTAAATGAAGACATAAAATTTAAAGCAATGGGAAAAACAATACAAAATAAAAGTTAAGCAACTAAAAAACATCACAATTGAAAGTATTGTTCTAAGAGACATTTAACCAAACACAAGATAGGCATGCTCTAAATTGCTTCAAGTACGTGCAATTTGAAATAGGGAAGATCCATCAAATACAAAATTCATCATCCAACACATAACATTCAACTACATTAAACCAATCAAACAAATCTGATGAAGGCAACCTATCGGCTGTGAAGAACTGTTGTGATGAAGTAACTGCTTCCCGAATGGATGTGAAGAGTTGCTGGACAGTGTTGAAGAGGAACTGCTGTGAAGAAGATAAAGAGATGAAGGGGAAGAAGCTACTGTCTAGGGTTCTTGAATGAAACTTGCGTGCTTTCTCTTCTACCCTAGCTTGCTTGCATGATGGGGAGTTGGCCTGCGGTGGAGAAGAGATGAGGAAGAGTGAGCTCCGGCCGACGAGAGGAAGAGGTGGACAGCTCTAGGGTTTTCACCCCCTTCCTCTAGCAGCGTGGAGATGGAGTCCCGATCCCTAGGGTTTGCAGATCAACTGGAGGAGTAGAAGAAGAAGAGGGATGGAAGGTGGAGGAGATGGGTGGTCGAATGAGGGTCGACCGGCGGCGTTGAAGAGGAGTTGCTGCCGGCGGTGAGGGTGGAGAGGAGAAGTCGAGTCGCATGTGTCTGTAGATGAGAAGTTGGAGTCCCCAGCCCCCTTTCCTTAGATGCGATCCTCCCCATTCTGAAAAGGTTGAGCCAGCCCAAAACCGATGCAATTCAGTTCCTCCTCTGATTCATGGATGAGTTCGGGCAGATGTGTGTGCCTGGGTTCAGACCGTGGAGGACAGGTCAAATCCAGCCCATGCGTTGGCCCAGCCCTAGCCTATCCGCCCCTTGTGTGCAGCCCAGCAGCTGGGTTCGGCCCAGCTTCAGCTTTGGTTTGATCCAGCCTCAGCCCAGCTTCAGCTTTGGTTTGACCCAACATTGGGTTCAGCCAAGCCTTTAATTCCCTACAAAAATCATGAAATAATACCAAAATTTAGAGAAAATTTTAATGAGCTCCAAAAATAAATCCTAATCGTAAAATATAGTATAAACATGATTTAAACGTACGAGAGGATGAAAAATACTAATTAAATGAGCAAATAAAACGACATGAAATGCTAGTTATCAATGATCTTTTGGAATGAAGACAATGAACTGAATGAATGCAAAATATGTAGTCACCCTCATTATAAGTCTCGTACTCACATATCAGAGAAGAAGAATATTGCTTAGAAAGTGATATATTACTTTCCGTTAACTGCTAGATTTCAACATTTATATGCATCTACCACTATAGCTTGCCACATGATGTGGTATCATGAGCATTAGCACGAAAGAGATATAATGTGTCATTCTTGTGATTCTTCTGCATGAAAACATCTTAATTTCTATTGTATTTCCTTCCTTTGCAATGGAATCACGTAGTGATATTGAGACTTTTCACAGATGGATTGCAAATGGCAGTGCCACTTCAACTTGCGTGAAAATTCTATATACCCGCGACTTAGGGTTTCCTTAATCGATCACCCAATCGATTACCACGTCAGACTTAGTTATTCATCGGCTATTTTTTTTTGAAGATTATTCGATTAGCCAACTTAATCGATTGTTGAATCGATTCAACACCTCTCTGTACCTCGCGTAATTCCACTGTAATCTATTACCATCCTCTTTAATTGATTGCTCAATCGATTAAGAGGAGGTTGAATCGATTGCCCAATTGATTTAGCCTGCTTCTGTTCTCACAACGTAATTCTCCCAATCAATTACCTAATTGATTTATATGGGATCGGATTGAATCGATAGAGAGGGGGGGTGAATATCGATCATAAAATTTTTCGGACAAATAGAGCAATTACGCAGCGAAAATAGTAAAATCAATCGCTAACACGATTTCTTTTTACTTGGTTCAGAGTCGTGGTCGGCTCTGTTGAGACAATCTGTGGTCTGGAGTGACCATATGTTTTGATGTTTAGGCAAAGGGTTTAAGTTAGGATTTGTTGTTGGACTAACATGTGTATGTGAGTGTGCATATTTGCAGGTACACATGGACTTGGTTGATGTCTTCGGGTGAAAGATGACATGGAGGCAAGCTGGAGGCTTGTGTGCACATCCGAGGGACCGTGGATAGTAGGGATGATGAGCTGAGGGACGCGGACTTCGAGGCGCACGTGAAGGATTGCATGGAGGCAAGCTAGAGGTTTGCGTGCGCATCCGAGGGGCGAGGGCCGAAGATGAAGAGGGCGTGAAGGCAACAGTCAAGGTTGTTGGTGAAGAGTCGACCAGGTTGTGAGGGTCCTAGTGTGAGTCGTTGTACTCAGGAACTAAACTGGGAGGGTTCGAGTGCGGAGCGAAATATACTCGAGGAGTGTAACCCTAGGCTTAGTAAGGGACCAGTCAACTGCCCTGGGAGCAGTCGATTGGTAGCACCCAGAATTCGAACGTTGGGTGCCGACGGTCGAATTTGAGTGGGGGCAGTCGACTGGTAGCGGCTAAACAGAAGGTAAGTCCTATTTAAGAGGGCTTCATTTTGGCTGGGATTCTGAAGAAGTTGGTCTTGGTTAAAGGCCAAATAGTAGTCTAAGTGCTTAAGGATTGTCGAGATGTTGTAGAAAGGTTTCTCCACCCACAAGGAGCGACAAGGGCTAGCCGGAGGTTCTCCAGGGAGTGATTCACAGAAGGATTCTTGGATTAGTCACCCTTAGGGTGGATACCAAGTAAATAGGTAGTGTTAGCATTGTTCTTTATTGTTAGTTTTATTTTTGTTTGTATTTCCACTTGCGCAACTAACAACGTAGGAAAAAGATTGGAAAAATCTCTATTCACCCCCCCTCTAGCGTACGACATCGATCCAACAAGTGGTATCAGAGCGAAGGACCATTCTTATTGGACTAACCGCCGAGGGAGCACAAGCTAGAGGTGAAAACAATGGAAGACAAATTTGGGGATGATATTTACACTCCACCAGCCTACGATCATGAAGATTTTGAGTATTGGAAGACAAGGATGGAGACATGGTTCGGAATGGAGTGGGATCTTAGAATTGCGCTTGAACAGCCCTTCGAGATTCCAAAGGATAACCACGGGAAGAAGCTTAGGCCTAGATATTGGAATCAAGAGCAATAAGATCAATCAAGGGCAAATTAGAAGGTAATTGATATATTGTAGGACTGATGCCGTCGATAGGGGGTGAATATCGACCGTAAAAACCTTCGGAAATTTCTTAACACTTTTCGGTTCGTTCAAACAAAAGTTGAAGACTCGGTCGATCTGGAACTCTGAAGTGCCGCGCACTTCCTCCTGGAGCTTCCTTAGTCGCAGAGCTTCGCCGTTAGTGCTTTGTCATCAGTCAGAAGGCCCAGAATGATCTTGGTGTTGATGCAGTCTGGCCCGATTGTTGTTTTGGTGTTGACAACGATTTAAGTTTAGATGAATGGATTCAGATTAAGTCTAGGTGGATCAGGAGATCGCACGCTGGCATGTGAAAAGTCCTAGCATGGAGGGCTAGGTGTGAAAAGTCCTAACTTGGAGGGTTAGGTGTGAAAAAGTCCTAGCTTGGAGGGTTGGGTGTGAAAAGCCCTAGCTTGGAGGGCTAGGTGTGAAATCTCGGTGAGTGAAGTCGGGTCCTGGTGAGTGAAGCCAGGTGAGTGAAATCCTAGTGAGTGAAGCTAGGTTGAAATCCCGGTGAGTGAAGCCGGATCCCGGTGAGTGAAGCCGGGTGACCGAAACCCTGGTGAGTGAAGCCAGGTCCTAGCTTGGAGGGCTAGGTTGAAGTCCCGGTGAGTGAAACTGGGCATGGAGTCTTGGTCCGAGGGACTGAGCACGAGTCAGAGAAGGCTGGGAGCCCGTTCTCTTGACTTAGAATGGATTTGGCCTTGCCTGGATCGGTCTGGTGACCGATCAGGGAAGTTGGCATGGAGTTCCTTCGTAGATTGGTCAGGTGACCGATCCAGTGATGTCTGATCGGTCTGGTGACCGATCAGGGAGCATACAGTGACTTTGTTAGGCTACTGATTGTCTCCTGATCGGTCTGGTGACCGATCAGGGAGGGCTTCTGATTGGTCTGGTGACCAATCAGAGAGAGTTCAGATGGGTTGAGAAAGGTTTCTATGAGGAAACTTGATCGGTCAATGTGACCGATCAATTGGTCGCAACATTTCTCACCTGGACCGATCAGGATGACTCCTGATCGGTCAGGAAGCAGCATGATCGGTCACCAGACCGATCGGGCACAGCCTAATTGGTCTGGGGAGCGATCTGGAGTATGCAACAGACTGCTGGATAGGTCTAGTGACCGATCTGGAGTGTGCAGCAGACTGTTGGATCGGTTTGGTGACCGATCAGGGTCCTCCCTGATCGGTCTGGGGACCGATCAGGAGTAGAACTTTAATTCAAATACGCTGTCAGAAGCTCTGATCACGACTGTTTTCTCTGCCGATTCTCTGATACATTGCTGATTATGTTTGATATGATTTGCTAAGCTTCTATTGAAGTGTGCAGGCTTTACAGGGATGGATTCAAACACTCAAGGAGGGTTAATGGGAGACTTTCCGTTGAGCAGGTTTGGCAGGTTTCCATCGCAGGTTGCAACGGGCGCTGCTGGCAATGGCTGGAAGCTGACCTGGGGATGGAGCNGGGCATAGGTTAAGGGGGAGGTTGCCTTTTGTTTGCTATGCTTTAATTTTCAATTGCTATTGATATTATTGTTTTTGTTTACCTAACTTAAACATATTGCCAAATATCAAAAAAGGGGAGATTGTTGGGGCAATCAACCCAAGTATGATCTGGAGGATCATGAGTTTTGATGTTTGTGTCAATATGATTAAGTTAGGGTTTGTTGTTGGACTAATATGTGTATGTGAGTGTGCAGGTCTGCAGGTGCACATAGACTTAGTTGGATGTCATCAGGTGAAGGGTGGCATGGAGGCAAGCTGTTGGCTTGCGTGCGCATCCGAGGGACCATGGACAAAGCAGGTACGATGAGCCGAGGGAAGCGGACTTCAAGGCATACGTGAAGGATAGTGTAACGCCCGCTTTTTTTTTTCTTTCATAAGGCGACGTTACGCTAGCGTACTTAGGGGCATGTGAACATCGTAAGGCAGCGGAATACTTAAATCTTACACATACATGCACCTAACTATCCTTCCTAACATGGTGACATAGAACTTAGCATAGTAACATCATACTTAGCATCATAGCATACTTAACATCATATCATACTTAACATCATACCATAAAGTCACCTAAGTCATTCAATAAGCACATAAGTAGCAAACGTAAAGTTTTAGCATAAGACTTGTAAATGTATCTCTTTCTTGACCAAGTCACTACCACACACATATTCTTGTCCCCCCTGCTGCTTCCCCCTATTGTCCTCTTGCTTGATCTGCGGTACAAGGAAATAAGACTATAAGTACATAGGCTTAGTAAGACTTTTTCCTACTCACTAAAACCATTCGTCACTTAAATATAAGCACACAGAACATTAACATAACTTGGTGCTTGGCATGAATCATAAGCATAAGACATCAACCATCCTTAACAATATCTAAACATGGCATACATATAAACATAAAAACACACTTAACATGGCATGATACATGGCATACATATAAACATAAAAACATACTTAACATGGCATGATACATGACATACATATAAACATAAAAACATACTTAACATGGCATGATACATGGCATACATATAAACATAAAAACATATTTAACATGACATGATACATGGCATACATAGAAACATAAAATATATTTAACATGGCATGATACATATCTTAAACCATAGGCATATTCTTAACATAAACTTAAGCATAAAACATTTACTATCATGCATCATTCTTAACATAAGACATGGGCGTAAAACATATTCTATCATGGCATGATGCATAACATGAATGAATGCATGAGTCGAATGCATATACATAAGGATGCTTACTTTTAAAATCATACTTTTAAATACTTAAACATAATCATAACATCATTGGGGTCCCCGGCTTGTACCATATATATACATCATAAGTGCGCATCCCTAAGTAAATACGAGGTAGCGAGCCTCGACCTACTAGGGTAAGGACAGCATAGTCGGTAGTCCCAGAACCGGGGCGTTCTTAAGGTACCCATCCCTGTTGCACAGCTTCGGTAGTGCCAGAACCGTGGACAGCATAGTCGGTAGTCCAGAACCGGGGCGTTCTTAAGGTACCCATCCCTTTGACCCATACTTCGGTCCGGTACAAGCCCATTCATAAAGTAAAATAACTTCACATGCTTCATCATTCATAAGACATTCATAGCATTATCTTCATTATGCCTTAAAGACATAAGCTGTAACAACCCGGCCCGTCTACCAGCCCATTTACCGGTCCTCACGACCGTCGTACCGTCGTACCGTCGACCATCGACCGTGCCGTTGCATTATCTTCATTCATAACACATGGCATGCTTACATAAAACATCATTCTTGTTCATAGTGCTTGCATAATCATGGTACATAAGGTAAGCATTGCATTGTATTCATAAAACATGACATATTCACATAGACCATTCTCTTAATTCATCTAACTTGCATGATCATGATACATAATGTAAGCATTGCATTATGTTCATAAAACATGACATATTCACATAGACCTTTCTCCTAATTCATCTAACTTGCATGATCATGATACATAAAATAACCATGGCATCTAACATAAACATATCAAACATGAACTATAACACCTAAGGTTAGGGTTAAAGGTAACATAATTTCTACCACATGCTTGAACATATATATCATAATAAGTCATAAACCATCATTCTTGGAACTCTAACTCCACCTAAACCCCATTTACATGGCTTGGCCGAAACTTGTAAGGGAAGAGTTCAACCATTCAAATGACATGTAAGGTAGCATAAGGTAAATAAAAGACCATACATTACTTATAAAGTCATAGGAAGCTATTAGGGCTCATGTTTTAGGGTTAACCCTAACTCCTAACCCTTCTTCCTAGGGTTGGCCGAAACCTACATGGACCATGGGTCCATGGAAAATTCATAAAAATTCCAATTAAACATCTAACACCATCCATACCATACCATAGGAGCCATTGGAACCCATACTTGCAACAAACCCTAACTCCTTGCCCTATTATCCATCTTGGCCAAAACTTGTAGGGCCTCTAGGCCATGTGAAAATTCACATAAAACATCCTCAACCTCCCTTGTATCATGAGGGTATACAAGACATACACTTGAAGGGTTAGATCCAACCCTAACCAAGGGATCATGGTGGTGGCTGAAAACCCTAAGGGTACTAGGGTACCCCCAAAATTCTCCAAATCATATTTTTAACGTATATTCATCATGAGAAAACATTAGAAAACATGAGAAATATTTTTAACATCATTTTTTGAACCCAAACACATGGTGGCCGAAAGTTCAAGGCAAAGATCATGGGTTTTTCTCAACATAAAACCTAAACGAAACTTCATAATATGATAAACATCAAAGAGAACTATCATACCACATGTGAGGGAGTCTTACCTTAGATTATTTTGATTTTAGACCTTAGATTTGGGAGAAGGATGAAGACCTTGTTGACTTCTAGCCACCTCTAGCCCTTGTAACCTTGAACTAGAACCTTGGGTCTTGAAGATGGAGCCTTCTTGTGGAACTTTTCCAAAGGAATTGGGGCTTGTGGGTTTCGGCTAGGAGAGGGAGGAAGAAGGAGAGAAGAGCAAATGACTTGATGGAAGAAGAGAGGAGAAATGTAACTCCTTCCCCTATGCTTTTATGCTACATTAAGGAGGGTAAGTGAAGAGTCATGGTGTCTCTTCTCTTGATGACTCTTCATTTTCCTAAGCCTTAACCAAAATCCACTTCATTCTCTCATAGAACTCCCTTGCTAGGTGAATTGGTTAGTGCATGCATGGTAGTACAAGAGGTCCAAGGTTCAATCCTTAGTGCATGCACTTTATTTTTATTTTATTTTTATTTTATTTTCCATTATTTCTGAAAATTCCCCTAAAATTCACCCATAATCATGCTAATATTCCCAATTACAATCCAAGTAAATTTATATTAAATTTTGCCCAAAATCTACCAATAACCATGATACTAAAAAGCCCATATAAGGCCCATTAGTACTTAGTTTCTCAATTTAAATGAGAAAATCATGGATTTCTAAACTAAGGTTCGTACTAATATCTCTAGGTCCCTCGGAAAATTATCTAAACATGCTCATTATTTTAAAGAATATATTAAGAGAATTTTCCGGGTCGTTACAGATAGCATGGAGGCGAGTCGCGGGCTTATGTGCGTATCTGAGGTACGAGGGCTAAAGTCGAAGAGGGCTTGAAGGCGACAGATCGAGGCTGCTGGAGCAGAGATGATGAGCCGAGGGATGCAGACTTCAAGGCATGCATGAAGGGTGGCATGGAGGCAAGCCGAGAGCTTGCGTGCGCATCCGAGGGACGGGAGGCAAAAACGAAGAGGGCGTGAAGGCAACAGATCGAGACTGCTGATTGAAGAGTCAACCAGGTCATGAGGGTCCGAGTGTGAGTGTTTGTACTTGGGAACTAAGCCGGGAGGGTTCGAGTGCGGAGAGAAATGCACTCGGGAAGGGTAACCCTAGGCTTAGGGAAGGACCAGTCGACTGTCCCAGGGGCAGTTGACTGGTGATGGCTAGTGATTCGAACGTTGGGCTTGCAACGTTCGAATCTGAGTGGGGCAGGTAGCGGCCAGTTCAGACTCGAGCTTTATTTAAAGGAGCTCGTTTCAGGCTTTTCTTTCTTGGCGAAATTTGCTTGGTCAAAGCTTGTTAGTAGCCTTTTGTCCTCAGGTAGTGTCCAGAAGTGGTGGTGAGGTTTCTCCACTCACAAGGAGCTACGAGATCTAGCCGGAGGTGCTCCGAGAATCATCCACCGACGGATTAGGGATTGCCCACCTTACGGGTAGCCGTGGAGTAGGAGTTCTATCTCCGAACCACATAAATCAGGTTGCATTAACATTGTTTTCATTTGTTTTATTAGATTTCCGCTTGCGCTTGCTAACGTTGTAGGTAGAAAGGTCAAAAGAAGCTATTCGCCCCCCCCCCTCTCTAGCTTGCTTGTCACGATCTATCACATCCATCACTGTTTCAATGGGTCGTTCCCTCACAGTAAGCAACTTTGTCAGTGCAGGTAGGTTGTCCCTTTGAACCTAGTTCTTGAGATCTCCAGTCTGCATAGGTTTGATTTTCTTTGCACCAACATTTTCTACTGGCATCAAACACATTTTTCTTAATGAGCTTACAACTAACTCTCGATTTAACCCTTTGGTTAGCGGATTCGCTAAATTATCCTTTGCCTTCACATAGTCAACAGTGATAACTCCAGTTGAGAGTAGTTGTCTAATGGTATTGTGTCTCCGATGTATATGTCTAGACTTACTATTATACAGATGACTTTGTCCCCGACCAATTGTCGATTGACTATCACAATGTATGTAAATTGTCGGCACAGGTTTCGGCTATCTTGGTAGATCTTCTAAAAATTATCTTAGTCATTCAACTTCTTCACCATATTTGCCATGAGCTACAAACTCAGACTCTATCGTGGATCTGGTTATTATGGTTTACTTAGAATATTTCCATGAAATGGTTGCACTTCCCAGAGTGAATACATATCCACTCGTAGACTTCGAGTCTTTTATGTCAAATATCCAACTCGCATCATTGTATCCTTCGATAACAGCAGAATATCTCATATAGTACAATCCATTTTCACGAGTATATCTCAAGTACCTCAGTACTCTTGTTATCCCTTTCTAGTGCTCAACACTGAGATTACTCGTGTATATACTCAGTTTACTCAATGCGTAAGCTAAGTCTGGTCTTGTACAATTCATCAAGTGCATCAGACTTCTAATCACTCGAGCGTACTCTACCTGAGAGATATTTTTTCCTTGGTTTTTTGATAGATGTTGGCTTGTGTCTATCGGCGTTCGTGCCAACGCAGTATCACCATTGGTGAATTTCTCAAGAATCTTGTCCATGTAATAGGACTGATTAAGAACAAGCCCTTCTGTTGTTATATGAATTTTGATTCCTAGAATCACATCAGCTAGGCCCATGTCTTTCATATTAAATTTTGAGTTCAACATGTCTTTAGTGGATTTGATTATCTTATCATTACTCCCAATGATAAGTATATCATCTACATATAAGCATAAGATGACAAAGTCATTTTCTGTGGCTTTCATGTAGACATATTTATCACATTTATTGAGTTTAAATTCACCTTCTTGCATGACATTATCAAATTTCTCATGTCACTGCTTTGGAGCTTGTTTTTGAAGGATCGATATAGGTGTGCAGAGGGGGGTGAATGCACTTTCGCGGATCATTTTGATCTCTACAAAGATGTTAGCGCAGTGGAAATAATATGCAAAAGAAATAACAATGCTAACAACCTGGTTTTAGTTGGTATCTGTTGATGCAGTCTGGCCCTGATTATTGTTTTGGTGTTGACAACGATTTTAGTTTAGGTTGATGATGATGATGATTATGATTAAGTCATGATCAAGGATTAGGCATGATTTGGAGGATTCTAGCCTGGAGGGCTAGGTGTTGGAAAATCCTAACCTGGAGGGTTAGGTGTGGAAAATCCTAGCTTGGAGGGCTAGGTGTTGGAAAAGTCCTAATTCGGAAAGGTTGGGTGAAAAGTCCTAGCTTGGAAGGCTAGGTGAAAAGTCCTAACTTGGAGGGTTAGGTGCAAATTCCCATCCTGGAGAATTAGGTGAAAAAGTCCTGGCTTGGAGGGTCAGGTGCCTAGCTTGGAGGGCTAGGTTGGATGAAGTTCTAACTCGGAAGGATTGGGTGAAAAGTCCTAGCTTGGAGGGCTAGGTGAAAAGTCCTAACTTGGAGGGTTAGGTGCAAATTCCCAACTTGGAGGGTTAGATGGAAAATCCTTAGCTTGGAGGGCTAAGGTGGATGGAAACTTAGCTTGGAGGGCTGAGTTTGAGTCCCTGGATCGGTCTGGTGATCGATCAGGGATTTTGGCACGCTGCTCCTTCGTGGATCGGTCGGGTGACCGATCCAGAGATAACTGATCGGTCGGGTGACCGATCAGGGAGCACATAGTGAGGTTGGGAACCTACTGTGCTGCTCCTAATCGATCTGGTGACCGATCAGGGAGTATGTGTTTCACCCATTGACTGGCTCCTGATCGGTCTGGTGACCGATTAGGGAGCAAGCAGTGAGGTTGAGTTCCCTTGCTGAACTGCTTCTGATCGGTCTGTTGAACGATCCAGCTTCGCGGGCTCCTCACTAAGATCGATCAGGACGAAGCCTGATCGATCTGGGGATAACCTGATCGGACTGCTGACCGATCAGGAAGATCCCTGGTCGGTCAGTTGACCGATCAGAAGGATTAGCCTGCGAAACTCAGAAATCGCCTCATATAAGGGTGGATCGGTCCGGTGAACGATCCACGACCTGGGATCGGTCTGGTGATCGGTCCAGGAGAATATCAAAGAAATCGCGATTTTTGATTGAGCGTTGGGGATCGATCAGGACGGAGCCTGATCGGTCTGGAACCAGCCTGATCGGTCTGGAACCAGCCTGATCGGTCTGGTGACTGATCAGGAGGCTCTCTGATCGGTCCGGTGACCGATCACTTTAATTCAAATTGCATTGTCAGACGCTCTGATCGCGTCTGAACATAACCGATTCGCTGCCACTTTCCTCTGATATTTGATATGCTGTTTGATCTGCTGCTCTAATACTCTGATTAAGTTTCAGGTGACAGGGGAGGATTCAAACACTCAAGGAGAAGTCAAAGAGAGCTTTCCTTTAGGGGTGTCAATTCGGGTGGGTCGGGTCGGGTTCGGGTCGGGTTGAGGAAAAAAAAATTTTTTAACTCCCAACCCGAACCCGACCCGAACCCGATTTCAACCCGAAACCCCTAAACCCGAACCCGAACCCGACCAACCCGACCCGACCCGAATAACCCGAAAAAATCGATTCAAAACGTCTTTTTTCGTCATTTTCCCTATAATTCTTCACTTTTATCTCAATACTTCATCATGATTATACTATATTGATATTAATATACATAAAAATATCTTAATTTTCAAAATAAAATTTGATTTAACCCTAAAAAATCCACAAAATATTAAATTTCGGGTCAACCCGAACCCGACCCGACCCGACCCGAACCGAACCCAACCCGAAATTTTTTCAACCCGAACCCCCCAACCCGAACCCGACCCGAACCCGAAAATTTTCAACCCGAACCCGATTTTTTTCGGGTCGATTCGGGTTGGGTCGTCGGGTCGTGTTGATTTTTGACACCCTTACTTTCCTTGGAGCAGATTTGTCCCTTTCTCCACACAGGTTGCAACGGCTGGATGCAGGACTGAAGCTACTGACTGAAGCTTGGCTGAGGGAGCTCAGGAAGTTCAGTTAGGGTTCAGTGTAGCTGGCGCGTTGGTAGTGAGGCAGCTGTAGGCTGCTGGAGATGAGATCATCTGTTGCTTAGCGGAGAAACAAAAGGAACGAGAGATGTAGTGTTCAAAAACAGAGGCTTGTGCTCTTGAGTTCCTGCGTTTTGTTTTTGCTCCAGATTAAGCTTGCTGTTCTTGAGTTCTTCAATCATTCTGAGTAAGCTATTGAGAAGCAATCATCATACTTGAGCGCTTAAAGGAGAAAACAAGAGGCTTGGAGTCCGACAGTGGGAAGACACGGAGAAGGGTTCTGCGTGAGATCGCCACTAGGTGGAGCTCAGGGAAGCATGCTGTGTTTTTGTCCTTGCTAAGTGGTTAAGTAAGATCCTTCTTGTTGTTTCTTTGTGCTCATTCTATATCATTGTTTGAAACACACTGTGGGGAGGTTTCTCCACCGAGAAGGAGGTTGCTTCATATCCGATGATCACCGGGGCTTGATCTGCCGACGATCAAGGGATCGCCCACCTTAAGGGCACGCCAAGGAGTAGGGGCAAGTTATCCCCGAACCTTGTAAAATCTCCTTGTTAGCGATCTTGCTAATCTTGCTAGTTAGGTTTTGGTTTTAGTTTCTGCAAGTTTTGTTTTCCCATACTTCCGCTGTGCTATTAATAACTTCAAGTACAGAAATTTGATAACTCTTCTAAGAAGAAGTGATTGGCTATATTCACCCCCCCCCCCTCTCTAGCCATCTCGTTCCCAACAAGTGGTATCAGAGCTTGGTGCTCTGTTTACGGCTTAACAACCGAGAGTTCTCAACAAGATGGCATTGAGAGAAGGCTTCTCCACCACCCGACCTCCATTCTTTGATGGCGCCGACATCCAATATTGGAGATCAAAAATGGAATACTATTTGAAGATTGATATCCATACGTGGTTCGCGGTGAAGGAGGGATTCATCCCTCCTAAGGATGATGAAGGCAAAGAACTTGAGTCATGGAGGTGGACTGCCGAACAAACAAGGAAGAGTGAAGCCGACGCGAAGGCGGTTGTCACTCTACAATGTGGCATGAACAAAGACCAACTCATCGAGGTTGGTCCCTTCACAAGTGCAAAAGACTTGTGGAACAAACTCATAGAGCTCCATGAAGGCACCCGAGACTCGAGGATTGCAAAGAGGGACTTGTTCCTCAATCAACTTCAAAATCTCTCCATGAAGGAGAATGAGTCGGTAAGTGAGCTCTATAGCCGGTTCAAGGAAGTCCTTAATGGACTTCATTCAATTGATGAAAAGGTCGAGAATCGCGACCTTGTGAGGTATGTCTTGAAAGCATTTCCAAGGAATGCTTTGTGGTCATCCATGGTGGATGCCTACAAAGTATCCAAGGATTTATCTATTGTAAAGTTAGATGATTTATTTTGTGAGATGGAATTGCATGAAATGGCTAACAAAGGCCCCAAGGAGAAGGGGATTGCCTTAGTTGCAGGGGATCGAGTCACTAAGAAGAATAAGGAGAAGAAGAAGGAGAAGGAGGTCTCATCATCTTCATCTTCTTCCGGATCCGAATCCAATTCCGAGGAGGATGGCAGCTGCTCTTCTTCATCCGAAATGGCCAACTTTGTGAGGAGGATGATGCGAAGAGACCGACGTTTCAAAAGGAGAGGTAACACTAGTGAATTCAAGCTTGATAAGAATAATGCATCTTGCTTTGAGTGTGGTAGGAAAGGGCATTTCAAGAATGAATGTCCGAAGCTTAAGAAGGAGGAGAACCCCAAAAGAAAAGAAGAAAAATCCAAGAGGAAGAAGAAAGCTTTGAAGGCTTCTTGGGATGAGTCATCCTCTAGTTCATCCGATGATGAGAAGGAGGAGAAGAGCACAAGGCAAGTGGCTCTCATGGCTCTTGGTGAGGAGAGCAGTGATGAATCTTTAAGCTCCTCAAACACGGCTTCATCATCTTCGGATGATGAAGAGGTAACTTCTCCCGAGTTTGAAAAATGCTATAGAGCAATTGCATGTTTAACTAGTATGCTTAAGAAATCCAAAAGCAAAGTTAAAGCATTGCAATTAGAAATTGATCAATTGAAAGCTTCTAGGGATGATAACATTGATGACTTGCATGTTGAATTACTAGAAGATGAAATTAAATCTTTGAAACATGAGATTGTAAGCTTGAAATCCTCTAAGGTTGAGGAAATCAGTGATTTGCATGATAATGTGTTAGTAGAGGAAAACCAATCATTGAAGAGTGAAGTTGAGAAGCTCAAGAATATTCTTGGGAAATTCTCAAATAGCTCCAAGACCCTAGATATGATTCTAAATGCCCAAAGAGCAGTTTACAATAGGGCCGGTATTGGTTATCGCCCTAAGGAACCCTCATTTGTATCTCTCATGTCTAGGACTGACATGAGATAATCTAGGACACCCAAGACTCAAAAGAAAGTTGTCAAGGCATGGGTGCCTAAGTCATGTTTAGTTGATGCTTTAGGTCCCAAGGTTTGGGTACCTAAGACTTCTATTTTCGAATTGTGTAGGTTATGATTGAGGGGGAGCATCTATCAACTTGGTTTGTTGATAGTGGATGCTCCAAACACATGACCGGAGATAGATCATTGTTTACCATATATCACAAGAAGAGTAGAGGTAATGTATCATTTGGTAACAATGGTAGTCTTAAGGTCATAGGAATATGAGACATTCAAATATCTGAATGTCTTAGAATCTCAAATGTCCTTCTAGTCAAGGGGATGAAGTTTAATCTCCTAAGTGTCAGTCAATTGTGTGACACGGGTTACACAATTGACTTCCAACCAAGTCAATGTCTAGTTAGACAAAATGACACCTTGGACACGGTACTAGTAGGAGCAAGAGTAGACAATATTTATCAAGTTTCATTTAAAAGTGCTACTAATGCTTTTACTAAGTGTTTCATGTCAAAAGAAGAAGAGTCCACACTTTGGCACCGGAGGCTAGCACATGTGAACATGAAGAACATCCGGAAGTTGGCCAACAAGGGACTAGTTCGAGGCTTACCAAGCATCAAGTATGGAAAAGATAAATTATGTTATGCGTGTCAAATGGGTAAGCAAACAAAATCTGCACATAAAGGTAAAAGTGTTGTAAGTACTTCCAATGCATTAGATTTACTTCACATGGATCTATTTGATTGTAGCACTATCATATCATTGAATGGAAGTAAATATTGCTTTGTTATCATTGATGATTTCACTAGATATACATGGACTTTCTTTTTAAAACATAAGGACCAAACCTTAGATATTTTTATTTCTTTTTGTAGAAGAATTGAAAATGAAAAATCATCAACAATTAAGACAATTAGAAGTGATCATGGAGGTGAATTTCAAAACCAAAGGTTTCTAGAATTTTGTCAAAATAAGGGTTATAGACATGAGTTCTCTACTCCTAGAACACCACAACAAAATGGTGTTATAGAGTGGAAGAATCGTATTCTTCAAGAGGCTGCACGAAGCATGCTTAATGAGTACTCACTCCCGAGTTACTTATGGGCTGAAGATGTAAATACAGCTTGCTATGTGCAAAATCGAGTTCTCATCCATAGGTTTTTAGGAAAGACTCCCCATGAACTTTGGTTTGGGAAACCACCTACGGTTAAACACCTTAGAGTGTTTGGTTGTAAGGTGTTCATCCTAAACACCAAGGATCACCTTAGAAAGTTCACGGCGAAAGCTGATGAAGGGATACTAGTCGGGTACTCCCTCGTTAGTAAAGCCTACCGAGTCTACAACAAGAAAACTAGATTAGTTGAAGAGTCTCCTGATGTGGTTTTTGAAGAGGTTCCGAAATCAATTGACCAATCAGAAAATGCAGAAGGAGTTCAACTCGAACTAAGGAGACTTAGTTTGAATGAAATTCCAAGTGTTGTTGTGGGTGATGAGTCAGATGATGGTGAGCCTAGACAACCCCTTGATCAGCCGGATCCTGAGGCTGAACTTGTGTCTAGTGAACCCGTTCAAGAAGCACCACCAACACCAAGACAAACGAGATTAGCCTCTAGTCATCCCCAAAACCAAATTGTTGGAGACATCCATCAAGGGGTTAGGACTAGATCATTCTTCCGGAATGAGGCTAATGAAGTTGATCTAATTTCCGAAATTGAACCTAGAAAAATTGATGAAGCATTAAATGATCCCGATTGGATTATTGCGATGCAAGATGAACAAGGTCAATTTGAGAGGAGTCAGGTTTGGGACTTAGTCCCTAGACCTAAGAAAACCACCATTATTGGAATCAAATGGGTCTTCAAAAACAAATTAAATCACAAGGGAGAAATCATTAGAAACAAGGCACGCTTGGTAGCCAAGGGCTACAGTCAAGTTGAAGGCCTTGATTATGATGAGACTTATGCTCCCGTGGCACGATTAGAGTCCATCCGATTGATGCTTGCATTTGCAGCACACCGTGGCTTCAAATTATTTCAAATGGACGTCAAATCGGCCTTCCTAAATGGTCTGATTAGGGAGGAGGTCTATGTCGAACAACCTCCGGGGTTTTAGAGTACCGAATATCCAAACCACGTGTTCAAGCTCAAAAAGGCACTCTATGGCCTTAAACAAGCACCCCGAGCTTGGTATGAGCGGTTGTCGACATTCTTGATTGGAAAGGGGTTCGTTAGAGGTCAAATAGACCCTACACTATTTCTACGAAGAGATGGTGACAATATATTTATAGCCCAAGTATATGTCGATGACATAATTTGTGGCTCAAACAACAAGGGCTATTTACGTGAATTTATCGGACACATGGAGAGTGAGTTTGAAATGAGTCTAGTGGGAGAGTTGACTTTCTTCCATGGACTAGAAATCAAGCAAACTCGCGATGGTATCCATGTGCACCAATCAAAGTATACACAAGAAATGCTTCGAAAATTCAATATGAGTGATTCGAAAGAGGTAACCACTCCCATGGCTACAAACACAAGATTAGATAATGATGAGAGTGGTAAACCCGTTGATCTAACTCAATATCGAAGCATGATAGGTAGTTTGCTATACCTCACAGCTAGTTGACCAGATATACTATTTGCTGTAGGTATGTGCGCTAGATATCAAGTCTGTGCCAAGGAATCTCACCTAATTGCTGTTAAGCGAATTTTGAGATATCTCAAGGGTACAATTGGAGTAGGTCTTTGGTATCCCCGTACCGAATCTTTTGATTTGATGGGCTATACGGATTCCGACTACGCTGGATGTAAGTTGGACCGGAAGAGCACTAGTGGGGGCTGCCAATTCTTAGGATCGTCTTTAGTAAGTTGGTCGAGTCGGAAGCAACATTGTGTTGCTCTTTCCACTACCGAGGCAGAATATATTGCCATGGGAGAGAGTATATCACAATTATTGTGGATGATCCATACCTTAGAGGATTATGGTTTGAGTTACAAGGGTGTGCAAGTGTTATGTGATAACATTAGTACAATTAACTTAACCAAGAATCCAGTCCATCATTCTAGGACAAAACATATTGAGGTAAGACACCACTTTATTAGGGATCATGTAGCTAGGGGGAACATCATACTCTCACATGTGGAGTCAAAGTCAAACCTAGCTGACATTTTCACTAAACCACTTCCCGAGAGTGAATTTAGTTTCCTAAGACGGGAATTGGGAATGTGCCGTGCTTCATGATGTTCAAATTATGGTCAAAACCCTTTATGATGATTTCGAAATTTTTGGGAACAATTGGGTAACTTTGGGAACATCTCACACAAACTATAAGGTTTAACAAAACGTTTTTGTTTGCTAGATATGGGGTGAGATGTTAGGTTTAACTCAATTTCTCAAAATTGTATCCCTTGAGGAATTAAGTTAACGAGATAATAATCACGGTGGTGACCAAGTATGGGGAAAACCATTGCATAACATATGTGTATATGGCTCCATGATCATACTTGGACATTCCAATCAAGGCAACTTGATTGGAAACTTGGATTTGGAAACAAAATTTGGTTGAATTTGCTTGATTGATTGTTGAATGAGTTTGACTCCATTTGGATGGGTCAAAGTGTTTGTTGAACCTATAAGGACTTTTGATTCTTATTCAGAGATCAATTCTAGTCATGGAATCATATCCAAGTTCGACAAAGTCCATCAAATATCGTTTGAAAGATTCAGAAGTTCTGAAACTGAACATTTCAGTTCGTATCAGGAACCCTGATCGGTCACCGGACCGATCAGGCATAGGGCTGATCGATCCCTAGACCGATCTGACCCCTTCCTGTGGTGTTCGGTCCACAGACCGATCTGCGAGGCAAGCCGTGATCTCCCGGAATCTGACTAAGTGTACTGAGCTAGCCTGGATCGGTCTCTGGACCGATCTGGCACCCTGTGGGGATCGGTCCACAGACCGATCAGGGAGCTCAGAGGTTTCTCTCCGGACCCTACTGATCGAATCCTGATCGGTCACCCGACCGATCAGGAGCGCGTCTGATCGGTCATCCGACCGATCAGGACCATGCCAGTCCGATCAGGCTGTATCCTGATCGGTCTGGACGAAATCAGATCGAACGGTGATCCGTTCAAACGCATTAAATTTTGGTTGGTGGACCGATCCACCAACCGATTAACTCTCTCCAAACTGTCGTTTTCCCAAACCCTAGCGCCGAAACACCCTCTTCTGCGCAACCTTGTGCGAGCGAGAGAGTTCTTGCGTCTCCCTTCTTCACGCGCGTGCGAATCTTTACGGAGATCCCTTCTGGTATCTTCCGACGAGCTCTTCGCTTGCCCCAAACTCTCTGCGTCCGAGAGTTTTCATTGAGCGGGCCTCTCTCAACCGTGAGGAACCAGCTTCTTCCTCCTTTGCTCAAACTCACCCATGGCGCCTAAGTAAGTGTTGATTTCAGTTTTCTTTTCACAATAGTTCTTGGAATATATGTTTGGGAAGCTAACCAAGTTTTATTCTTATTCTTGCTATTGTGCCGTGACTTACTTGTTGTTGCCGTGGACTTCCATTCCAACCAAATGATCAATTATTCACCTCTTCACTATCCTATTTTGATCTTGATCAAATCTATCTTTTGATTGGGTCTCATCCTATATATGATCAATTCTTGTTTTGTTGTGATTCAACCTATTTGTATGATCAATCTTACCAAATACATTAAATCGTATATCATGATCCATTCGGCTCTTTAGAAAATCTGCTAAGGGAAAGGAGGTAGCGGAGGGTAGTTCAAGGGGGAAGACTCCCTCGTCGTCTGCACCTTCCAGAAGGCCCCAGCCTTCTTCTAGCTCTCGATTCCCCAATGCGGCCTGTGAACAGGCCTTTCAAGCAAGGACCTTCAAATTATTACCTTGCAGATCCATTGATGTTCCCTTCCTGACGGAGTTCTGTCCCTCTGTCATGGAAATTGTCACTTACTACAATCTGGGTTTTCTTCTCTCCCTGGAACGGACCATAAACTATGACCTTGTATCTGAATTCTACAACAACCTCCAACAAGGTCCTCAAGGGGGATTCGAGTTCACTACTCGTGTTGGAAAGATGAACCTTGATTTTTCATAGAGATTTAGCTGAGTACTTGGGTGGTCGACGATCACCTAACCTCTATTCGATTTATCCAGAGCTCCCTGATCCTCTGTTGGCCCCGTTCACAGATACTACCCCCGATTCTATCTATCAGCACTTCTTTGGTCACCCTCCCCTGCCGGCTTGATGAGTTGGGTCCAGTGTTTCCTACCTTTGCAGCTCTCCGTCTTGCTCCAGCTGACTATGTTCTTTTCAAGATTATCACAAATTGCATCTTACCGATCACCTCAAAGCCGTTGGCCGAGATCCGACCCTACCACTGCCTCATGCTCTACGGCATGCATTGCCGGATGGACTTCGATATTATGGAGAGCATCTTCCAGTCTATCCTATCCTACCGTGAGCCGAGTCGTCGCACGGTCTATATGCCGTTTGGTCACATCATCACTGATTGGCTTATGTCAGTTGGTGTTGATGTCACCAAAGGCAGGACCGTGCCCATGGTTAAGCAAGACTGTCGGTTGGGTCGGCGAGCCTTTGCGAAGTCTGGTATGATCATTCGTGAGCGAGATGGGGTGTTGGTGTGGAAGGATGGGCGAGGTCTCGGTGAGTTACCTGGCGGAGCACCACATTTTCAGGCGCCACCCGATGTTGCTGCTCCTCATGATCCCCATGATGCTGACGATCACTACGATGAGCCCGAGCCAGATCTGCGCTGGCAGATCTCAGAGCTCGAGTGGACCATCCAGCAGGATCTTCATTTACGAGAGCTTCATCGAGAGGAGATCCGCTCGGAGTTCAGGGCATTCGATCGCAGATTGACCGGCGTCGAGTCTACTGTTTCTGGGGTCCAGGCATTATAGCAGACGTGGTACGATGAGTGGCGCCGCCATACATTTCCAGGGGATCCTCCTTCGGGCAGCCTGCACCGGGATCGACTGATGCGACGATGGATGACCTTATGCGCGATGACGACCCTCCCACTGACATTTGAGCTCGGATGTCTGTTGTCTTATCATGATTTGCGTATTTGACTATGATTCTTTAGGGCTGTATGCCCTGTGACTTGATTGTTGTGACCTTGTGTCACATGTACTTTGCTAACTGTCTGGATGTTTTATGCTTTGCCCTATCTGATTTTACCTGCCATGCTTATCTATTATTGTTGATGCCATGTTGGTTATATGCCTTTTATTTGCATGATTGTTCAATTGCCATATTCATGCTTACATTACCATGTCTATTTGATACTTATGAATATTACGGCATGGGTTTATATTTCATACTCATATGATGCATGTGACTGCTATGTCTTGCTATAATTTTTCACATGTGTTCGTATGATCATTCCACAAACTATCACATTTTTGATGAGTTGGGATACCTCTAGGATTGAGGGGGAGTTTATCTTAATCTTAACAGTCCCTCTTGTCCCTTTTCGGTGTTCGACAAAGGGGGAGAGTGTGGATTGGTTAAGTTTAGAATGACCATGTTGTAGGGGGAGGATCTGGATTCCCCTATGATTCTAAAGTTGGAATATTGATTGAGAATCCCTAAACTTAAAATCGGGTTGTCAAACAACAAAAAGGGGGAGATTGTTGATGCAGTCTGGCCCTGATTGTTGTTTTGGTGTTGACAACGATTTTAGTTTAGGTTGATGATGATGATGATTATGATTAAGTCCTGATCGAGGATTAGGCATGATTTGGAGGATTCTAGCCTGGAGGGCTAGGTGTTGGAAAATCCTAACCTGGAGGGTTAGGTGTGGAAAATCCTAGCTTGGAGGGCTAGGTGTTGGAAAAGTCCTAATTCGGAAAGGTTGGGTGAAAAGTCCTAGCTTGGAGGGCTAGGTGAAAAGTCCTAACTTGGAGGGTTAGGTGCAAATTCCCATCCTGGAGAATTAGGTGAAAAAGTCCTGGCTTGGAGGGTCAGGTGCCTAGCTTGGAGGGCTAGGTTGGATGAAGTTCTAACTCGGAAGGGTTGGGTGAAAAGTCCTAGCTTGGAGGGCTAGGTGAAAAGTCCTAACTTGGAGGGTTAGGTGCAAATTCCCAACTTGGAGGGTTAGATGGAAAATCCTTAGCTTGGAGGGCTAAGGTGGATGGAAACTTAGCTTGGAGGGCTGAGTTTGAGTCCCTGGATCGGTCTGGTGATCGATCAGGGATTTTGGCACGCTGCTCCTTCGTGGATCGGTCGGGTGACCGATCCAGAGATGACTGATCGGTCGGGCGACCGATCAGGGAGCACATAGTGAGGTTGGGAACCTACTGTGCTGCTCCTGATCGATCTGGTGACCGATCAGGGAGTATGCGTTTCACCCATTGACTGGCTCCTGATCGGTCTGGTGACCGATCAGGGAGCAAGCAGTGAGGTTGAGTTCCCTTGCTGAACTGCTTCTGATCGGTCTGCTGACCGATCAGGATCACTGTGCAGATCGTTCTGTTGAACGATCCAGCTTCGCGGGCTCCTCACTAAGATCGATCAGGACGAAGCCTGATCGGTCTGGGGATGACCTGATCGGACTGCTGACCGATCAGGAAGATCCCTGGTCGGTCAGTTGACCGATCAGAAGGATTAGCCTGCGAAACTCAGAAATCGCCTCATATAAGGGTGGATCGGTCCGGTGAACGATCCACGACCTGGGATCGGTCTGGTGATCGGTCCAGGAGAATCTCAAAGAAATCGCGATTTCTGATTGAGCGTTGGGGATCGATCAGGACGGAGCCTGATCGGTCTGGAACCAGCCTGATCGGTCTGGTGACCGATCAGGAGGCTCTCTGATCGGTCCGGTGACCGATCACTTTAATTCAAATTGCATTGTCAGACGCTCTGATCGCGTCTGAACACAACCGATTCGCTGCCACTTTCCTCTGATATTTGATATGCTGTTTGATCTGCTGCTCTAATACTCTGATTAAGTTTCAGGTGACAGGGGAGGATTCAAACACTCAAGGAGAAGTCAAAGAGAGCTTTTCTTGGAGCAGGATTGTCCCTTTCTCCACACAGGTTGCAACGGCTGGATGCAGGACTGAAGCTACTGACTGAAGCTTGGCTGAGGGAGCTCAGGAAGTTCAATTAGGGTTCAGTGTAGCTGGCGCGTTGGCAGTGAGGCAGCTATAGGCTGCTGGAGATGAGATCATCTGTTGCTTAGCGGAGAAACAAAAGGAACGAGAGATGTAGTGTTCAAAAACAAAGGCTTGTGCTCTTGAGTTCCTGCGTTTTGTTTTTGCTCCAGATTAAGCTTGCTGTTCTTGAGTTCTTCAATCATTCTGAGCAAGCTATTGAGAAGCAATCATCATACTTGAGCGCTTGAAGGAGAAAACAAGAGGCTTGGAGTCCGACAGTGGGAAGACACGGAGAAGGGTTCTGCGTGAGATCGCCACTGGGTGGAGCTCAGGGAAGCTTGCTGTGTTTTTGTCCTTGCTAAGTGGTTGAGTAAGATCCTTCTTGTTGTTTCTTTGTGCTCATTCTATATCATTGTTTGAAACACACTGTGGGGAGGTTTCTCCACCGAGAAGGAGGTTGCTTCATATCCGGTGATCACCGGGGCTTGATCTGCCGACGATCAAGGGATCGCCCACCTTAAGGGCACGCCAAGGAGTAGGGGCAAGTTATCCCCGAACCTTGTAAAATCTCCTTGTTAGCGATCTTGCTAATCTTGCTAGTTAGGTTTTGGTTTTAGTTTCTGCAAGTTTTGTTTTCCCATACTTCCGCTGTGCTATTAATAACTTCAAGTGCAGAAATTTGATAACTCTTCTAAGAAGAAGTGATTGGCTATATTCACCCCCCCCCCTTTCTAGCCATCTCGTTCCCAACAGTATCCACCCCGGTCGG
Organism: Boesenbergia rotunda; assembly: GCA_024364735.1. Classification (NCBI taxonomy): domain Eukaryota; kingdom Viridiplantae; phylum Streptophyta; class Magnoliopsida; order Zingiberales; family Zingiberaceae; genus Boesenbergia; species Boesenbergia rotunda. The sequence goes on from JAGFNQ010005631.1 coordinate 554,714, forward strand.
GTGACTAATCCAACAATCCGTTGGTGGATCAAACCCCGGATAACCTCCGGCTAAAACTCGTCGCTCCTTGTGGGTGGAGAAACCTTGCCGCAGCACCAAGGGCACTTCCTGAGTATACAAGACTACTAACTTGCCCTATCCAAGCAAGTTTCGTCAAGAAACTCAGCCACCACGAAGTCCTCTTTAAATAGGACTCGGGGCTGATTTCTCGCTACCAGTCGACTGCCCCTAGGGCAGTCGACTGGTGCCAGCCAAATTCGACCGTTGACACTCCAACGTTCGAATTTGCCAGCTCACCAGTCACCTACCAGTCGACTGCCCCTGGGGCAGTCGACTGGTCCCAGGCTGAATCCCTTCCCGAGTACATTTACACAAGACTCGATCCTCACGACTCGACTGACTCCTCATCGCAGCCTCGACTATTGCCTTCGCGCCCTCTCCATCTTCGGCTCCCGTCCCTCGGATGCACACAAGCCTCCAGCTTGCCTCCATGCCATCCTTCACGCATGTCTCGAAGTCCGCGCCCATCAGCTCATCGTCCCTGCTGTCCAAAGTCCCTCGGATGTGCACGCAAGCCTCCCGCTTGCCTCCATGCCATCCTTCACCGTACCGAGGCCGTCCAGTCAAGTCCATAAGTGTAACCTGTACAACCTGCACACTCAGCATACACATATGAGATAACAAGGGTATACCTAACTTAAACCCTTTGCCTAAACATCAAAACCCATGGTCACTTCGGACCATCTTAGGGTCGATTGCTCCAACAATCTCCCCCTTTTTGATGTGTGGCAAAATGTTAAGTTAGGTAAATATATACAATAACAATAGCAAAAGCAATTGAAATCAAAGCATAACACACAAGAGGCACCCTCCCCCTTAACCTATGCTTTCTCCCAAATCTCAATTCTTATTGCTAATCCCACGTTAAGTTTTTCCAACCTAACTCTAAAGCACAACCAAGCTTAAGTTAAGTTTCAACCCAAACCTAACTTAAACACTGAAATTCTCCCCCTTTGACACCATCAAAATAATTGCCCAAGCAACCCATACCCTTGGTGCCAAATACAGCTTAACTCGATCTCTGAAAGTCCCTCAGAAATCACAAAACTCATTCTGTCCACTCTACCAGTCGACTGCCTCCCAGGCAGTCCACTGATACGACAGATTTCAGGATTTCAGTCGAAATTCAGAAATGAATAAAAAATTCTAGAAAATCTGGAAAAATATGAAACTTTGCAAGCACAATTGTTAAGGTATTCCCTACCCTAGAAAAATTCGGTTCATGAAAAACACCAACCGTGCTTGACTTTTGGTACAAACTCAAAAGTTATCAAATTGTGTAGACATTGTATCAATAGTGTCCTCTAATCATGATACCCTAAAGGTTGCACTTTCTACCAACTTCATTTGATATTTAAAATTATATAGATGCATCCCTTTCGACAAGAACTCCTCCTCTTTTCCTTTTAATATCTAAGTGATTATCCCTTCTAACCATGATAACCAAGTCATAGTAAATAGTGTTCAAAATAACACTTCAAGCATATCATGAATATTCATGTATGATGATCATAAAATAATCATGCATTAACACTCAGAGATATTTAAGCAATATTTAAGGATCAAGATAAAAACCAAATAGAAGCTAATGAAATAAGTCATATCCATAGGCTTACATAATAAAGCACTTCATAAATGGTTCATCCATCAATCATGGCCATGACAGATGGCCTAACATAATGTCTAAGGCCAAACTATAAGGCCCGGAAAACATTCAAACACAGACATCAAAATATAGAGCGTTTGAGATATATAGAAAAACATCAAGAATAAAACACTCTCAACACTAAAACCCAGCAACTACATCATCAGATCAGAAATACATGTGGTCATCACCATCTGGAGGAGGAGGAGGAGGAGGTGTCTGATAAGCTAAGTCCCACCGCTGCATCATTGCGAACATGTTGTCCTGGCGACTGATAATCCCATCAACTTTTTCTTCAAGCCGCTGCTCCGTCTGCCGAAGGTGATGTACATCCTCACGAGTGGTATGCACATCCTCCTGGAGCTGATGGACATCTACCTGAAGTGTGTGTACATCAGATCGCATCTGGGTGTACTCCGCTTGTGTGACAAGCTCACCCGGCTCCTCATTGTTAGGATCGATTCCGTACGCTAGAAGGGGGGTGAATAGCGTTTCAAACTCTTTCTTGAATTTGCGTTGTTAGTAGCACAGCGGAATATACAATAAACAACAAAAACAACGCTAACAATACCAGATTTAGTTGGTATCCACCCCGGTCGGGTGACTAATCCAACAATCCTTCGGCGGATCAAACCCCGGATAACCTCCGGCTAGAACTCATCGCTCCTTGTGGGTGGAGAAACCTCGCCACAACACCAATGACACTTAGAGAACAAAGTAGACTACTATCTTGCCTTAGCCAAGCAAGATTCGTCAAGAAACTCAGCCACCACGAAGTCCTCTTTAAATAGGACTCGGGGCTGATTTCTCGCTACCAGTCGACTGCCCCCAGGGCAGTCGACTGGTGCCAGCCAAATTCGACCGTTGCACCCCAACGTTCGAATTTGCCAGCTCACCAGCCACCTACCAGTCGACTACCCCAAGGGCAGTCGACTGGTCCCAGGGCTGAGACCTTTCTGTGAGTTCCATCAGTCGACTGCCCCCAGGCCAGTCGACTGGTCTACTCACCCACCTAAGGTTGCCCATCCTGAGTACATTCCACTCTACACTCAAACCCTAGGATTTTCTGAGTACAATCACACTGCACTCGTACCCTCACGACTCGACTGACTCCTCCTCCGCAGCCTCGACTGTTGCCTTCGCGCCCTCTTCATCTTCGGCCCTCGTCCCTTGGATGCGCACGCAAGCCTCCAGCTTGCATCCATGCCACCCTTCACGTACGCCTCAAAGTCCGCGCCCATCAGCTCATCGTCCCTGCACTCCAAGGTCCCTCAGATGCGCACACAAGCCTCCAGCTTATCTCCATGCCATCCTTCATCGTACTGAGGTCGTCCAGTCAAGTCCATATGCGTACCTGTACAACCTGCACACTCAACATACGCATATCAAATACACAAGGGTAAGCCTAACTTAAACCCTTTGCCCAAACATCAAAACCCATGGTCACACCGGACCATCTTAGGGCTGATTGCTCCAACAATCTCCCCCTTTTTGATGTTTGGCAATCCGTTTAAGTTAGGAAAGCAAGATAATAGTAAGTAACAAAAACCATGCTAAATGAATGCATATGCAATGCATAACTGGATCCTAACCCAAGGCATCCCACACCTAACCCTCCAAGTTAGGATTTTCTACACCTAGCCCTTCAAGCTAGGACTTTCTACACCTAGCCCTCCAAGCTAGGACTTTTACCCACCTAACTCTCCATGTTAGGACTTTTCACCAAAATGGGCTTTTTAAAGCTTTTCCCAAGCTCCCCCTACACTGGACTTACAAAGACTTTTTAAGAACCTCTCTAAGGTTCCCCTTACGCCAAAAGTGGAGCAACCATGCTCCCCCTTAATCTCAACTCCCCCTAAACCTAGGGTTTCTAGCAAAGGTAAGTTTGGTTTCCCAACTTAAACTCAAACTTCTCCCCCTTTGTCATACATCAAAAAGACCCCAATAATATCCCAATTATTGGTTATTTTAATCCCCAATGATCATAAACAATGTGTAATAGCCCCCCATACACTTGTTTTGCACCATTTAGACCCCAAACCAGCTGCTGATACAAAAATTGGCCTTGACCAGTCGACTGCCAAAATGGCAGTCGACTAATACTCTGAAAGTCTGAAATTTCAGCATTTCTGATGAAATTCAGAAATGCGCCAAAAATTCCACAAATCTTCAAAAATTCTCAAATTTTGTCGAGAGGTTTGTGGTACCCATATCTACTTGGGAAAAATACATTTCAAAATGTATCAATCACCATTCCCAAGTTTGACATAAAACCCAAAACTAGCCAAAAACTTCAATCAAACCTTGACGTAAAGTCCTAGTTTTGGTTTCCTCTTGATGTCTTTGCCCATGCCACCCCACAATGCATTCCTAGCATTGATTTACATGGCAATTATACACCAAAAATCAATTTTCATGCAATATGACCCCAATGTCATATTTCCATGCATGAAACTCAAAAACACCGTGCCAAAACTCAAAAATTGAGATTCAAGTCCGTCTCCAATTCTTTTGGCACACTCCATGGTCCATCTAGACCACTAGGAGCACCCATCCTAAGGTCAATTCACCATATATCCCAAAGGCTTCTAGAGCTCTCCGTTGAGCTCTTAGCCCTAGCCACCTCCCTAGGTGACTCAACAAATGCTAAATCACACCGGTGAACCTCCGGTGACTCTTGGCCTACGAACTCAACCCTCTTAACCTTGGACCCCTTTTCCTTAGTTAAGACCTTTTCCTTTCCTTTTGATGGCATTCCCTTGCCATTCTTGCACTCCCCCTTCTTACCATAATCATATGCTACCCTAGTATATCTCTTTTCCTTGGCATGGGAGACCCTAGATCGATATCCTAGACCCGATCTATCATTGTTGGGTATTAGACCACCCAACACCATATCTAAACCCTTAGATCCAATAGTGAATCTCTCTAGGGTTTTCTCTAACCTCTCAAGCTTTTCCCTTAAAGCTTGATTTTCCCATTCTAGGTTCCTAAACCTAGAATCCACATGCCCATTTTGGATATTCCTAGAACTATCCATTTTCTTAGGCATTTATTTCCCTCCCTTGGGATTAATACCTTTAGCCTTGGATACACAGGTCTTAGATTTACCATGATGCATGTTTTTCTTAGGATATGTATCTACCTTGTTATCCTTATTCCTATCATGATATTTAAAACCATGGTTATGCACAAAAAGATAATTTTCATGAAATCTAGCATGCATGGGTGAGAGTGATTTGCATTATTTCTAATATTCATGGATGAGTAATTGGCATGATTCTTAGCATTCATGGAGGAACTTAAATATGAATGACAATTTAATCTAGGGTTAGGAATTACCTTCCTTACCCTTGTAGTCCCTCCTTGATGTGGGCTTCTCTTCTTCCTTTGCTCTTTCTCCCATCTCCTCAAGTGCTCCATCTTCTTGAGCTCTCCACTCTTTGGGCACTTGGTGTGGTAGTGCCCTAGCTCACCACACGTGAAGCATCTAATCTCCTTTTTTCTTTTCTTGGGCTCTTCCAATCCTACAACCCATGTTAGATTTAAATCGAATGGACTCGGGTTTAGATTTTACCTCCACTACAACAAATATGACTTTCCGCAGCGCGTCATCAACAGCGCATAATTATAGTATGCTGTTAATAATAGTTATTACGGCGCGCCTAATTAAGTGTGCTGCAGATAGTAGTTTATATTTTAGTATTGACAGCGCACAATTTTTACGCGCTATTAATACTATTTTTCGCAGCGTACATAATATGTACGCCGTTAAAAATCTTATATATTTATTATTTTATTATAAATTTTATTAAATAAATTAGATTTCTGTAAGGCTCACACAAGCACGTTGTAAAAATTAATAATATTTACTAGTATTTGCAGCGCACACGGAGTGTACGCCGCTAAAAGGTTACTCGTCATAAACCCGTGCCCGCGCGTTTCGTCTGTCGCGCTAGGTTTCTCTTCCCCGATGCTTGCTCCTTTCTTCCCCGCCGCGCAGATAGGTTTCTCTTCCCCGACACTGCTCTTCCCCGACGCTGCTCCTCTCTTCCTCCTGCTCCTCTCTCTTCCCCGACGCTGCTCTTCCGCGACGCTGCTGCTCTCTTCCCCGCCGCGCAAACTGGGTGGGATTTTCCGCCTCCAGGTGGGTTTTCTGCGCTCTTACCTCCCCTCGCGTGCACCGCCTCCCCTCGCCGCGCCTCCCTTCCCCTGGCCGCGCACCGCCTCCCCTCGACGCGCCTCCCTTCCCCTCGCCGCGCACCGCCTCCCCTCGCCGTGCACCGCCTCCCCTTGAGCAGCCCCTCGGTTGTACCCTGAGAGTGAGTTTGGTAAACTTGAATTAATGGGAGTTAGGTGGGTGACAAAGAGATGAAGAGGTGTCTCAGTAGAAGGACTTTGAGGAGCGTGGATCATTGTTGTTATTCTCGTCTCTTGCTGTGTGGTACATAAAGATGTTTTTATTTGATATATTTATCTTCCCTTCCACACGCCAATTCAATCAAGAATACTAGTTTCTGAATTTTGGTTCCTAAGATTTAGTTCTTCAATAGATCAATGTATTCAGTATATAATAGAATCTAGCTTATCAAAAGACCCATGTATTCATTGTATATTTTAATTTCACATTCGTTAAGTACTTAACATGGAGTAGGGAGTTTGAGGGTTAGCAAGGTATGTCTCTCATTGTCTTTCTTTTGAACGATTGAAAATGACCATTAGGTCACCAATCTGTCAGTTTTAATTGTGTAGTTATGCTTTCTTTG